>CM053576.1:77208655-77396785 GCA_028646485.1 Cryptoprocta ferox | reverse complement strand
GTTGGCAGAACTGTTGAAGGGCTGTCCCTGGCTTTGGTCATCTTCAGCCACACTCGAGTTAATGCAGTGCAGGGAAATTCATTAGTGTTTAAAGGGTTAGCCGATACTGGCTAGCCCTTTAAAGATGTCTGTCAAGTATTTATCCTTGAATTGCACATAGAATCCTCACAAGAAACCTGTGTGATGAGCAGGAGAACTGGAGTTGTTTCTGTTTTAGAAATGAGCTGACTCAAGTCCAGAGAATTAAAAAGTGAGCAAGTTGTAGAATGACAGATATTCCGGCTTTCTAAACACGGTTTTGTCTGTCTTTCCACTATATGAAATAGCTTCTTTAGTAATTGTTAACTGTTCTATTCTGTTACTTCCCCTCCCTTCTAAAATGTGTGGAGATGATGATTTATGAGTTTCTTTTTCCAGTCAAGACATCTGGGCATGAAAATCAGATATAGTCTTGATGCATTTGGGAACTCTTTTGACAGTCAGGTAACCCACTCCCTTGCCTCAGAGAGAGCCTTTTGAAAAATCTAGTGTAAGTCTACACTCTCCAGTGTGCTTGGAAAGATTTAACAAGATGATCCTGTTTTTCATTTGGCCTCTGAAAGCGACATAAAATTGAGAGGATGAATGATTACAATTCTTTTGTGTTATTAACTGGGAGAGACAAAACCAACATGAAAGAACTGTTCCATTAGTTAGAAGTCAGATTTTTATTGGGAAGGAGGGGAGGGTTGAGCCACTGGTGAAAATATAATTTATTTGTTATGTAAAATAGTTGTCTTTCTCACATGCCCACTTCTAGTGTGTTTTCAGGCAGTTACAAAAAGTGAAGGAACAATTTTACCTTCCATGACTTATAGTTGCTTATGTGGCTTGGGGATACTTTAGATTTGTAGATAACTCATGGTTTTCTGTTTGTGACTCTGAGTTCGTTTTTCAGTGTGACATTAAAAATAAGTAGGCAGGGGGGCACTGGCTGGCTCAGTGAGATAAGCGTCGGACTCTTGGTTTCGGCTCAGATCAGGATCTCATGACTCGTGAGTTCAAGCCCCATATTGGGCTCTGAGCTCTGCACTGACAGCGCAGAGGCCTGCTTGGGATTCTCTGCCTCCCTCTCTCTCTCTGCCCCTCCCTCGCTCTCTGTCTCTGTCTCTGTCTCTCTCAAAAATAAACATTAAAAAAAAAAAAGAATAGGCAGGGAGGGTGTTTAAATATGTGTGGCCTATCCACAAGAGATTGCTTGTACTTTAACTTCTCTGTTGCCTGCCCCACCTTGAGCCAGCCCCCTGATTGTGAGGTGTATGTTTAGGGAATGCATATCGATGTTGATTTTAGCTTAGTCCTGACAGAAAAATGGTTACAACTCTATGTATTAAAAAGGGAAATACAATCTTTAGAAAAGCTGCTGTCTAAAACTGTACTTTGGCACACAGTAGGCACTCAAAAATGATTTTTTAAAAGAGTTTTTATTTTTTTATTTTTAAAATGTTTTAATTTATTTTTTAGAGAGAGAGAGACAGCGTGAGCAGGGGAGGGTCAGAGAGAGAGGGAGACACAGAATCCGAAGACAGGCTCCAGGCTCTGAGCTAGCTGTCAGCACAGAGCCTGATGCTGGGCTCGAACCCACGAACCACGAGATCATGACCTGAGCCGAAGTCGAACGCTTATCCAACTGAGCCACCCAGGCGCCCCAAGTTTTTATTTTTAAGTAATCTCTATACCCAACGTGGGGCTTGAACTCACAGCCTCAAGATCAAGAATCGCATGCTCCACCGATGGGGCCAGCCTGGCGCCCCTCAAAAATGAATTTAAAATGAAGCGGTGATAATCAGAAGTTAACTATGCTGGCAACCTCTATAAGCTAGCATCTGTACAGTAGTTGAGTAAAATATACCCAAGAAAAAAAGTGCATCTGAGGTGAAAGAAATGTAATTTATTGCATCACGTAAAAAGAACCAAAAGAAGTGTTTATTTTGAATTTTATTTTATCAAATGGGAAAAAATAGTTTTGCCTTTAAAAGCCGACACCTCTGGCTTTCAAAATTAGGGCAGGCCGACGGAATAGAGAAGAAGTCCACAAAGTCTGCTTTAACAAAGAGAACAAGTGACTACCTTTTACCTGTCTTTCCCTTTTTCCTGTGGGTGACAGAGAATAAGGAGTCAGTAACAGCTTCCAGGCCAAGCCTCTCCCTTCTGCTGTGCAGAGACCTCTCGAAGTCTGGGTCTGCAGCCGAGGGGCCCAGTGCGGGGTGGCACCAGCGGGCTTCCCCAGCAGTGCCCCGGGGAAGCCCGCACCCACGGCCTCCGGGAATGGCCGCAGGGGGTCTGCCCAGCCGGCCTGAAGTTTAGAAAGCGAGCCTGAAGTGTCCCAGTTTAGCATTTAGCAGCAATGCGGTTTCTCATCGATGCAAGAAGCTGTTTGTAATTGTAGGCAAATAGTAGGAAGGGCAGGGGATGTTCAGTAACTGAAGTCAGTGGTGGGGAGCAGCGGGAGAGCCAGGTAGGGCTCAGAGTTTAACTCCTCCGTGATGATCATGCTGTCTGTTCCACGGTGGATATGATGTGAACAGAAACCAAAGGAGAATTTTAATTTTAGCCTTTCGTAAAAGCATTCGCTTTTTATTTTAACACTTCAGAGTTTGTTGAAAAATAGTATTTTGGCAGATTTGTTACGGATAATGATACCACGTAGATGTGTGTGGTACACTGCAGTTGGTAAGCACTCTCAGGGGCAGTGTCCTACACCATGGCCACAGCCACCGCGTGAGTCGTGCTCTTTCCTCTTCTAAATGAGGAGCAGAATTCTGAGCGTTGGTGGCTCGTCCAGGGCACACAAGAGTAAGTTCTAGAGCCGAGACTGGAATCGGGAATCCCTGTCTTTTGGCCTCCTGCTCAATATTCCCTTCACCAGACCAGGAACAAGCACTTGGATAACACCCAGCTTCCTGGTCCCCCTCACCTCTCACTCTCGTTTCTGCACAGAAAACCACAGTCAGCAAATCCAGGTTGGTGACCAGTTCGTGTGGCTCCGAGGACGAGCACCTGTATCATCAATGGGCAACTTCCTGATTGACTCTGAAGTTAATACTCCACTAAAAAAGATGGAGTCTTTTTAATTCTTACTTAGAATCAGAATGGTAGTGCAGAATGGACCTTAGGTACTGTTCAGTTTAATATACATTTTTTTTTTTTAATCTAGAGGACAGCTCTTCCATAAGGAACGTGCAGCTTTAGTGAATTGCAGAGACTAAGAGTTAGGGCTCATTCCCCAGACCCAGACCGGTGTTCTCTTTATTAAAAAAAAAAAAAAGAACACCTCCCTAAGCAGAGGCTACGGTCTCCATCCCAGGAGCTAATTGGAGTTGAGCTTCCCGCAGACATTCCTGAGCATCTGCCCTGTGCTAGACCCAGATCTGCAGGAGTGTGGGAGTTACTGGGGGAGACTCCATCTGAGGTAAGGTGCGCCCAGCGCTAAGTGTTCAAATGTTTAAAAAAAAGACTAGGAATATCACAGATAGATTCATGGATAACCCAGATTTGGCCTCAGTCTTTTGGAAACATTTATGAAGAAGCTCTTTCTTATATAACCTTCTAGCTGGATTAAAAAAATGACCATTGTGACCACTTTGGAACGTTTCAGAAAAATGCTGCTCATTCCTGAGAAGCTGAAGTATAAAGATTAAAAGTAAATTAAAAGCAAATGAAATTGAGATTGTTAGCACCAGAATTTTCTTTTGCTGTTGTCCCTACAAGTATTTTTTTTTAATGCTTTATTTACTTTTTGAGAGAGAGAGAGAGAGAGAGAGTGGGTGAGCATGAGTGGGAGAGGGGCAGAGAGAGAGAGAGGAGGACAGAGGATCTGAAGCAGGCTCTGCGCTGATAGGGTGACAGCAGTGAGCCCGATGCAGGGCTCAAACTCAAGAATGGCAAGATCGTGACCTGAGCTGAAGTTGGGCACTCAACTGAATGAGCCACCCAGGCGCCCCAGGTGTTGTCCCTGCAAGTTTTGACTGAGAACATTCTATATTACTTTTCCTGTGTTGTAAAAGCTCTGCTGGTAAGTTTTCATTCCTTAGCATACATTTTCAGAGAGCTAAAGGCAAGCAAGTCACACGCTTGCTAGTCCTCCATGAGTGTTGTTCAGCTGAGAACCTGGAGAGCCTTTTTGAAACCTCTGATAATTTGGGCAGTCTCCAAGTCAAGCTGAATTGATAGGAATGTAGAAAATGATCAGAATAATTACAAGTCCCATTATATAAGAGATCACTCTGCCAACCAAAACACTCACAAAATGCCTTTATAGACCTTACTTGCATCACAATTAAACTTGTCTTTCTCAGTAGCTGTTTCCAAAGCTGAACAAACTGCATTGTGTAAATGGGTCAGTTTGTGCGGTATTCTGCATGAAATGTTCAGGTACACACAAAGGCAGTTGGATTATGAATTTCAAGGGCAAACTAACCTCCAGGAAAGCAGATATAGGAGGAAGCTATGTTATATTCTGAGAGGAAGAGAAGTGTCCTGTTAATTTAAAAGCTGCATTCAATTTCCCATTCTCATGACTTGGATTGTACGTACTCACCCCTCAGCTCCAGATTCTACTCTTTAGCCAGTCTCTCCCTTCATTCTCTCATGGTTCTGCCTCCAAAGTCTTTGAATCACACTCAGCAGTACTTGGTTATAATCAGGCAATTCTGCCCTCCCTCTGTTCTCCAGGGCCCAAGAACTTGATGAAATGATTTTGAAATAACTTTTGAAAAATAAAAGGATATCCCATTGATTAAGATCTGTGCAGTACCTTTCTACTGTAATGCTTCTGGCTCCAAATCAGGCCAAAAACAGAGAGGCAAAATATTATAAATGGTGCATATGTGAACTTTGCTTAAGGGGCTTTGAGGGTCCTTCCTCCATTTCCCATGTTTATTCCAAAGTGTTCTTTATTTCATTTTGGTAGTGAAGACCAAAGTTGAATTTCAGTAACATGCTTTTTATATTTGTGGCTTTTTCTTAAATTTTTCTTAATGTTTTTATCTATTTTTGAGATAGAGACAGAGCATGAGAGAGGGGAAGGGGCAGAGAGAGGGAGACAGAATCTGAAGCAGGCTCCAGACTCTGAGCTGTCAGCACAGAGCTGACGCGGGGCTCGAACCCAAGAATGTGAGATCATGACCTGAGCCGAAGTCAGAGGCTTAACTGACTGAGCCACCCAGGCGCCCCTATATTTGTGGCTTTTTATGAGTTGTTCCAGTTTTCCCTCTTAGGTGGTAAAGTAGGCTGGGGGTGGGGGAGAGTTCCATAGATTTTAGAGCAAGAACCCAGTTCATCATTCATTGGGATTTAAATTTTCATTTCATTACTTCAGCCCCTAAGACTTGAGGAAAAAAATAGGCATTGCATGTCTACTTGTTTGACTGAAAGTGTCAGAAACCTATCAAACTAATTTAGAAAACAGAGACTCAACTTACAAAATCTAAGAAAAGCTTAGGTCTCCAAACTGTGGGAAGGACAGTATTGAAGTTGGCCTGAACATGGCCAGACTTCTCCTTCTTTCACCTCATTCTGCATATTTGTTTCATTCCTGAAACAAAAATGGCAGACCATTTTCCCACATGGTTGGAAACATGGCCACTAGCAGTTTATTGTATAGCTTCTGTCACTGAAAATTTCTCTGGAGGCCAAGTTAAAAAAAAAATCATAGGGAACTCATCAGATCAATATAGATCACATGTCCATCCTTGGAGCACTCAGCAGGGATGAGGGAGGTGGGGGTCATGTAGAAACATGGTGACACGTGTTTAACCCATACAACTAGAAGTGGGTGGGTGGATGAGTACTTCCCCAGATAAGAGATGGTTGTTGGGAAGAAAATTCCCCAGCACGTATGTTCATTACAACATGTTAAGCTAGTGCCTTTTTAAGTATTTTGACAGAAACTCACAGTAAAAAAATACATTTTACATTGCAGCACACAACATATACACGTTTAATTGAGACAAATTTCATGAAGCTATATTCATCCTCACCATAATTTAAGGCATTCTGATATTTTCTATTACATTCTATTGTAGTTCATTAAAAAATACTGATTACCATCCACCTAATTGATTTCATGACTCATTAATGGATAATGATCTGTAGTTTGAAAAATACTGTGCTATACATAACGACAGGTAGTTCATGTGCAAACAGATACTTGGATGTGAATATTTACTGAGTCTTGTTGAAGAAATAACTTACATTTTATTTTATTTTATTTATTTTTTATAACTTACATTTTAGAAAGATGCTGGAGTCTCATAGGGTGACAAATATGTGACACGAATGCCCTTTCCAATTCCCATGGTGGCTCTGATTGGTGCTTTACCTACTGAGAAACGTCCTGGAGCCACTACCCAGCCCTTTGTAAATTAAAGGAAACAAAACAAGCGCTGTATGCAAGCAGCTGCACCTCATTCTGTTTTGGGTTTACCTTATGCTGAGAAATACTGAAATCTGTGGACCTAGAAAATTTCCCAAAGTGCTTTCAGTTCTCTCTCAAAACAAAACATCAACACAACTTTCTTGAAAACTTCATTGTAGCAGCATGAAGGGCACTATAAAGAGATAGATGCTACATTTACTAACCCAAGAGCCAGTTGAAAAACTAAGGTCTCTTATTTTTTATCTTCTACTGAAACATTTGAATCGCCAGGCTTCCCTTAAGTTGAACTGGGATATTCAGATGGAAAGTTAGAGCACTTGTACGAACAGAGTGACTCTTGAATGGGACGTGAAAATGCTCCTTTCTGCAAGCCATCTAGAGCCCGTAGAGGCCCTAAATAACCGATAAGCATTCAGTGCCATGAATCGCACTGTGACATGCCAGGCAGTAAAACGTTTAGAAGAATGTATTGGAGAATACAGAGTTAGGAATATGGAGCGATTTCATAAACAAGGCGCAAAAAGTACTGACCATAAGGAAAAAAATTAGTAAGTTTGACTACGGTTGATCAAGTTCTGTTCACTAAAAAGATGGGACAAAACAGATTGAGAAAAGTCTTTAGAACACATACAACAGACAAAGGACTCATGTTCAGAATACAAAAAGCTGTCATGAGAGCGTAAATTGGTGCAACCATGTTAGGAAAAAGTCTGGTGGTATCTAATGAAGCTGAAGATAAGATGCCCTGTGGTCCAGCAGCTTCACTCCCAAATTACACTGTAAAACAGCAGCTCCTCAAACCTCTTGATCTGACTTTATTTATTTGTTTATTTATTTATTTTATTTAAGAAAGAGAACGAGTGGGGTAGAGGGAGACAGAGAAAAGATCCTAAATGGGCTCCATGCTCCGTGCAGAGCCCGACATGGGGCTTGATCTCATGACCCTAGGATCATGACCTGAGCCCAAATCAAGAGTCCGATGCTCAACTGACCCAGCCACCCAAATGCCCCATCTCACTTTATACTTTAAAAAATTATTGAGGACCTCAAAGAACTTTTCTTCATGGGTTGTATCTATTGATATCATCTTCCATATTAGAAAACAAAGAAAATTTTAAACCATTTATTCATTGAAAAGCCGATTATGTGTTGAGATAACATTTTCAATGAAAAATAGCTAAATTTTACCAAAAATTATTAGAAGAGTGGCATTATTTTATAGTTCTGCAAATCTCTTTAATGTCTAGCTTAATAGAAGACAGCTGGATCCTCATAGCTGCATTTTTGCATTCATCTATTGCGGCACACTGTTTTGGTTGAAGTATATATGTGAAGAAAATGTGGCCTTACACAGATATGTAGTCAGAAAAAGGAGTATTTTAATAACCTTTTCAAAAAATTGTAAGTATTCATCTTTGATACTCAACTAAAACTGCAAATGGTAGTTTCTTAAAGGTTGGTGGCAGCGTGAAACCTGCAAGCATATCAGTACACTTGTAATTACTTATTAATTATATTATTTTAGCTTATCTTGCATAGATTTTTACTCCATGCACGGTCTTGTAACACCAACCATCGATTATTCGAAAATCTTGGTTTAATGAACTATGCGGATCTTCTCATTGCCAACGTTTCATTATACAATATTAAGATGTCACATTCTTTAACTTCACGACTGATCTCATCAGAAAAGTGTTTAAGTATCGGGAAGCTGTTGAGCATATAGTGGCAGATACAAGTTTTCCAAAAATCTAATTTTCACATGAAAGCCTGAATTTTATCAGTGGCACCAAAACTGTCAAGTTGTTTTTCTGAAGTGATAGGCTCACTTGTCTGCCAGATACTCAAGACTGAATAATCATAGTTTGTCTGACTGTCATTCCTTCAGTAAAAATGGTGGGTGTCCCATGAAAAACACAGTGACCATCAGCTCAAAGGCAGACAGTTGGCCCGAGTGCCTTTCTCCAGGCAACCTTCAAACCTTGGTATGTAGCAGAAGTGCTTCATGTGTACTCTCCCATTTTGTCACACAGAAGATTGAAAAGACATGTACTCAAGGGTAGAGATTGAATACAATTAATATCTTCATTGCTCCAGCAAGGACACTTTAATGTGAACCTGGCATGTTTTCTTTAGTGTGTGGAGGTGAGGAATACAGTGATTGCTAGTACAGTCTGGTGCTGTTGCCTTGGTTCATGTCATCTTGAACCCATCCTAATTTTTCACTGGTTTTCAATAGTGAAAGAGTCCTAGGACCCCTCTCCATCCCAGGAGTTAGTTGGACCACACTTGAGAACTGCTGCCCTAGAGAAAGCACAGCTCTCGTGCACCAGGGTACATGCATGTCAGTGGGAGTGGGGGGAGGGCATCTGATGGAGGAGGGCTGTGCGGTGGGGAGGGTGCTCCTGGCATGCTGATAGTGTTCTGTTTCTTGACCTGGGTGGGGATATTGTTCTATAATATGCAGATCTGTTCATTTATATTTATGCACTTGTCTCTGTGTTTGTTACTTAAAAGTCCAATTCTCTGACGTTTACTACTGTTGCTGGTCTCTGGTTTAGCAATATAGGGTGTTGAGAAGGGAGGAACCGCCCTCCAGTGCTCCCCTCTTTGTACTGGACGCCGGATGTATTTGTCCCACCTTTTCTGCTTTTGGGGCTGTGGTTCCTTTGTTTCTATCACAGTGAAGGTAGGGATTCAAATACTTCAAGGGTGTTTTCCTCTTCAGTTACAGATGTGGCCAAGGCAATAAAAATTATGATGAGGAAACTTTTTTAATTCAAGATTTTATATAGTGCTTAGTTTCTTGAGACTTAGAAACCTTTCTGTAGAAGCTGTTCCCATATCCTTATTTTCTGGAAGGGGAACAAAGTGAGAAGTGACTTGAGTAAGCACTTCAGTAAGTGGAGACTAAAACCATTTCTAACTCCTGCTGTTATTAAATCATGAAACTCTGGTAACTATAAATGAAATAAGAAATAGTAATGAGGTTTTGGCATTACTGTATCACCTTACTTTTGGTCATGCTATTATTAGTGGTCAAATTTTATCTCCGTAACACTGACCTAAGCCCACCAGGTCCTAGGACTTGCATCTGATAGGTAAGAAAACTGAGGCACAGAAAAGATCAGTAACTCTGTAGCAAAGCCAGGACTCTTCTTGACTTCATGACTCCTAGAATTTGCTTTTCCCACAAAGCCAGTTGAATTATAAGGAATTCAAGATTGTCATCAAAACGTGGACTTTTTTATCTTTACGTCTTTGGCCCTCTCGCTGCAAGCCCAGCTCAGGCCCTCCCACTTTTGATCAGGAACGCCAGTCAGTGTTCAGCATCAGCACTGTCTCCTGTGCTTCCTTACGTTCTGAGACTTGGAATGAGACCGTTTAGAAAACCACAAAGACCAAAATATGTCAATGTTGTCTGTTAGAAACTGTGTCCGTGGAGGTGTGCATTCTCTGCTACTAATCATAGCCTTCAACCTGAACCCCTGTGCCGTAAGCAAGAGGAGTGTTTATTCTCCGGTTTTTAGCTGTTGGAATGACTGGAGAGTGGTGGAGCTGGACTGCAGGTAAAACCAGTTAACTTTCAGTTCATACACTCTGGGTTCGTGTGTGCAAGAGTGTGCGCACGAAGAGAACAGAATTACCCAGCGTGGTTACAGCGGATTAGGCAATGACTGGTGGGCTCCGGAGGGCGTGTGGAAGGGCATGCCTGTAGAACGAGCTCTGATTTAAATGGGCATGCGAAGTCTTCACAAAAGTGACTGAGAATCTCTGGCAGCAGAAAGTAAATTAAGGCTCTTTTTCTACTTTGTCCAGGCTAATCTTTTTTTTTTTTTTTTTTAAGTAATATTTACCTTCGTTAAGGGTTAGTGTCCCTGGATAAATAAAAACATTTTTGGATATTTTCAGCCTTGTGTTTCACAACCAGGACCCACAATCAGTACATATTTTTCTCATCAGCTCCTAAGGGTATTATTTCCAAGATTTGGGTCTTAATCCAAGTCTTTCATAAGTGAGATATAACAGAAATCTAAGAAATGAATCTACTAATTGCATTTTTACTGATGCATTTCAAATAGGGCAGTCTAATTATAAGCAACCCCACACACGAACGGCTGCCACCCTTGCCCCAGTTTTCCCCTTCTAACCAGGCCCAGATGCTGCTACCACGGAAGGCGTCGTCCGTGCTCAGAGACTCTGAGGGTCGGAGTAGGGGAAGGAGGGGACATCATGGAAACCATGGCCAGGGGAGCGGACCCCAGGAACAGAGCTGGTCTGGTCCTACTGTGGTAGCTGCCTGCCTTCTTGCTCGCTACCAGAGTTCTTCTCACATATCCTTGTCAAGTGCCACTGACCAGAGTAACAGGTGTGGGGTAGCAGAGTCTTCTTTAACATATAGCAAGGAGAAGAGCATGAGTTTGGATTCTGAGACTTCAGACTTGAAATTGGGAGTTAATCACTTTACAGCTGTGGAACCTTTAGGCAGGTGTTTTACCTCACCTTCCAAGTCTATTTTGTCTTCTGTGAGCGGGAATAATTGCAACTACCTCTCAAGGTTACTCTAGGATCAAAGTAAAACTTGTGTACATACACTGGACATGATCCCATGCCTAGGATGTAGTACGCTCTTAGCAGATGGTAGTTCTTATCATATATGCAAAAAAATAAACGATTCATTAATGATCCCTGCAGCATATCTGATCTTTATGACAGTGCTTTATTGCAAATATCTAATTGAACTCTACTCCCTGGAGGAACTGACATTTCAAGAGGGATAGGACGGGAGGGAACTTTTAGCATAGAGATGCTAGGAAAGGGGCAGGTCAAGGTGGGAAACTCAGGAGATTCAGAGCATCATAAGGTCCTGTTAAATGGGGAGAAGAAGATTAAGAAATGGGGCTGGGTGGATTCTTGCCCCAGAAAAGGGAGAGAATTCTTCCCCATTGAACCACATACACATCATTGCCAGGACCCCAAACTCAGGTTGGGACTGTTAATATTACATCTGCCCTCTGGCTGCATGCTCAGTCACAGAGCTCACAACAAAGTGCTAATGCTTCGGTCCTGCCCCGGTCCGTCAGATCTGAATCTCTTAGACGGTGAGACCAGGCAGCACCTCAGGGAACTGATGTGCAGCCAGGGTTTGGAAGCACTCAAACTATGTGTGGGCTGAGTATACTTGTGAAGGTTAGCCTGGCAATCTGCCCATTCCTAGTTCTAAACAAGTGGGAACTTTTTACACACACACACGTGTGTGTGCATATACAGTCTTAACTTCACTAAAACTTAGTCCTTGGCTGATTCTACACTCAATGAGGAGTGTAGAAGAGATGTTATTGTCAATGCTTTTAAGGTAGAGAAGTAAGCTTTATTTACAAATAACTATAAAACTTCCAAGATATCATGAGTGCCGTAATAGAGGCATAAATTAGGATGACAGTTCAGAGGAAGGACAAAGTGCTCATGAGTGCTAGCAGGGAAGGCTTTTTAGAGGAAGTGCAATTTGACTTGAATCTTAAAGGATGGGTAGGGTTTTGGATGGTGAGGATGAAAAGGGAAAGGCATTTCAGAGAGAGGGAATGTTGTGAGCAAAGATCCAGAGATGGAAAAGCCCAAGGCATATATGGGAACAATAGATGGACCAGCTAGGGAGTGAGTTGAAGTTTATGCTGAGGAATTTGGCAAGTTAATGCGGGTTTTGAAGCGGAGGGTAATGTGGAGAGAGCTGTCTTTTAAGGAAGGTGAATCTTCCTGATGGTTTTGAGGATAGAGGGCTGGAAAGGAGATGCGTTTTCATGGTCGTATGTCTCTTCCAAAGACAAGAAGCTGCATGAAGGAGTGAGGGAATAGCACGTGGTGGACAGTGGTGGTGGGGTGACATGGAGAGAATGGGAAATAGGAGCGGAGGCGGCTGGATCAGAAGAGAGGAAATTCATTCTTTGACTCGACCTGCTGTTGACTGATGTCTACATATTATTCTGCAAGATCTGCATTGGCCCATTTCAAACCACTATGCGGGTTATTCCTCAAGACTCAAAGGTGCAGAAAAAAGCTGAAAAATTTTTTGAAAACTACCTTTCTTTTCTTTGAGATGTTTTTACCCTGAAATTGAGTATAGAACATTCGAAAAATTGTTTAAGATAAGGTGTTCCTATTGCAACCTGCTCATGACTGCTGATCTCCTCCCCACCCCAAAATTATTTCTGAAAACCTGGCAGTAGAAAGACTTCTCTGGAAAACCATCTGCAGCTCTCACTTCCCTGAATCTCATTCTCCCTTTGTCAGGCATTCTTTATCTAATGGCCCAGATAAAATGAACTCTGAGAGAGTCTGAGTGCATTTCCACTTATGAGCACAGAGAAATACTTTATTTAGAAATAGGAGGGTTTTGTTGCAAGCCAACCCGTGTGGCTGCTGAGCTCTGCTATCCAAAAATTCAGGAAGGCGTGTGGGTGTGGGGGCACCTCTCCTGGATTCTCCCTGGACTCAGAATCTCTTGAGAAAGGACAGTGATTTATGTTCTTTCAGTTAATATAAATATTAAGAATGAGAAGAAAGGCTATTGTTACTGCTACCTTAGGAAAGAGACTAATTAGGCAAATCCATCCATGGGAGAAGTCATCATCCGGGATTAGGGTGGGAGGTGACCTTGCCTTAAGAGGTTTCTTCCACCTTAAAGAAATTGAAAAATTGGTATAGATATAAAGATGATAGAACAATATTAAAAGTTGTTATTTTGGGAAAGACACCTAATCACAGCCATTAAACTGCTGTTTTTACTTTTGACATTTGCCTTATTCCATGTATGTATGTTTACATATAGGTATAGGTATAGGTATAGATAATATCCATGCAATGATGTATTCTGGAATATGCATTTAAAATTTAATAGTCATTATCTTGTATCTTTATATCATTTGTATGATAGAAATTTTTTCAGTATTACACATATTTTTTGGGTTTATAAGTCATAATTTATCAAGTAGCTCTTTAATACTGGCTTATTAGATTGTTTCTTGTTTTAGGTACTAGGGAAACACTGCATTGTATATCTTTCACATATGCCATTTTGCCTTTATTCCATTATTTCCCTAGAATAGATTCCTAGGAGTAGATTTATTTAGTCAAAGAGCATAATGTCTTTATGGTGTTTGTCTCAGTTCCTTTCTGAAAATGAGTACTTTCTGTATCTGCTCAATGCCCTATTGGTAATGCAATGAGAAACTATAAAATTTTCTTATTTTAGACAATTTTGATTTTAGTTTTTTAATTTCAAATTGACAACAACTATTATTTCCTTAAATTTAGGATCCCAGAAGTATATTCATAGCTGTAATATAAATTAAAAATAAATTCAGTTCATAATTTATAATTATCTAAATAACCTTTATCCTTTATTACATAAAATAAATCCCATACATTATCTTCTCTTTTCTTCAGTATTTTCAGAAAGTTTATCTGACTAATATTTTAAAACTATAAATCCCTTTAAAATCCTCCTTTTTCTTTTCTTCATAATATGCTAGGCCAATTCAGTCATATATACATACCTAGTATGTCTTAGTGTTTTCTTTAAAAATTGTGTTTGTGCATACACTTGTATATTTTTTTTGTTAATTTTAAAAAGGAAAAATCCGAGTTTTATTTGAGCTATTATATATTGATCTGGTATATTAAAATACATTTTTCTGCAAGTTGCAAGTCATTTTGTGTTTAGGTGGGTCTTTTTCAAGGACTTATTTTCTGTGTGTCTGATATATAGCTATGTTAAGACTAAAATAAGCTTTGTGGCTGAGAATAGTCTCCTTGCCAGTTGGTTTCTGCCACACTTTTCTTTCCCCTCCAGTCCATCCTATTCATTACTCCCAGATTAATTTTCCTAAAACACTGCTTACTGAAAAACCTCACTGAAAAACCTTAATTGACTCCCCATTTCTAGATGAATTGAGTATAAACTCTTCACCTTGGCATTTAAGACCTAAGACAAAACATGTTTTTGCAGGCTCATGAGAACCACTGGTGAGGAGATTCGTATGCTCCCACAGTTCCCTACCCCAGAAACCTCTAGGGGTAGGACCCTCTGAAATCTGTCTCTCTTTTAAAGCTCCCCAGTTGAAGCACCACTGGACAGGGGTGACGAAGTCTGGTACTGGAAAAAGACAGACACAGACTTACACCCTGGCTTTGCCACATACCAGCTTAATGATTTCCAGTGTGGGTTCAGGGCTCTGCCTAGGCTTTCTTCTTCTCTCTGTAAAATGGGGTCAAATGGTACCTTGTGAGGATAAGTGCAGTTCTGCATACGATAATTGGTACAGGGTAAGTGCGCAACAAATATTGGCTGCTACTGTTTCGTGGTAGTAGTGATAGTAGTAGTAATAAAAATCATAAGTTTTGCATTCAGGCAAAGACCATACGAGATGTGGGCTCATATCACAACTCAGTTCTTCTTTCTAGATCTTATCTAAATAAACTACTTCTCTGACCCTCAGTTTCCTCACCTATAAACAGGGCTAATAATGCCTCCCTTTTAAAAAAAAACATATAAGATACAAACTTTTTAAAAAATATAGAAGATATAAAATATTAGCACATCGCTTCATAGTGGGCACACAATTATATGCCAGGTTCTTATGTTTTAACTGCCCTTCCCATTAACCCAATGACGTGCTACCACTACTACTACCATTATTCTACAGATGAAGAAACTAAGACACAGAGAAGTTAAGCTACTTGCTCAAGGTCACACAGCTGGGAAACCATGGATTTGGACTCAGTTCTCTGATTCCAGAGCCGATTCTCACCCACTGTGCAGTGTTCATTCTCATTTTTGTATTGCATTATTATTGACTTACTTTGTTCCCCTACCACCTGTGTCAACACTAGCTCCCTTAGGAAGGTTAGTAAATTTTCTTCATACCCTCTGCAGCACCTAGCAAGTACCTCATCTGTAGAAGACACTTAACAAGTATGTGTTCAACGGAGTATAATAAACATCCCCATTTTTCACATCTGATCACAGTGTTCAATGGAGTATAATAAACATCCCCATTTTTCACATCTGATCACAGGTACACTACTTTTGGCTTTAGGCAGCTGTCTCCTGGCAGACTGTCTTCCAGCCTCAAAGCAGAGGACTCTTAATTCATGCCCTTAGCTGCTGTCCCAGGCTCTTCTTTCTGAGCTTTAAAAGTCTGAGTCCTGAAGGGGATCGGATGGGAGTCTGTGTCACAAGGACTCTCCAGGAGGACCAGGCACCTGAAGGCAGCCCGGTCAGGGGTCCCCCCAGGGGTGGGGGTGTGCTGGAAGGTAAGAGTCCAGCCTGGGAAACGGCTGTCTCAGGGGAAGGCAGGGTAAGCTGCCCCCCCCCATTTTGCCCTTCCCCCGTGACTACGCCAAGAAGCAGCTCCCTCCTGCAGTTAACCCTGTACACCTCATCGGGTTCAGAGAGGTGTTGCATCCATTTACCATAAGTATGACCCTGTTTTGACTTGCTGTTTTAAAAGGGTCGATTTGGAGGTGACTGTCTTCTCTTACCTCTTTCCAGTCCACCAGCATCATGAGAGTATCAGCTACATTTGTTTTTCATGCTGCTACACTTACTTTATGTATTTCACACTTATTCCCTAAAATACCCTTTTATTTTAGCTTTCTCCAAAGGAAAAATTTAGGTGTACATCTTCCTTTATTACTTATACTTTAAAAATTTGTAGATTTAATCAGAATACCTATCTTCCTGAGTAATCCAAAATTTTGTATTACAGTTGTGATTATTTTTTTTGAAATTAAAATTTTATCTGGATCTTTGATTTCTGTTTTTTTAAAAACATCTGCTATTGTATTTTTAAATTACAAAATCAGCATATATTCATTGTAGAAAACTATGTAAAATGCAGAAAAGAATAAGTTAAAAAATAAAATTATGCTGCATTGTGGTATTTAGTGATATTAACTTTTAACAATTTGACAAATGCTCTTCCACTGTTTTTTCAGTGAATATACACACACCATATGCACATACATATATAGTGTGTACACACACAAAAACCTTTCATACAATTAGCATTTGGCTATACATACTATATCTTAATGTTCTTTCATTGTGTGATTTATAAGTATCATCCATTGACTTGTTGGAAAAATAATGGAAATGAATGTAGGAGCACTTTGTGTACATTGCTGACAATCAACATCAGGCATTTATTACTAGCATTTCTTAGGAGCTGGGCAGCCTTTTGTCTGAGCTCCATTTGGAAGTCTGTCTCAGTAGTAAGAAGTGACTAAAAGAAAACAAGCTTGACAGGGAATTTCGAGGTGGTTCCCTCTATGGATCAGAGGCACTGGCCTTCCCCCTGCCATTTGAGTCCTCTTAGGAAAACAAAGCTGCCTTTGGACTGTGCACTACTGTATGTGGTACTTGATTCTATATGTGCTGGTTTTCCACATACCTTGCCAAATTGGTTTCCTGACCATGACCTTGTAGTTCAGCATTTCCCCTTCCCTCCACCCGTTTCCTGCCTTTGCTTTTGATCATCAGGATTTCTTTTCACATGAATCCCACGGTAGTAATGTAAGAGTCAAACCCACCATTGGAAGACCCCACCCTTGATCTCCTGAAATTCTTTTTAGAAAAGTACATTTTACAGGTCTGTACTCAGTAATTGTAATACGAAACTGCGACATAATGAAAAAAATGTCTTTTTCATTTTAGTTTTTATAGCACATTTTAGAATAGACAAACATTTTTTTCTTCATTAAACCTGGCACCAGCATTACTTTTAGGAGTGTTTTCAACTGCTACCTGTATGCACGTGACTCTTACATCTTGTTCAGCCCTCACCTCTCCTCTGTTCCAATTTTGTATTTCTGTATACTTTCAGACATCTCCAGTTAAGTATAACACTGTCACTTTAAACTCAACCTGTCTTTTATGGACCTCATTATCTTGCATACAAACCTTCTTCAGCTACCTGTCTTTTTTCTTTCCTGTGGAATCTAATACTCTTTCACTCTCCTGGAATAAATATTAGTAATAGTAACTAACTACTATTGGAACTAGTAGGAAAAACAGTTAGGTGGCCAGATGCAAAGAAAATATGCAGAATTCAATAGCTTTCTTATACATCATCAGTGATCACTTTGAAAATATAATGAAATAGGAGCTCCTGGGTAGCTCAGTCGGTTAAACATCTGACTTCTGCTCAGGTCATGATCTCAGTTTGTGGGTTTGAGCCCCACATCAGGCTCTGTGCTGACAGCTCAGAGCCTGGATCCTGCTCCTGATTCTGTGTCTCCCTCTCTCTCTGTCCCTTCCCCTGCTTGTACTCTGTCTCTGTCTCTCTCTCTCAAAAATAAATGTTAAAAAAAAAAAGAAAAATATAATGAAATAATTAGCCCCTATCACCGTAGCAATTAATACCCAGGAAAAAATTTTAGTAATAATTTTGTAAGATATATATTACAACAAAATTTTGCTGAAAGACTGAATATTTGGGGGAAACATATTCCTAGATAAGAAGATGCCACTCCTCCCCAAAGTAATCTATAGTTTCAATGCAATTACAACCAAAAATCCTAATAAAATTTTTAATAGAATTTCATAAGCTGATTCTATTGTTTTTCAAAATTTGAATGAAGAAGAATGAAAGGAATAATTTTACCAGGTATATTTCTAACTTAAGTCTGACGTAATTAATACATTAAAGAAAAAAAATAACTATGGCATTCGTGCAGGGAGAAACCAACAGATCAATGGAACTGAACAGAATCCAGAAAAAAAAAAAGGAAGACCTAGAACCAAATTTAATATATGATAAATACAGCTTTTGAAACCAGAGGGAAGAGAATGGAATGTTCAATAAAAATAGGGAGAAAGAGAACAAAGAAAATGTTGCAAAGGCCCTGAAGTGAGAGAGTGTGCATGGTGCATCTCTTGAAGCAAGAAACTCCCATGACTGGAGAGGAGGAGTAGGGGCAGTAGGGAGAGATGATATTAAGGAGGTGAGCAAGGGTCCTTATACATCCTTCTAAAGAGTTTGGAGCCTTTTATTCAAGTGCCTTATTCATCTCCAGATTAGGAAAAATATTCTCATATATTTTCTTCTGTTTTCTTTTATGATTTCTTTTTACATTTAGATTTTTATTTGGAACTTATACCCATTTATTACATGAGGTAAGGATACAACTTTCATGTTTTCTAACTAAATAGCCAATTATCCCAACTCTACTAATTGAATCTTCTCATACTGATTTTAAATACTGTTTATTATTTAATGTTTATTTTTGAGAGAGAGAGAGAGCACATGTGCGCGGGGAGGGGCAGAGAGAGGGAGAGAGGGAGACACAGAATCAGAAGCAAACTCCAGGCTCTGAGCTGTCAGCACAGAACCCAAAGTGGGGCTCGAATTCACGAGCAGTGAGATCATGACCTGAGCCAAAGTTGGATGCTTAACCAACTGAGCCACCCAGGCACCCCTTAAATGCTGCTTTAAATATCATCACATATAAAATTATTTATCTGGGGTTGTTTCTGAACTCTATTCCATCCCATAAATCTGTTTCTATGTAAATGCACCACCTTGAATAGTCTTAAGCAGCAGAGTGACATGATAGGATTTGCATTGTATAGAGATTACACTGGCCAGTTAGGATTCTATCCCAGTAAAATTCAAGCAGGAGAGTCCCAGCCAGAACTAAACTGGAGCAGTTGGAGTGGAATGGGCAGAACTTGGTGTTTGCTGGAATGTTGTGGGTTTAGAAAGAGGAGGGGATGAGGATGGTGCCCAGATTTCTGGCTTGGGAAACTGGATGGATGAAGATGATGCCTTGCACTGAGAAAGAGGAAGAGCAGCAGATTGGAGGAGAGGCTTGAGAAGAGAATGAGTTCAGTTTTGGACATTTTGAATTTGAAATACCAAGAAGACAGACTTCTCAGAAGAGAAGTAGAGTAGGTCTTTGACTTTGTAAGTCCAAATCTCATTAAAGATCTGGGATTAAGAAATATTTATGAGGCATCAGCAGATAGTCCACAGTTGGTGTGTGGGAGTAGATGAGGGTGTACAGAGAAAGGACATGAGTGAGCAGGTGAGGACAGTGTCCTCAGGAATACATGAGGGAAAGGAGCCTCCAGAAGAGACTGAGACTGAGTGGCCAGAGAAGCGGTGAGAAATTTCGGTGAAGTGTTTTGGAAGCCAGGGGAAGAGCTCATTTACAGAGAGTAGAATGTAGTCTGGTGGTATACGGTCCTGCAAGGAGATCAGGATAGCTAAGCTCTGAAACATTTCCATGGACTTGGTAACTAGGAGGCCTTCGCTGATTATGATGACAACCAGTTGGATGGAGTGGGTGTGGAAACTTGTAGTGAGCTGAGCACTAAATGGGAAGGGGAGAAAGTGGATATAGGCACTTGTTAAGAATTTTGACTGCAAAGAGAAGAGAGATGGTGGTACCTAAGAGGTGAATGGTTAACTGGAGTTGAACAGTTTTTGAGTTTCTTTTTTGAAAATGGAAACGGTTTCAGTATTAGATGCTGGTGGGAAGGATCCAGAAGAGGGAAAGGAAATAATTGACAGGTCCTGTTCTCAGCGTGGCTGAAAACAAGAGCCCCAAGGGGTTGAGGTGCAGAGACAGAGTGCATGTGTAGACGACCTTGTCAGGTTGTGGTCAAGCGAAGAGAGTATGAAGGCTTCTATTTTCCCTGTGAAGGAGGAGCAAGGTTTTCTGTTGTGTACAGGGAGAGCTGTGGTAGAGTGAAGGGTTTAAGAAAAATGCAGAAAGTTTGAAATAGCTACTGTGTAGAATGGAGAGGGGCAACTAGCACAATATGATGATTTGGACACAGGGCGTTTGCATTCATAGGGGCAACATCTATGTGAGCTGATGGTCTGGAGCCAAGGCTTCAGTTCAAGATTAGATACATGATTTGGGATTGTTAGGAACCTTAAATTAAGGCTTGAGAGGAAAATTAACAATTGGCAGAGCAGATAGATCAGAGAAAGAGACCCCAGACAAGGATATTGAAGAGGAACAATAGGAGAAATAGAAAAGCCCAGCGAGTGTGATGTCATGGTGACTAGCAGGTTCAAGCGAAAGGGGTGAGTTGAGGAATAGAGTCAGTGTAGAGCTGGGGCTCGACACCGGCTGCACATTAGAATCACCTGGGGAACTGTGCAAGGACCCAGCTCTCTGCCAACCCAAGACCAATTCAATTGCAGTCTGCGGGTGGGGCCTGGGCATCAGTATTTTTTTTTGTACTGTACTGAGCAGGGCTGAGAATCACTGCTGTAGGGAGAGAATGATGAAGACTGAGATGTGATTGGACTTGGCAACCAAGTTATCAGTGTCTTTTGAAGAGCAGTTTCCGTAAAGTGGAGACAAGATTCCAATCCGTTAGGAGGAGGGGCTGGCTGAGGACACAGCCAGTGTGGGAAAAGTAAAGTAAATGGAGAGAACTGAGGCCGCACGGCCCCCATCTTCTTATAAAGTAGGTGGTGTTGTCAGCCACTAACCGTAAGTGGGATGTGGATCTATTTGAGACTTTGTGGACAGTGGGGAAGAAGCTGAACAGATGCTATGAGGAATTGTAAGAGACTGTAAAGCCACAGTAATGGCGAAGATGGGCATGAATTGCATTCTCTAATTATCTGACCTCTGTCCCTCACTGTTACTGAAGTAGCACACACAGCGCTGATGCATATGGTGGAGTGGCATCTAAGGCAGGAGATACGTTTTGAAGATAGCATGTAAGGCCAAAATTGCATTTGGTCAAAATTGCTCTTGTAAATCCCCGAGGAAGGTGCACAGTGGGGACCACCATTCCATCTCCCCAGACAGCTAGTTTTCCCTGGCAGCAGTGGAATAATCACTGTTTCTTCAGTCAAGCACAGATAAAATAGTTGACTTGCATATAACTAATGTTCTATGGAAAAATGTGTCTTTATACTAAAACCACACTCAGCCTAATTAAATACTCTCTTGAGTCATTAAGGAGGGGTACTTAAATACTGAAATGGACTAACAGTATGAAATTAGTTTTCCCTCTTCTGTCCTAAGCATACAATGAGTAAAACGGGAGGAGTTGCCTTTACTAGCTAAATTGTTATTTTCCAGTTTCCTTTTTTAAAAAATGTTTTTCTTTACTTTTGAGAGAGAGCGAGCGCACATGTGCGGATGCACATGCAAGTGGGGGAGGGGCAGAGAGAGAGAGAGGGGGGGAGAGAGAGAGAATCTCAAGCAGAGCATTGTCAGTGCAGAGCCCGACATGGGGCTCGATCTCACAAACTGTGAGATCATGACCTGAGCCAAAATCATTTGTTGGAGGCTTAAGTGACTGAGCCACCCAGGTGCTCCCAGTTTCCTTTTTTTAAATGAGCACATATAGCTGAATTTGAGTGAATTAAATGCATGGTAATGCAGCGCACACTACTGTACTTTTTCTTGCTTGTCCCAAATTATCTTTGGGAGAATATAATACAGTAGTTAAGATCATGGGCTGGGTTCACAACACGTCACCATCACTTACAACATGTGTGACTTTGGACATGTTACTTAATCTCACTTTTCCTCATACGTCTCATCTGTAAAGTCAGCATGAAAATAGTATCTACCTCATAGATTTATTGTGAGGACCAAGCGGATACATGGAAAGCACTCAGTAATGTTAGAAATTATTATGTTTGTTGTAGTAACAATGGCACGTGCTGCTTCCTAAGTTTGATCCGTTGTTAGATTACAACTTACATCACAAGGTCAGACTTTTCCCAGACCTTAGATTTATGGCCCAGTTGACAATCTTTGCTTTTCACATCCAGGACTTAGTGAAAGAACCGCTGGCAAAGTTCAGATGTTTTACTACCAAAAAAGGAGCCATATTTATTTTAAAGAATCGAACCTGCTGCAGTGGGGGTCTTCCTCAAATCTCAGAATAAAACAGATCACCAGTCATCACACCAAGTCATGGTCTTTACATGAAGATAAATGGTCCATGTGCTGAGAGGTGGTAGATTTTCTAGTACCGTATGTTTCACAAGATGTCTCTACCAAAACGAACTGCGCTATGTGTTGAGGCACCCTCGTAAATGAAATGATACAATGAGTTGCCGTGATTTTAGGCCTCATGATTTCTTGCAAAAATAGACATTTATTTTAAAAGAGCACCCCTATTCTAAAGGGAGAGTGAAGTCTAATGATGTGATAATGAAGTTAAGGGATGGCTCAAAATGGAGTGATAAAGACATAAAAAGAAAGAAGCTTCATTTTAAAAGAATGGGGAGGGGAACGTTCATTTAAGATTTGAGCATTTCTTAGTCCCTAGGCTTTTCAGATAGCTGGATATTGCAATGGTACCTTTCAAATTTGTGATAAGTGCTGTGTAAACTCACTTCCAGTTCTTTGAACAAGTACGTGTGTCACATTGGCAAAGATTTTTTATTTTTTCGGAATAAAACCTGCAACTGATAAACATATTCACTTTTACAAACTGTCTATTTGAGCCAAAATTACCACATTTTGGCTCAGAAAATTGAAGCCTCTGAACTCTGAAACAATTGTACTCTATAACCTTATGAATAAAATTTAGTTAATGCAGAGTTTAAAGCACCTCAAAGAATTAAAATTAATTATTCACCACTTTTTTAAAAAGTCAGAACCATAATGAGTTGAATTATAAATGCCTTAAGACTTGTATTCAGCTTTGTTAGTTCTCTGGCTATTCCACAGCAATAGAGTACTAGACTCATTTATGCCCCATAATCATATAACAGCTAATACACTTATTGAGCATTCTCTGTGTGAGGAACTGTTGTAAGTGCTTTATACGTATTAACTCAGTTCATCATTACAGCTCTGAAGCAGGTCTTACTTTGCCCAAGATTTCATAGCTAGTATGTGGGCAGAGCCGAGAGTTGTACTCATAACCATCTGGCCCCAAGGCTTTAACCATTAGACTACACTGTTTCACTTGAACATGTAAATGCTGAGATGGACTTTAACACGCTTGAATTCCCCATATATTTTATTTTTTAAAGAAATGGAGAGAGTTCACAATATTAACTTGGAATTATTGTACAGGTTATGGTACCCTGCAGAGAGGTTTCTCTTTCAAGGGCAGAATTCTTGAGATTTAAAGTACTTCAGGATATTACAGGCCATCGAAACAAGACTTTTCAGATGTGCTGGTTGTGCTGTTTGCTGTATTAGACTGACAGGTTGTATTACATTACCTCTTCCTGAGTCAGTCTTGCTTTTCCATATTACATGCCAAACAATTTACTTACTACTTTTTAAATTGATTTTATGTTTGAGGATTTTGGAATAAATAGTGGGTGACTGTGTTTGAGTTTGCAGCAAAATAAGAGACATTTTGGTGGTGTCAGACAAAAGAATTCCATTGCATTTAGGATGTGTCAGAACTGATGTGGTGACTGTCTGAACAACCGGTGGCCTTGGTTTGTTCCCTTATAGTTCCTCAGTTTACCTGGTTCTTGTGTTAATTGAGAATAGCATCTTTTGTAAGATAAAATGAGTTCTTTTCTCAGGATGCTTTACCTGGTAGCTTCTCTAGCATCTGTCTTTCCTTTGGGCCTTATGTCACTAGAATAAAGGTGGGGTTGGGGAGGGTTTTACTCCCTAGTAAGCCAATTTAGTCCATTTTAGGCTTCATTGCCATAATGATTAAGAGTCTCTCATATCTTATCTGACTACATACTCAATTTAATTCCTTTGGATTTAAAGGAATTAATTCTGTGTATATGTATGTATGTGTCATTGTTATTATTATTTCATATGTTTTTAAAGATAATATATGTTTGTTCAAGAAATCCCAACTATCAAAGTATAAATCCCCCTAAGCCGTCCACTCAGAATTCACTGGCACCATTTTTATGAATAAGCTTCTGGACCTCCCCCCCCCCCCGAGAGGATACATAGAAATTAATAACTTTATTAAATAAAGTCATGCCATAGGTGCCAATTTGCTTTATGTTATTTTCAGGCAGGGAATCCTTTCCATGTCAATGTAGATTATCTTTTTAAATTGCAGCATTATATTCCAGTGTGAATGGGTGTATAATAACTTACTAAACCATTATTGTCAGACATTTGTATTGTTTTTCATTTGTTCTCTTGGAAGCAGTGTACTGCTGGGAATATCACTTACACTTACATCTTTGCACACTTTTCCATTTTTCTCAGTAAGATAAATTTGTTATAGGTTTGCTGAGTCTAGTAGAACGCACATTAAAACATTTTATAATATTGTCAATTTGTTTCCCACTGTCTTACAATGCGCTCCTACTAACGGTACATGAGAGATCTGTTTTATTATGCCCAGTTGCTTCTTTACTAAGCTGATTCATTTGTTTAATCAATATCTGAGTGCCTACTATGTGCCAGGGTATGCCAGGGCTTCAATAATAAACAACACAGAAATCGTTTTTGCCTTCCCAGGATTTGTTGTTTAGGGAGACTTAATTTAATTAATTCTTAAGTTCTTTTCTTCTCATTAATTTGAACATTTTAAACTGTATATATTGACTAGTATTCTTTTATGAATTGCATATTCACATACTTATTTTTCTGAAACTTATTTTTTCTTATTTACTACTATTTTTAGATTGTTATATAGTCAGATCTATCTTTTTAGGCAGGCCTTTTCCACCCTGAGGTCATAAAATTGTTTGCCCATTGAACTAGCTAGAGTTCTTGGTTGCAAAAACAAACTGACTTTGTTCTTCTACTTAAGCCATAAATGGTATCAGGTGCTCTCCTGAATTGCCAGAAATTGCCTGGAAGGCTAGAAACAAGGGGTCAAGAGAAGCTGGGTGGTCTGTAGCAGAATAAGGCCGCATGATAGGGGTAGATTCTTAACACCAGTCTTCCCATTCTGAACCTACTACTGTTCAAAAATACCATCAGGAATATATAATCTTTTCTTACTTTTCTTCATTGTTTTCTCCTATAGTGTCTTCATTCTTAGGTGTATTGTCCCTATGTGGTAGTGGGACGACCAGAAGCCATGGTCTTACCTTTTTGGCATCTTTAGCAGAAAGAGGGCCCTTCCTTCCCAACAGTTTGTGCAAAGATCTTGGCATTAGATCTCATTGGTCTGTCTTGGGACATGTATGCCCCTGTGAACCAATCACTGTGGCAAGGGAGATGGAGTGTTTTGATTGGCCAGGCCCTGGTACTAAGAGTAGAATCAGCTGGACTGAAAAAAAAGGGAGGGGTGGTTCACAAGAAAAAGTGGGGTGCTGTTATGGAAGAAGGGAAATAGATGCAACAAAGGCAACAGATGTCCTCTGTAATGATGGTATTTGACATTTTTAATAATGCTGGATTCTGCATTCCTTCAGTAGAGCAAAATGTCACTTTGTAATTTATTGTTTTAGAAAATTAAAATGTCTTTTTATTAAATAAGTTCTTTTTTACTGTACATCAGTCACTAGGTAGAGGAAATATTAAAATTCTAATAAGGAAAGTAAGTTTCATCCTTCATTTTGAATCAATTATACTGAATGAAAGACAGCTGTGTGGAGGAATAAAGAACTTTTTCAAAGTATCTATAGAACATGGGTTCTTAAAGATGCAAGATGCATACAGGTGGAGACGTATATTTTACTAAAAACTCATATATTATTAAAATATGATAATGTGCTATAAACATGTTTAGGAAAGCCAAAAATATAAAACTCAAAAGAAAAGTACCTATACTCTCAATTACATGGCATGAAAAGTCAGTATTGTGCATTACAAGGTATTTCTGTAGTCATTCAAAACTGTTTCCCCATTTGAGTCAGTAGTTGCTCAATGTATTTTCTACCAGGAGTTCTGGCAACAAATAGAAAAATATCAAGAAACAGTGAAGTGTAGTGAAACCATCATGAGTTTTGGAGTCAGTCAAACTTGAGTTTCAATTTGATTTTAAATGATGTGACCATGAGCATGCATCCCCCTCTGAAAAATGATGTAATACCTACCTCATGAGTTTAAGAATGAAATGACGTTGTTTATATAGTAACTAGTATCATTGCTATTACAATTTGGAATTACTATTTGGGGGGAAATGACACTGTTTTGGAAAATCAGTTGGGTCAGCATGTTCAGAGACAGTGTGTGTATGAAAGAAATATACTGCATTCCCAACTGTGTACTGGGATTTTCTTTTGATATCTGCAGTTTGAGTACAGCTGTGGGAAGCCTTTGGGGTGAAAAGGTTGATTGACCAAGATAGGCTATAATGTGCTGACTTGGATTATTCTAGCGTTTGAAGATCTGTGAGAAACTTGCTGTACATTTTCAGGTCTAGGAGAAAACAGCAGGAGCCCGATGTGCCTGTAATCCAGCACCCTAGGAATTGAAGGAACTATCTGGGGAATTAGACTCATCTGGCCTAGCAGCATTGGAACTTGGGGCTACACTTTACTTTGTTTAACACTTTCACTTATTAGTGGTCTTGCTGTTTTGGAACTCTGCGATTGAATGATTTACACAAAGTCTTTATCCTTTGGGCAAAGCATGTATCTGTTGTCTAACTACAGAGTTTAGCATCAAATAATTTTATGACAGACCACATTTGGCATGCCTAGTTATTCAGGGAATTTTCAAAGAACTGTAGTGGGACTTTTTAGTCACACATCCTCTCCGTTCTTAGTCATCCATTCCTTTTATGGTAGTCATTAGCAAATATCTCTCAACCTCTTCTGTAATGGTTAACAGTCAGTGTAAGCACTCTGTAGCGTTGGCTGTTTTGAGCTCTGTGTACTTCATTATGAGACAGTGAGCCTATACTTGTGAAAACATAAACTAAATGTTGGTATATTCTCCACATGGTTTCTTTTTGCAGAACTACTGCTGTTAATACACATACTGAACTATTTCAAAATCACTAATTAAAAGATTTTTCCCATGTATACTTTGTTGGGTATTATCTTTTCTGTCCTTCAGTCAAGTGTGGTTGATTACTTTCAGAATTAAGGAAGAACTGAACTGAAAGTCAGTATGATTAGAAATTTGCTATCTTAATAGCAGGCGTTTTTACATTCTAGGCAATCAGAAGCACCTTTTACATTTAACTACTTGACTCCAATGGTCTGGTCAAATTCCAGTGTTGCACAATTGCACTCTACCTTCCCTAATACCTAGTAAATCCAATTGTTTGGTTACCACCTGTTTACTTAACTTTGAAAAACTGTTTGCTGACTGTGCTCTTATTGTAAGGGCACAGCAGAAGCTGTACTTGTCACTTTTTCTGAAAATTTGAAAATTTTCATTCCAACCCTTTTTCTCACCCTTCCATTTTTTTCCCAAACTCATAGACGTATTTCTCCAAACATATTCAGTGGTGTTCTTTTTCATACATCCAGAAGACTTTGAACAGGTGGGTTGAAAAAAACACTAAAGGTAATTAATTAAGGTAAGAAAAGGAGATAATGGATAAGACCTTCCATCCAATCTCCAGTAAGGTATTACAAAGTATTCTTTTGTCTTGAGGGCCTCTGACTCACCATGACCAGAGTTAAATTTATTATCTCTCCCCAGACTCCAGTTTACCCTCCTAAATACTCCCATCTCCTCTTAGGGCATCTCTCTCCATGCTTTTGTCATCTCAACTGGAACCCCAACTCTCTTCCTCATACTCCATATCCAGTCCTTTCAGTCCTTGAGTGGAGAAGGGGGTCAGTGGTGGCCACGGGTAGCCACAGTCTCCAGTGGTCTCTTCTAACAACCAGTAGGTGCATCCTTTAACTGTAGCATGCTGTACAAATCCCAACTGTATAGCAGCTGTATGCCCTTGGATGATTATGTAAACCTTCAAGTACTCAGTTTCCTTCTTTGTAAAATGGACATCATAATCTCTAACTTGTGGAGTTGCTGTGAAGTTGAAGTGGAAGATAAAAGTATTTAGTGCTTAGTAAATGTTATCTTACAATAATTATTTGAACAACTGACATATTATTACATAATTTCTTGTTGTGTGCCCTCTGATGGGTTCTAAACTCCTTTGTACAAAAGGGGCTAGGTCTTACTTTTGTCCAACATCTTTGACAATGCTTGGCATTAGTAGTAGTAGTAGCAGCAGCAGCAAGCGCTCTGTAGATCTTCCTATGTGCCAGGGACAGTTCTAAAAACTTTGTTAATAATCTCTCCCACATAGGGTTGTTGAGAGGGTCACATGCCCTCATAACAACCCTGTGTGGGAGATACTGTTGTATCCATTTAACTGATGAGGAAACTGAGGCATAGAGAGGTTAAGTACTTGGTCCAAGGCTACATAGCTATTAAGGGGAGGAAACAGAATTTGAACCCAGACATCCTGGTTATAGACCCCGTGCTCCTAACTACCACACTAAGCTCCCTTATAGTAGGTGCATAATAAATATCTGTTGAATAAATGAATATGATTCAGATAAAGAGGCATGTGGGACAGAGTGCTGGAAATGGTCTTATTCAATGAGATGTGGGTAAGAAGTAAAAAAAAATTATCAAAAGGTAGATAAAAAAATAAAAGAAAGCATTGATAAATAGTGGAAGAGGGAATATAATCAGTATTAGTGACCATGAATGGCTGGTTGTTTGCAGATGGATAACTGGTCAGCAGGCAATGTAGGACTATGATTTCTAAAAGAGGAAAATGGAGTAAGCCCTGAGATCATCACAGGTTTCTGCCTGGAGCACTGTTTGTCCACATTGTAGCTGAGCTCAGGAGAGAGAGACTAGAGTTCAGTGAGGCTGAAGAGACTAGAATTTGTGAGGCCAAGTACTGGAGACAGGGAGCTATGCAGACATCTGCATAGGGGTCTCTGGAGTCTCGTGCTGGATACTAAGCTATGCATGTCTGTAGTTAAATTCCACAAAGCTGTTGTGTTGGTGGTCCCAAGATCCCTGTCAGTTTGATGACTCTCTCGGAGGACTCACAGGACTGGCATAGAGTCAAACTTCTGGCTAAGATGTATTACAATGAAAGAATACAAAGCAAAAGTCAGTAGAGGGAAAAGGTGCATGGGGTGAAGTCTGGAAGAAACTAGGCGTGAGCTTCCAAGAGTCCACTCCCAGTGGAGTTGCATAGGACACAGTTTCTCCGTAAATCAAGTATCTCGACATGTGTGCAATGTTGTCTACAGGAGAAGCTCATTAGAGGCTTAGTACCAGGGTTTTTATTAGGAACTCATCACATAGGCATATTCTACCTGACACATACCAAAATTCCAGATTTTCACAAAGAAAGCAGATGTTCAACATAAACCATATTGTTTGTACAAACATTGTAGGCCCAGTGAGCCACTCTTGTCAGTTAGTATGTTGGGAACACTTCTGAAGTCCAAGTTTCCAGGAGGCCTTTCAAAAGATAGCAATCTGGCCTGCTATGTTAACTGTTTTCTGTACACCAGAGAAAGAACTGGGAGGACCTGTACCTGTAAGCTAATGATTCCCAGACCTCACCTGCGGCATTATGCTGTTTCAGTTCTGAGTAGCCAGGGGGTCATTCAGGAGACGTACCAGAAAGGTCACATCTTGGAAATAGGTCTAAACCAGCCCTAGAGTAAAAGTTACCCTACACCAGTGATTCTCAACAGGGAAAATTTTGTCCCCCCAGAAGACATTTGGCAATATCTAGAGACATTTTGTGTCATCATAACTGGGAGGTGCTACTGTTACCTAATGAGTAGAGGCCAGGAATGTTGCTAACGAACCTGTAATCCACAAAGCAGGCCACCTACCACCAAGAATTATATGGCTCAAGGTATCAGTAGAGCCAAGGTTGAGAAACCCTGCTGTCCTAATAAAACTTTAAAACAAGCCTACAAGGGATCAAGTTGATCTTCAAGTAATTTGAATGCTGGTCAAAACAAAATGAGTTTTTAAAGGAAGGCAGTAAAATCCAGACACTTAACAATGCAACATTTATAATGTCCAGCATTCAATAAAAAATGACTAGACATGTGCAGTAGAGAGTATGATTCATCACCAGGAGGAAAAAATTAGTGTAAGGGGAACTAGAAATGACAAAGATGATGAATTAGTAGACAATTATTATCAGTATGACCAAAGACTTAAAATAAAACATATCCCTAAATAAGGACGGAAATGGAAGATACTTAAAAACAGAAACTTCTAGAGATGAAAAATGCAATGTCTGAAACGAAAATTTTACTGGGTGGGATTCTTGGCAGTTTAGAATTACAGAATAAAAAGGTCAGTGAACTGGAAGACATAGCAACAAACTATTCAATATGAAGCATGGAGAAAAATGACTGTAAAAAAAAAAGAAAAGAAAAGAAAAAGAAAGAAAAGAAAAATGAACAGTTTCAGTGACCTGTGGTACAGTATAAGTGGTCTGATAGACATGTAATTTTGAAGTTATAAGGATTGAGGTAGAAAAAAATTAGAAAATTAAGGACAAAAGTAGCCAGATTTGATGAAAACTAAGCCTACAGACTCAAGAAGCTAAATGAATCTGAAGCAGAACAAACACAAAACCACAACAAGGTACGTCATAACCAAATTGTTGAAAACCAATATGAAGATAAAAATCTTAAAAGAAGCCAGAAGGAAAAAAGACATTTAAAGAGACATTTACATACAGGGAATTTCTTTACTCATCAGAAACTACACAACCAGAAGACAGTGAAATAACATCTTTTAGATGCTAAAGGAAACTGTGCCAATATAAAATTGCATACCAGGTCGGAAAATATCCTTCATAAATGAAGACAAAATAAATGTTTGAAACAACAAAACAACAGAAGTGAGAGAATTTATGGCCAGCAGATCTGTATACCAAGAAATATAATAGGAAAATTTTCAGGCTGAAGGAAGAAGATTCCAGATGGAAACTTAGATATGTACAAAAGAATAAAGAGAATAGATGTGGTAAATATGTGGATAAATAGGAAAGACTTTCCCCCATGTAATATTAAAATATGTATACTCTTGGCAATTGACTATTCAAAGCAAACAAAAAGATTATATTGTGGGTCTTATTACTTATGTTGAAGAAAAATGAATGACATCAGCAGTACCAGGAATGGTTCTTACACTATATGTGAAGGTGTATAATATTATTTGAAGGTTTATTTTGTTAAGTTTAAATGCATATTGCAAATACTAATAAAGAAATTAAAAGAAATAGTAAAATATACACAGTCTAAAAGAAGGGAAGAAAAGAGGGAAAATGAACAATGAACAGATGTGATGCTAGATTTAGAGCCAACCTCGTTTAATAATTACATTAAGTGTAAGTAGTTTAAACAATCCAATTAAAAGGAGTCAGACTGGATTAAAAAACAAGAGTCAAATATATATACTATCTTTAAGACGGGACCAAATATATAATAACATCTATAATTCTATTTTATTTATACACTTAAAATATAAAGACAGATAGATTAAGTAAAAGAATAGAGAAAAATAAACTATACAAGCTCTAATCAAAAGAAAGCTGTAGGGCCTATATCATTATCAGACAAATTATACTGTAGAGTAAGAAATATCACTAGGGATTAAGAGAGGCATTTCCCAATTATTGTGATAGTTTTAAATGTATACTCAAATTATTTGATACTTCTTTCTTTAAGGGGTGGAAGCTAATTCTCCCTTTGAGTAGGAGTTGGACTTAGTGACTCATGAGTAGAATATGATGGAAGAGATAAAAGATATTGTAGCTTCCAATTCGGTTGCTGTCTATAGAAAGGTTCATATGGTAAGGAACTGTGGCTGCCCCTGTATTTCTGACCCTCAGAACCTGTGTGAGATAATAAATGCTGTTTTAGGGAACCCTGTTGCACTGTTGGTGGGAATGCAAACTCGTGCAGCCACTCTGGAAAACAGTGTGAAGGTTCCTCAAAAAATTAAAAATAGAACTACCCTATGACCCAGCAGTAGCACTGCTAGGAATTTACCCAAGGGATACAGGAGTGCTGATGCATAGGGGCACATGTACACCAATATTTATAGCAGCACTTTCAACAATAGCCAAATTATGGAAAGAGCCTAAATGTCTATCAACTGATGAATGGATAAAGAAGACATGGTTTATATCTACAATGGAATACTACTTGGCAATGAGAAAGAATGAAATCATGCCATTTGCAGCAATGTGGATGAACTGGAAGGTATTATGCTGAGTGAAATAAGTCAGTAAGAAAAGGACATATGTTTTCACTCATATGTGGATCTTGAGAAACTTAACAGAAGAAGACCATGGGGGAGGGGAAGGGGAAAAATAGTTACAGAGAGGGAGGGAGGCAAACCACAAGAGACCCTTAAATACAGAGAACACACTGAGGGTTGGATGGGGTGGGGGTGGGGGAAAGGGGAAAATGGGTGATGGACATTGAGGAGGGCACTGTTGGGATGAGCACTGGGTGTTGTTATTTAAGCCAATTTGACAATAAATTATATTAAAAAAATAAATGTTTTAAGCTGCTAAATTTTAGGGTTATTTGTTTTCCAATAATAGACCTAATAAATAGCATGATAAAAAGGGTTGCTTTATCAGGAAGATGTTCAAATCTTAAATCTGTATGTACTTACTAATATAAGTTAAAATTATATAATGTGAAACTTGACAGCACTAAAAGCAGAAATAGATAAATCCTTATTTGAGTTAGAGACTTCAGCATTCTGTACTCAAAAATTGATAGAACAAACAGACAAAAAAAAATCAGGAAGGAATTGGAAGTCTTGAGAAACACCATCAACCAACTTAATTGATTTTTATAGAATACTCCACCTAGTAGTAGCAGCAGAATACACCTTCTTTTCAAGTGAACTGGAACATTCACCAAGATAGACCATATTCCTGGCTGTAGAGAAAGTCTCAGTAAATTTTTAAAGATTGAAATCATGGAGAATGTATTCTCTGACCACAAGGGAGTCAAACTAGAAGTCAACAACAGAAATATACCTGTGAAATTTCCCAAATATTTGGAAATTAAACTCTACACTTAAGAAATTTTTTTAATGTTTATTTATTTTTGAGAGAGAGAAAGACACAGAGTGTGAGCAGGGGAGGGGTAGAGAGAGAGAGAAACACAGAATCTGAAGCAGGCTTCAGGCTCTGAGCTGTCAGCACAGAGCCCACTGTGGGGCTCAAACTCACAAACTGCAAGATATGACCTGAGCAGAAGTTGATTGCTTAACAGACTGAGCCACCCAGATGCCCCTGAACTCTACACTTTTAAAACAACACTTGGTTTAAAGGAATCGTAAGGGAAAATAGAAAATACTTTGAACTGAAAGAAAATGAAATCACAGTGTATTAAAATTTGTGAGATGCAGGTAAAGCAGTGCTGAGGGAAATGTACAGTTTTAAATGCTTACACTAGAAAAGAAAACATATCCAAAGTCAATGACTTAAGTTTCTACCTGGAAAAATTAGGAAAAGAAGAGCATATGAAACCTAAAGTAAACAGAACGAAGAAAATAATAAAGGGAAATCAATAAATAAAATAGAAAAAAGAGCAAAGAATATTTTAAAAACGTGAAACAAAAATTGGTTCTTTGCAAAGAATAATAAAATTGATTAAATGTATCATGAGTCTTCTTCCTGTATGCATCCTTAAAATACAATATAGTACACTTGTAAAATGAAATTTCAAAAACTAAAAAGTTGGCTCCTTAATTGTCTTTCATTTAAAATACATGACCTTATTTTGAGAGCTAGGTATTGAGCTACAATAAAATTTATTTAAACAGGTATCAGATACAAGTTTAGTTATGATCAATTTATTTCAGAAAGATTCCTTGGAAAGATAATTAGTTATACTTATGGAGAGATAGTATTTGCAGAAAAAAAGGAAAAAAGGAAAAAAAGAAAAAGAAACTCTCCTCAATTTCTAAGTTCTGTAATTTGTTTTCAGTTTTGAACAAAAAAGTCATATTAAACAGACAGTAAAAAGTTTGAGATTAAGAGCAATAAGATAAGTTCCAGGAAAATCCAGTGAAAGATGTTGAAAAGTACATATTGAGCATTTATAGATTTCATTTACAAGGAACATATTTTCATACTACACATCACTGCAAAGTGTCATTCAGTACCGTTAATTATAAACAAATACCTGCCAAAAGAAAACTAGAGACCAAACCATTTATGTGCCAAATGATGATGCACAATTTTAATAGTTGATCTTTTCAGTTATCAGATCCATTGATAAATAATCTGTGCCACGATTTGTAGTGTTACACATGACAAAACACTTTTGCTAAAGCAAAAAAATGAAGTGAGATAAAAATGTATGAGGAGTCATTTTGTCTTTAATGAAAGTGATCTTGAATCTTCAATTTTATCTGAATTGGAAGATAATAAATTACTTACTTGTTATAATGTTCAGCAAATAATGAATACAAGCCCAAGGAAAAAATAAAATCAGGTAAAATTCACTTGGCCACTAGGATATTTGGTAAATATTTAAATCATTTCTTGATTATTCATTATCTGATTATTCTGTTCATGGATTATACAGGTTTTCTGTTAGAATCAAATTACATCATCCAGCCCCCTCATTCAGTTTCCTTTTGCTCTTCATCTTTTGAAACACCTCACTGATTATGAGTCTCCCAGATACAGGAAGAAATACTTAAAACCAAACCAGTCAGTTCTGCTACATTCTAATAGAGTTTTTAAAAGGTGCCTTCATATAAGGGGTGGGGGTGGAGGAAGGAAGGATACACAATGGTAAGACAACCCAAATTAGGAGTTTAGGGTTATAGGTGGAATTCAATTTCAAATTCTAATTTTTAACTTCATTTAATCATCTCATGGTGTTTGTAATATGCTTGTCCACCTGCTTCTCAAGAATAGTTTCTTTCTGGTTTTGATAGTCATCCCTCTGAAGTATGAATTTTCACCCCAGGCAAAAGATTCAAAGGTAATCAACTGCAAGGGCAGACTCAAGGAAAACTTTATTCGGGTTCCTTTTCTGGGGGGAATTTTGATGCTTTGATTAGATGGGGCACAATGTTCACAATTAGAAAGAGAATTTTGGCTGACCCAGAGAAGAGCTAGTCTTAAGGACAGGAATATCACTCTTCCTGTTGTATAGATTCAGCTACCAGGGATTCCTTAAGTGCTGTGGATCCCAGGGATTAAGTGTGACAGAGTAATAGTTAGACTTATTATTTGCACTCTTGTTTCCTGTATGCATGTCCTCTTTATACTTTTTTTGAGTTTGCTATATTTGACAGCTCTGCATCAGTGGTATTTTGTATAGTTAAAAATAAATAGAATGTGCTATAGCCATCACTTTGTATTTTCTGTAATTTTCTTTTTTACTCTCTAGTAGGAGTGTTTGTTTTTGTCTGGAGCTGTATTTAAAAAATAATGTAAAAAAAATAATGGGGTGCCTAGGTGGCTTGGTCGGTTGAGTGTTCGACTTTTGATTTCTGCTCAGGTCGTGATCCCAGGATCATGGGATCAAGCCCTGCATCGGGCTCCGCACTGAGCATAGAGCCTGCTTGAGATTCAGTCTGTCTCTCTCTCTCTTCCCCCTCCCTCTACTTTCTCTCTCACTGTAAAATTTAAAAAAAGTTAAAAGGTAATGGAAAATAAACACCAAGCAAACTTGAATTCTACTATACATTGTTGCAGAGGATGAAGTCTAAAGCCATCACAAAAGGATATATAAAAATGAATGTGACCATTGCACTCAGTTTGCTTTTCTTTCTGATTTAAGTGTTTCCCCATTCTGAGTTCAAGTTCTCTACTATGCTTTCCTTCTTTCTTAACATTCCTAGGTGTCTCCTCTCGGGCAAGGCAGTTCTTGTTTATTTCTTCTCAGAAGTTCTTCCTTACATTTAAAAAAAGAAAGAAAGAAAAAGACAAAAAAGGGCATGACTTTCCTAGAACCTAGTTTTTCTTACCAAGTTTATTTGGCAGATAGTGTTTTTCTTTTAAATGAGTGTTGTGAAATCTGTAAATTTTCCAGTAAAAGTCTTTCTATCATAGTGGGCACTCATTAATTATTTCTTAAATTAAATGAATTCTTATGCTTACATTTAACAAAGAATTGAGAAATACCAGATCATAGAAGTCTCCCCAAAGGATCAGTTAAGGGAGACTAAAGACAAAGATCACATGTTCCAACAATTTTGTAATTCTGCAGAGTCTGGCAAAAGAGAACCCTTGGTTATTGGGTCACATTGCATAAGACGTGTGAACTCTGTTCCTTCAGCCAAGTTGTTTACTACCTAAAATAAGCCAGGCACTGTGCTGGTGGTGGGATAGGGTGATAAGGTAAAGAAGGTGGCACTTAACCTTCCAGGTTCCCTGAAAAGGCAATTCCTTACCGAGAAGTAGCCATTTCTCATCTGTTTTTGTTTTTTTTTTTTCCTTCTTCTCTCTTCTTTTTGTTTTGCAAACCAGTTCTAGGAGCTTTCTTTGCTACATTCTGTGACACCATTACTCTGGAGCTCACAGAAGTGTAATTACTTATATGTTCCGTTTTCAGACTCTAAGGGACTGTCTTTTTATTTGTTGCCCCAGTACCTAGCAGCATAATGGAACCTGGTTGGTGTCAATGTTCACCGAATAAGTCAAATTAGAATAATGCATCATAATCTTTTTCATGCTGTGACACATAGAAAATACTGAAGAGAGGCTGAGCAGAGGCATTGGCCGAAGAGTTTCCATTGCTTTGGGCCTTCTGTGGCTGCCCTGCAGACAGAGGGATCAGCATCTCAGCAGACCTGTCGCCCATTTGTGGCATTTTGCACACTGTACAGGAGCTCTGCACTAGGGAGTACCATGTGCTTGAATCTGCAGCAGGAGGGAAGGGGAAAGAGTGGTGGCCAGGAGCAAATGTAGGACTGCAGATGGAGGGCAGAGTCAATAAACTACAGACTGAAAAGGAATCTAGGAATTTGGGCCAGTTGTCTGAAGGAGAATAAACTTTGAGAAAATTCCTGCAGTTTAGCTTTGGGAGATGGGACTTTAGCCTTTGAAAAGGGTGGGAGATTGTGTAAAACTCCCTTCTTTCTATTTTCTTTCCATCCTGGACTCTCAAAATACCAGCTGTAAAAAGCAGTTGATTGTATGACTCTGTGAATATACTAAAAGCCATTAAATTAGATGCCTTGTAGGGGTGGGTTGTATGATATGTGAATTCTATCTCAGTGAACCTGTTAAAAAAATTTCTCTGCTCCATTTGAGTTGAAAAACAATGACTCTGGAGAAAAAAAATTGATTGCTCTCTACGTAGGGAGTTGGGATTACCAAGATGCACATATTTAAATTACTAATCCTTAAATATTTCCAAGTCTGAACATATAGAAATATACTTGTTATTGATATCCCATGGATTTTATAACATTTTATAAATGGCACAATTAGAGTTTGATCCTAAATTATAATCAAGATACTATTTTATTTTGGTGGAAAGGAGTAAGAAACCTTTATGACTATGTAATATTGATCATTGTTTTGATATGAAATCATTAGTTGTAAAGTAGTAAAATGAATTATTTGGTTATTTTCAAAATCTGATTTGCTAGTGTCCAACTGTATAATGATAAATAAAGTTATTTTCCTATACTCTAGATTATGTATTTCTTTTTCACATAAGCACTGCCTACAAATTTCTGGTATATATAAAAACAGCAAAACCATGAAATGAAATTTATTTTGAAACTATGACCTCTTCCCATTAATATTTATATTTTAGAACAGCTGTATTAGTTATCAATTGCTATATAACAAATTACCCCAAAACTTAGGTTAAAACAGTAAGTATTGACCATTTTTAGTTTCTGTGAGTAAAGAATCTGGGCGCAACCTGGTTGAGTGCCTCTGTATTTGGGCCTCTCAATGCCACGCAGGGCTGTGGTCTCATGTGAAGACTTGGTTGAGGGAGGATCTACTTCTAAGCTCACTCACCCAGTGGAGGACAGGATTTAGCTCCTCATAGGCAGTTGGAATGAAGCCTCAGTCCCTCATGGGCTGTTGGAAGGAATTCCTTGATTTGTGGGTCTCTGTCTAGAATAGATCACAACATGGCATCTGGCTTCCATCAGAGCAATTGAGCAAGAAAGGGTGAGTAAGATGGAGGCCACAATCTTTTTGTAAATCTAATCTTGAAAGCGACATCCCATCACATTTGCTGCATCTGTTTGTTAGAAGTGCGTCACCAGGTCAGCCTATACTCAGGACAAGGGAATTTCACAAGGACCTGAATACCAGGAGGCAGGAGTCAATGGGGAACATGCTCGGGGCTGCCTACCACAACATCTGTCCCAGAAAGTTCTCTGTAATATGTATTTTAACTTAAATTCATTTTTTTTTAATTAAGACCGTTATGGCATCTCTTGAAAATATTAGTGATACTCAAAGATGTAATAGATAAAGGACCAGGGAACAATGCAGTAGAACTGTTATCACTCTCTATCTTTTCGCTTCACTACCCTGGAGCATTACCTTTGTCTAGGATGGCGTAACACCCACTAAAACAGCCACTGGAAAGGGAAAGATGGGCACAGCACATAAGTCACATAAGCCGTCATTTAAGCTATCTATCCCATTTGCCAGAACATAATCACATGGCCACCCCCACCCCCACGTGCTACAAAAGAGGCTAGGACATTTAGTCTTTGGTTGAGCAGTCATGAACTCAACTAAAAATTTCATTGTTACTGAAGAAAGGAAGAATATATATTGGGGCCCAAAGCCCAAAGCTTTCAGTGGTATTCAGATGGCTATCACATGACCATACACTAATGCATTTTACTCAGAGGTAAGTAAAATCATGTCCTCATTCAGAGCCTATTACTCTTAATTTAGATAGAATACTTATTAGCTTGGTTACAGGGCTTCCCAAACCACTGCAGATTAGGAGGAAGTACAGTGAGAAGTAGGCATCATGACAGCTACAAAAATTGAGAGCAGAACGTCCAGTAACAGATAGTACATACAGAAGGCCGAGGCTAAAACTAAGCTGGCAGTTCAGAGGAATTGGTTATAGGGGCAACCAGTTCTCTTGTAGCCCCAAAGCTTTGCTCATTTAACAACATTACCACATTAATTCTGAAAGGGTAAGCTTCATTAATAATCTAGAAAATGATATAGAGCATTCTGTAAACATGATCCTCTGGAATAAAGGAGAAGCCCCTCTACTTACAGTACTCTTTAATTACCACCACGTTATGTGTACAGAAAACTTCTCTGAGTTACATTTCTAGTATCTAGAATTGGGTATTATCTTGGAGTGCTTGGCATTAGTGGTTTCCTTGTTTTTAAAAGAAAGTGTCTATATTAGCCAAGCCCCAAATATTTGATATTACAAATACAGAGCTATTCCCATCTCTTATAAAGAAGTTACACATATAGAGTACTGTTGTAAGTATAGGATTGTCAGAGAGTTCTGCAGTTCTCATTTTTTTAAGCCACTGGCATCATAGCTAGCATTGCCATTATGATATATTAGCCTTGAATGTTTTCTTTCCCATTTCTCAGTCCGGCAAACTCTTACTTATTTAAGACTCTGATCCATTACAGAATAAATTGCATTACACATGAAAAGCATGATCTGTAAAAGGAAGAAATGATAGGTTAGACCATCAAAGTTAAAGTTTGCTCTATGAAAGACTATATTAATAAGATGAAAAAACAAGCTGCAGACTAGGAGAAAAATATCTGACAAAGGACTAGTGTCTAGAATATATAAAGAACTTTCAAAACCCAATCGTGAAAAAAACCAAACAATCCAATTTAAAAATGGGCAAAAGACACGAAGAGACATTACACCAAAGGGTATATATAGATGACAAAAAGGTGTTGAACATCATTAGACTAGGGAAATGCAAATTAATACCACAAGGAGATACAAATGGATCTATCACAGTGGCTAAAATAAAATATAGTGACAACACTAAATGCTGGTGAGGATGCTGAGAAGGGTTACAGGTTACAGATATGTTGCTGGTAGGAAGGTAAAATATCGCAGACACTTTGGAAAACAGTTTGGCAGATTCTTCAAAAGCTAAACCGGCCACTGCCACACGACCCAGCAGGTGCACACCTGTGCAGTTATCCCAGAAAAATGAAAACTGAGTTCATACACAGACCTGTACATGAATGTTTATAGCAGCTTTATTCGTAGTAGTTCCCAAACTGGAAACAACAGAGATCCTTCAATGAGGGAATGGTTAAACTAACTAGTATGTTCAGTACTACTCAGCAATGAAATACACACCGTAACTTGGATGAACTGTGCTGAGTGAAAAAAGCTAGTATAAAAGGTTGTATACTGTATGATTCCATGTGTATAATGATCTTGAAGTGACAAAATTACAGAAATGGAGAACAGATTAGTGATTCCCAAGGGTTAAGGAAGGTGGAGGGTAAAGAGAGGGAAGTGGATTGTGATGATAAAAAGGCAACACGAGGGAAGGAGTGGTGATGGAAAGGTTCTGTATCCTGACTATATCAATGCTAACATCCTATGCTATAGTTTCATAAGATGCCACCCTTGGGGGAAACTGAGTAAAGGGTACATAGTATCTCTTGGTATTGTTTTTTACAACTGCATGTGAGATATAATTAAATTAAAAATTATGAACCCGTTAGAACTCCATTGGACTGTGAACCTCATGAGGGAAGAGATATCTGTATTTCACCAGCAGCTAGTACAGAGCCTGACTCATAGGAGGTGCTTTAAAGCTGTTTGTGGGTTGCCTTAAGGGAGAGAGGCTGAACATTTGAATGTAGCCATATTTGGGATGTAGCCACATCCCAAAATGAAGAGGGTCTCTCTGCTGACCCCTTCATTTAAAAACTATCTATTGAACATCTATCTCATGATTGACACTCTTCTAAATGCCAGAAATACAGCAGTGAACAAAATCAGCATGTGGGGGGGGGGGATTCCTGCTTTCATGGAGCTTACAGTTGAACTGGGGCAAAAGACAATAAATATAATACATAAATTATATAGTATATGAGGAGATGCTAAGTGCTACAGAAAAACGTTTTAAAGGATTGTTTCAGGTTTGGCATTTGGGGATACAGAAAAGACTACAAGAGTGAGAAGTTCACCATTTGCAATTTTATGCAGTATTTAAAAACAAAGGATAGTGTCACTTGAACAGTCTTGAAGGAATTAAGAGAAAGACCATGCAGGTATGGGGAGGAAGAGAGTTCCAGGCAGAAGGATCAGCCAGTGTAAAGGCTTTGAGGTAGAAATGTGTCTAGCATGTTCAAGGACTAGCAAGGAAGTGAAGCCAGTATGGAAGGAACAAGAATGAGTGAGGGAGAGTAGTTTGGTAATGAAGTTAGAGAAACAACAAGAATGCAGAGCACAGAGAGTGCTTTAGGATGTTGTGAAGTCTTTGGGTCCTACGTCAAGTGAAATGGGGAAGTACTGGAGGATTTTGAGTGGAGCAGTAACACGACCTGACTTGCCATTTTCAAAAGGGTCATTCTGGCTGCTGTATTGAGAATAGACAGTAGAGGAACAGGGTAAAAGCAAGAGTACTTCAGCGGCTATTTCAGTACTTTAGGCAAATAGTTTTGGTGATCTGGACTGGGGTGGTAGCAGAAGAGGTATGAGAAATGATCCATTTGTATTTAGATTTTGAAGACAGAGCCAATAGGATTTGCTGACAGATTGGATGTGGGGTATGAAGGAAAGAGGAATCAGTGATGACTCCAAAGTTTGGGAGCTGAGGACTTGACAAATGGTGTTGCCAATAATGGAGATAGAAAAATCTGCGGGGGTGAGGGGCAGCTTTGGGAGGAAGTTGGGGAGTGCATGTTGAATGTGAGACATCTAAGTGGAGATGTTGAATGGGCAGTTGGGTATTCCAGTCTGGAGCTCAGAGGAGAAGTATACAGATTGGACATTTATATTTGCAAGTTGCCAGCATTTATATGGTATTTAAAGCAACGAAACTAGATGAGGTCTTCAGGAATGTGTCTAGTGAAGAAGTCCAAAGACTGAACCCCAGGAACCCTCTAGAGGTCAGGGAGAGGGAGAAGAACTAGGTGAGAGAGGCTGAGATGATGAAGCCAGTGACAGAGCAAGACCAAAAGAGTGTAGGATCCTGGAAGCCAAGTGGACAAGGTGTTTCCTGGAGGAGAAGGAAGTGATCGGCCAATCAACTGTGCAGGTCAAGTAAGACAAGGACTGAGAATGTCCACTGGGTTTAGCGACGTGGAGGGAACTGGTAACCACACATGAGAGAGGAAGAATTTCAGTCATGAAACTGATGTATGACTCATTGCAAGGACAAATTTAAGTTTTAGGAGCTTTGTTTTAAAAAGCTACTTTTCAGTTTCTCAAAAAGTTATAGAATTACCATATGATCCAGCAATTCCATTTCTAGGGCATACCCAAAAGACATGAAAATAGGAACTCAGATACTTGTATGCCAATGTTCAGAGCAGCATTACTCACAGTAGCCAAAAGGTAGAAGCAACTGAAATGTCCGCCAACAGATGACTGGTTAAACAAGATGTGGTATATACATTGAACAGAATATTATTCATCCTTAAAAAGAAATGAAATTCTAATACATGCAATTCTAATACATACATACTAAGTGAAATAAGCCAGGCACACACGAGCAAATATTGCATGACTCTACTTACATAAGACATCTAAAATGTCAAATTCATAAAGACAGAATGTAGAATAGAGGTTAACAGAGCCTGGGGGCAGGAAGGATTGGAGCGTTATTGTTTAATAAGTACAGACTTTCTCTTTGAGATGATGAAAACAAAGCTCTGGAAACAGATAGGAGGTGATGGTTGTACAACAATATGAATGTACTTAATGCCACTGAACTGTACACCCAAAAAGTTTGGAATTGTAAATGCATAATGAAAAGAAAAGTATAGGATGCAGACAGACTACTGTCTAAAGAGAAATTGGTTATATATAGGTATGCTTCTAACATATGTATCAGAATAAAATCAATAAATGACCAAAAAAAACCCCACTATTTTTTCACTTATTTCTGATCTAAGAACTAAGTTTCCTTGAGGCATCATCTAAGATTAGCTTTCCTTGTAGATCTTTTACTACATGTTTGTTACACTTTTTTCTTTCTTTCTCTCTTTTTCTTTCTTTTCTTTCTCTCTCTCTCCCCCTCCCTTCCTTCTCTTTTTTTGTTATACTCTTCTTTTTTAAAAAAAATTTTTAATGTTTATTTATTTTTGAGGGAGAGAGACATTGCATAAACAGGGGTGGGCAGAGAGAGAAGGAGACCTAGAATCTGAAGCAGGCTCCAAGCTCTGAGCTGTCAGCACAGAGCCCTATGGGGGGCTTGAACTCATGATCAGCGAGAGCATGACTGAGTCACCCAGGTGCCCCCATTACACTCCTTTTTAATGGCACAAGCCTTAGGCATTGAAATTAAAGAAAATAGTATTCCGTTATAAAGGTCATTAATATCAGGAGGGCAGGAGAAGAGTCAATTGTTTGAGATTGATCCAACTAATTACTATTTTTGGAAAAAGGTTCATCTTTAAAATATTTATATTTTATATATATTAAATAAATGTATTATATATGTTATTAAATAAATATTCATTCAGGAAAACCTTTCTCATATAATGGTCCTTGAAAATAATGTTCATTGAATTCACATGTAAATATTTTCCTCCTAAAACCAGCATTTTTGATAATTTAGCCGAGCTGATACGGAGAAAATCTTGAGTACTGGAAGGTTTTGTGGCATAGCATATTTAATAACCGTGACAACTGAAGAATTTTAAGCAGACTCGCCTCCTTGTCTGGGATCTGTCGGCACCAGTGTGTCTCTACTGGCAAGCCCCTAAATGTACTGTTCCAGCCAAAACTGTGCTAATGATGGTCTACCAAATTTTTAACAGGATATTTTTAAGACTTGATAGTCTCATGATTAAAAAAAAAACAAAACTTTTCCATCACTCCTTTCAAAAGCTGCCACTCTAAAATATGTGGCAAATTGAAAAAATAAAAGGTCTAAAATTGCTTTACAGTCTCGATGAAACAAAGCCTGGTGTGTTGGTGTGGCTGCAGGGAGCTCTGCGCTGCTTCTGTATGATTTCAGAGGTGAATTTAGATGGCTGGAAGATAGATGGGTGCCAGATGCAGTTTGACATAGAGTCAGGCAGCTGCTCCGGGGCTAGGTTTCATTAGCTGGTAAGGGCGCCAGCAGAAGCAGCAGAGCGAGGCCCCAAATGCCAAAATGACAGTGAGGATGGTGGAACAATACAATATTCACTAAGTGATTTTAATCTTGGAGATTAAATATCACCCAATCAGTTTCCAGGTTTTAAAAACCAACTCGTACGAGACCATTAGAGGCCCCAAGTCTTTGTCCATTGAGGGGGGAGGGAGATGTTTTAGTAAAAAAAAATCTTTATTAGTTTAAAAATAAAAAGTGTTGTAAACTCATTTCGGTAGTATCCAATTAAAAACCATGTCAACCTCCTCAACACACACACCGTGGTAAAAGAAATATATCCATTATTGCAACCAGGCAGTAAGTGGACCCAGTGTTGGTTTATCTGTCTTTTTCAAATGAAAGTCTTGCCTGGGTGGCTCAGTCGGTTGAGCATCCGACTTCGACTCAGGTCATGAGCTCGCGGCTCATGGGTTCGAGTCCTGCATTGGGACTCTGCTGACAGCTCAGAGCCTGGAACCTGCTTCGATTCTGTGTCTCTCTCTCTCTCTGCCCCTCCCCTACTTGTACTCTATCTCTCTCTCTCTCAAATGAAAGTCTTGGGTGAGCTTCCCGGGCCTCTTCCAGCTTTAAGGGCCCCGTCCCCCACCACTACCACACCTATTCTTCAAAGAAAGACCAAAGTCTCAAAATCCAGAGAGTGTACCTCTTTGCTTTTGAGACCTTATGATCTGCATAGCTAGTGGTGAATATGTATGCAGCCACATAATTGTGAATTAAAAAAAAAATTTCCTATAAAAAATATTTATTCTGACTGCTTGTGGGGTCGTAAGTAATTATGAAACTGACTCCAGAAGTCCCCACACTTGATTTTGACTCACATGTTTTCTCAGATATGAAAGGGAACCTTTATATAGTATATTATTTAAACTTACTAAACTTATCTTTGCTTTTCTGAAAAGGGTGTTATGATCTAATCTATCAGTGATGTAACCATTTCGTGTGAGGTTATTTTTTAAGTTAAAATTAACATAAATAATTTGATTGGACATGTACATACTTGAAAACTGTAAATCTAACCAGTCTCTGCTTTTCGTATTGAGTCGTAGGAAGCTAATGCATCACTTATAATAGCTCTGAGGCATTACACAGTATTCTTTTTTTTTTTCTTCTCCAAATGAGTGTGTGCTTGGCTCTCTTAATAACAATGGGAGCTGTATATGTGCTCAAAGAAGAATAGCTTCCATTGTGTTTTAGTATTTTTAGTATTTGCTTAGTATTAATGTTGTAATACTACTTTTTTGGGAGGATGTCTACAGAATGGTTAAAGACCTAGAAATAAGCTCTGAGTTAGAAACTTCAGGAGCAAATTCTTATGTTAATTAATGGCTATATGATATCCTACCAAGTTTGAATATATTCTGGCCTTGAGTATGCTGCATACATGTTCTTTAAAGTTGAATTTCCTTGAGTCAAAGCTACCCATCTGTGAACTGATATTTGAATTAAAGGGAATAATACCTTAGGTGACATGGTTTTCGTTCCTTAAGTCTTTGATAGTTGTTTCATAGTGACTGAAAACTCTTCCTCTCTTGCTTCCTTCCCTCCTTTTTCCCTCCCTTCTTCTACTGGTCTAGCATTGATGACTTCACCATGCTGACCTCAGTATTGAGACCTTTTGTTTTGTTTCACTGTACATACTGCTCACAAGGGCTGCTCTTGCAAACCTCTTTGATAAGGGGTGAGTACTGGGTTAATGAAGAGTCTCTTCAGTTCAGCACACTCCGTTTTACTGAACCTGATGAGACTCAGTTTGCATTTCTCATGAATGGCCTTGAAAACCTTACTTAACGTTTCTGAATCCCTCACCAGGTCTCTGGGAGGAGAAAATGAGGCACATAAGTAACACATTTAGCATAGTACTTGGCACAAGGATTGATTCGGTGGTTCGATATTCTGGATTTCTTTCCTTTACCTTATGCAAATATCCTCTGGAAAATTTAACCTTGTGAGAAAAGTTAATATATGTAGAAAACATGGAGTTCCTCAGGGAAAAGAGTTATATGAATAAGTCCAAGATGCCATTGTGGTCATTACTGACCAATACAAAGCCATTTCAATTGTTAATAATCATTTGGTATTTTAATTCATTTTTCCCCCACAGTGAGATCATAAATTTAAGCCCAGTCTTTTTACCACTTATGACAAATTTTGTTAATTATCAATGTTATATCTATTCCCCCTGTTACTTCATTCTGTTTTTGTTGTTGTTGTTATTGTTTTCATTTTTGGTTTTGGTGGTAAAACACACATACCATACCATTGAACTTAGCCATTTTTAATTGCACAGTTCAAGGGTATGAAGTACATTCACACTGTTGAACAGTCATCACCACCATCCATTCCCAGAACTCTTTTCATCTTTAAAACTGAAACTTCATACCCGTTAAATAATAACCTCCTATTCTCCCCTACCTCCAGCCCCTCGGTGGTAGCCACCCTGGTACTTTCTGTCTTTGATTTTGACTACCCAAAGTATTTGTTCAAATAAGTGGAATCGAGTAGTATTTGTCTTTTTGTGATGGGCTTATTTCACTTTGCATAATGTCCTCATCCATGCATGAGGTTCATTCATATTGTAGCATATTGCAGAATTTCAGGAAATTCAGCCTTTTTAAGGCTGAATAATATTCTATTATATGTGTATGCCACATTTCACGTATCCATTCATCTACTGCATTTGGGTTGCTTCCACGTTTTAGCTACTGTGAGTAATGCTGCTATGAACATGGGTGTACAAATATCTCTCCAAGACTCTGCTTTTGATTCTTTTTGATATACACAGATGGGAAGAAATTGTTGGATCGTATGGTAATTCTATTTTTAATTTTTTGAAGAACTGCCATACTGTTTTCCACAATGGCTGTACCCATTTTACATTCCCACCAATGATACCCAAGGGTTCCAATTTCTCCACATCGTTGTCAGCCCTTGTTGTTTTCTGGCTTTTTGATAGTAGCCCTCCTAAATGGGTGTGAGATAATATCTCATTGTAGTTTTGATTTGGATTACTCTAATGATTAGTGATGTTGAGCATCTTTTCATGTGCTTGCTGGTCATTCATATATCTTCTATAGAGTAATGTGTTCAAATCTTTTGCCCATTTTGGGGCACCTGGCTGGCTCAATCAATCAGTTAAACATCTGACTTTGGCTCAGGTCATGATCTCATGGTTGTGAGTTTGAGCACCGCATTGGGCTCTGTGGCTGACAGCTCAGAGCCTGGAGCCTGCTTCGGATTCTGTGTCTCCCTCTCTTTCTGCCCCTCCCCTGCTCATGTTCTGTCTGTCTGTCTCAAAAATAAATTAACATAAAAAAATTAAAAACAAAACACAAAACAAATCCTTTGCCCATTTTTGAATCAGGTTAGTTGTTTTTGCTGTTGCTGACTTTTAGGAGTTCTCTGTATATTCTGGATATTAATCCCTTATCAGGTATCTGATTTGCAAATATTTTCTTCCATTCTGTGGGTTGTCTTTTTACTCTGTCGACAGTAGGTTTTTTTTTTAAGTTTTTATTTATTTATTTTGGGGGGGGGGAGAGAGAGAGAGAGAGAGAGAGAGAGAGAGAGAGAGAGAGAAAACAAGCAGGAGAGGAACAGAGAGGAGAGACAGAATCCCAAGCAGGCTCTGTGCCATCAGCAGAGCCTGATGTGGGGCTCGAACTCAGGAACTGTGATATGATCTGAGCCCACATCAGGAGTCAGACATTTAACTGACTGCACCACCCAAGTGCCGCTGTTGACAATGTTTTTTGATGCACAAAATTTGTAAATTTTCTTAAAGTCCAATTTGTTTATTTTTCCTTTTGTTACTGGTGACTTTGGTGTTATATCCAATAAATCAATGCCTAATTCAATGTCATGAAGCTTTTATCCTATGTTTTCATCTTGAGAGTTATTGTTTGAGGTCTTACATTTAGGTACTTAATCCATTGTGAGCTAATTTTTGTATATGGTATTAGGGTAAGGGTGAGGCTTCATTCCTTTGCATGTGGATATCTGGTTTTCCCAGTACCATTTGTTGAAAAGACTATCCTTTCCTATTGAACGGTCTTGGCACGCTTGTCAAAAATCATTTATCCATATAGGTGAGGGTTTGTGTCTGGGCTCTCTGTTCTATTCCACTCATCTATATGTCTGTCTTTGTGTCAATACCACAGTTTTGATTACTGTCGCTTTGTAGTAAATTTTGAAATCAGGAAGTATAAGTTCTCTAATTTTGTCTTTCTTTTTCAAGATTGCTTTGGGTATTCTGAGTCCCTTGAGATTGCATATGAATTTTAGGATGGTTTTCTAGTCCTGCAAAAAATAGCTTTGGGATTTTGATAGGGATTGCATTGAATCTGTAGGTCATTTGGGTATTATTGACATTTTAACAATATTGTCTTCCAATCCATGAACATGAGATGTATTTCCATTTATTTATTTCCTCTTTAATTTCTTTAGCAATGTTTTGTAGTTTCCATTGTACACATGTTTCACCTCCTTGATTAAGGTAATTCTTAAGTGTTTTATTCTTTCTGATGCTATTGTAAATTGAACTGTTTTTGTAATTTTTTTTTCAAATTGTTCATTGTTATGTATAGAAATGCAGTTGATTTAAAGTGATTACTGATAAGGAGGGACTTAACTTCTGCCATTGTGGTATTAGTTTTCTATACGACTTAATAGCCATTTTTGTCTCTCATATCCTGTATTAATGTCTTCTTTTGTGCTGAGACAATTTTTTATAGCAAAATATTTAAATTTCTTTCTCATTTCTTTTTGTGTATATTCTACAGCTACTTTCTTTGTAGTTATGGTAAATTTAACATACTAAAGTTGTAACACTCTAATTTGAATTTATACCAACCCAACTTCAATAACATACAAAAACTCTGCTCATTTATAGCTCATTCCAACCCCTTTTGGTTGTTGATGTTATGCAGTAGTCTCTTAAATTGTGGAAAAAAACAGATTTGGAATACAAACCAAAGTTACAGTAATGCTAACTTTTCCACTGATAATTTTTTTTCTTTAAATCTATTTGTGTCTTGAATCATATTGAAAACAAAAAGTGCAGTTAAAAACCAGTTTTGCAATAATACTGGCTTCTATAATTGTCCATGTACTTACCTTTATTGAGATCTTTATTTCCTCAGATGTCTTTAAGTTTCTGTTCAGAGTCTTTTCGTTTAACCTTGCTGGGTTCCTGAGAACATTTTTTGCAGGATGAGGTTGTCATGAACTCCCTCAGCTTATATTTATTTGGGAATGTCTGACTTTCTCCCCCCTTTTGAAGGACAGTTTTGTGAGATGTAGGATTCTCGGTTGACAGTTTCATTCTTTTAGCACTTTAAATATATCGGCTAACTGTCCGGTGGCCTCCAGAGTTTCTGATGAGAAATGTACTGCTTGAGGATTCCCTTGTACATGACAATTGACTTCTCTCTTCCTGCCTTCAAAATTCTCCATGTCTTTGTCTTTTGAAAGTTTTATTATAATATGTCTCAGTGTGGCCTCATTGAGTTCATCTTACTTGGAGTTAGATGAGCTTTTTGGATGTTTATATTCATGTCTTTCATCAAATTTGGGAGTTTTCAGCATTATTTCTTCAAATATTCTCTCTGCCCCTTCTTCTCTCTCTTCTTCTGAGAGTTTATTGCTTCACTTGTCCCATAGCTCCCTTGGACTCTGCTTGCTTTTCCTCAAATTTATTCTTTCTATTCCTCAGACTCAATAATTCCCAGTGTCATATCTTCAGATTTGCTGATTCTTTTTCTCCTGTTCAAATCTACCTCTATTTCTAGTGAATTTTTCATTTCAATTATTGTGCTTTCAGCTCCAGAGCTTTTCTTAGTTTTTTTAAGGTTTTCTATCTCTTTATTGATATTTTCATTTTGTTTCACACATCATTTTTTTGAGTGTCTTAACATTTTCCTTTAGTTCTTTGAGGTGTCTTTAAAATAGTTATTTTTAAAGTCTTTGGTGTATCTCCACTAGGTCTTCTTCAAGGACATTTTCCATTGATTTATTTTTTTCCCTTTGAATGGGCCATACTTTACTGTTCTGTTTTGTTTAATGCCTTGTAATCTTTTTTGTTGTTGTTAAACATTGGACATTTGAATCTAATAATGTAGCAACTCTGGAAATCAGATTCTCCCCCTTCCTCAGGGGAGGATATCCCTTCTTGGATAAAAAGACAAAACCTCATGAAGACAAGACTTTTGACTTTACTCCTACCTGGCATGTGGATGAAATAGCTGGTAGGTAGCAGCCTTCCTGTGACCCTGAGGACCATGAGGATGGTGGAAAGTTACCTTTGACCCATCCTTCCAGTCCTGAACTGCCTAACCCCACACTTTTAATTTTGTGAGAAAAAAAATAAACTTTGTTATTTCAACCACGGTTAGTCTTTTTTTTTTTTTAATTAAAAAATTTATTTTGAGAGAGCAAACAGGGAGGAGCAGAGAAGGAGGGAGAAAGAATCTCAAGCAGACTCCACACTGCCAGCACAGAGCCTGGTGTGGGACCTGAACTCATGAATCACAAATTCATGACCTGAGCTGAAATTAAGAGTTGGACGCTCAACCAGCTGAGTCACCCAGGCACCCCTGTTAGTATTTCTTTACTCACAGGCAAATGTAAATCCTGATATACCATTCAAGCCCATAACCTACTAACCTAGGGGTAGAAGTTTGAGCCAATGGAGATGAGCACCAATATTTTTCAGAGCAACTCAAGAGATTTGAGAATTCAGCTACTCAGAGGTACAGAGGATATCAAAGAAAAATGAGTACATTTATTTCTAATGGGGCTTTCAGACTTTCTACATTTTTGGTATACAGTCTCCGTTTCTTTGGGCTCACTTGCCAAACATTACTGGCACTTTTTTAGGTGGAATAAGAAAGCATTGTAGCCCAGTTATAGCAATGTAAGTAGGAAGAGGCCTGCTAGTTGCTCCTGTTACTTATATTTTAAAGCCATTGTAGAAAGTAACTGATTTTTCTTAGTCTTTAGTATAATTTGCTATGTACACATGATGACATCAGAATATAATTAAAGCAAAGGGACAAGAAGGATGGAGTTACAAATAATTAACAATCCAGGCATCAAACATTCTCTCCAATATTTGTGAGAGAATCTGAAGTTTAGACTAGGGCCTAGCATAGTGGGTAGTCAGTAAATGTTAGACAAAGAAAAAAAGTGGGGTTGGCTTTATACTGAACTACAGGCACATAGGTACAGGTCAGATGATGAGATTTATTCAGTAAAGATGGCTTTTTCTAATACTTCAGTCTGGCCTGATGCCTTAAGTGTGCGGGGCTCCATCTAATGTCTAGTGTGCTGTAACATGTATCTCAACCCCAGACATCAGATTCATTATAGCAACGATAACTAGGCCCACTGGGGATGAGCAGAGTAGCTCTCTGTCCAACACCAGTGACCACTAGAGCAGTGCTGAGCTTAAGTAATTATTAAAAACAAAGACAGCTACCTTTGTGTATCATTTTCAGGGGGCTGTGCTAACTTCTTTACATATATAATCTTACTGAACCCTCACAGTAACACCTCCTCAGGTCCTGGTTCTATCCCCTTTTTACAGCTGAGAAAAATGAGGCTTAAGCAAGTTGCCTAGGGTCAGATAGCCAACACATGGTCAGGCTGGAGCTTGAAACCCTGTCCTGGGACTTTTTGACTCCAGAGTTCGTGTTGTTAGGCATGTCAGAATATGTTGACTACAGTTTGCTTAATTACATGGAAAATAATCTCTAAATAATCTGTATTTTGTACTTTTGTTTTTCTGCAAAGAACCAAAAGGTAATGGCACCAGTGGCCTAAGTCGTAGTAAAGACTTTTCTATTGTTAATGTGGAAAAAGTGACTTCTAACTAAGGGTGCCTTTATATAATCCTTTTTTATTCAGTTTCATGGTTTGTCTCTCCCTCAAGTGGGAGGGCAGGTCAGAGGTAGATAAATACACTCTGGTGGGGTTACACATGCTCTGCTGGGGGTAGGGGGCAGGAGAGCATGCGCACGTACATTACACAGAGCGCAGCTTCGCATCCAGTGGGTAAATCACTGAGCTGCGTGACTGTGGCAGCTTTGATGAATCATGGCATTTTAAGCTCTGCATGTGTCATCGACGTATGTGGGTTGAAATTGCATGGAAACGTAGTAGTCCACTAGAAATATAAATAAGAGTAAAATACACCACTGGAAGAACTGCAGCATTTCTTATAGCAACCAAATACTTGTGAAACCGGTGCATTTTGAGCTTTTGGTTTTTAGAGCTAATGATTTTGTTTACTAGCTTAGACCATCTCAGCATTTTCTGTTTATTTAAGTGTCTGAGATTCAGTCATAAAATTTCACTCTGAGCTAGAGCTGTTTATAGAAGCTTAGCCAGTGTGTGAGTATATTAAGAAGAAAGAGATAATGTATATATATTTTAAAAGATACTATTTTTTTTCTGATTCATGCTGCTTTCTAAATAAGTAGGTAGATCACCACACTTGAAGTGCCCATCTGAATTTGTTTTTAGAAATGTGCTTTGACAGAGTCTTCATTAGATGGTTAAGTGAAGTGCTATTTACAATAATGTAAATTTGAAAACGAAAATTGGATTTTGAATCAGATCTGGATTCCAGTCTGGGCTTTATTGCTTGGTCATTGCGGGGTCTGGTTTTTTTTTTTTTTTTTAATATTTATTTATTTATTTTGAGAGAGACAGAGAGAGTGGGGGAGGATCAGGGAGGGAGGGAGGGAGGGAGGGAGAGAGAGAGACTCCCAAGCAGGCTCTGTGTTGTCAGCGCAGAGCCCGATACGATGCTCTGCCCCACGAACCATGAGACATTGACCTGAGCCAAAATCAAGAGTCAGATGCTTAACAGACTGAGCCACGCAGGTGCCCCAGTCATTGTGGCATCTGGAGAACGTTTTCTCTGAACCTCAGTTCCTCAAATCTAAAACACAATAGTAGTAGCCGGCTCTTGGGGTTTTAGGGGGAGAGGAGCAAATACGATGGTGATGTCAACATGCTTTATAATGTGTAAATAAGTAATTACACAGATTGAAAGCTGTGGTATCATTACTGTATACTCTATAGCCTGCTGATGGCCTGATCTAATACCATCCTTCATCCGTGAAGGTGACAATGTCAGTTTTGGTCTCTCAAACAATACAGATTTATTGAGCTCTTATGATGCTGGAGGACTTCTTCACATCAGCAGAACTTATGTACAGATTTATAACAGCTATGGTTTATACAGTGACATACTGTTTATATAGCATACAGGCGTTCTATATATGAACATTTTATAGATATTTGAAGTTTCTCTTTAAGCACCCAAATTTGTTTAATGTGAGCTTGTTTGATAAAAATCTTTCCCTATACCGTTATTGTTCTTGTTGTTATTACGTTTTTCCCACAGAGAGCATTGAGCATAGTAGTACGTTTTATTCATGATTCAGGATCATTTAGTTTGCTAAAGTATTCTGTGGGAACAGCGTCCTTTGGGCAGGGCTATGGGAGGGGCATGGTGCTATTTACCACTACTTTGAATAATCCCACATCACTAAATTTTTTGAATTCGCTTTTTTTTCTTTAACGTTTTATTTATTTATTTTGAGAGAGACAGCATGCGCAAGCTGGGAGTGGAGAGGGGGTGGGGGGTAGAGAATCCCAAGCAGGCTCTGTGCTGACAGCGCCCCTGAATTATAATACCAGCATTTTAATTCCTCCTCCTGTTTCAAATTGTTAACTGTCTTCCCCTCCCCCCTTTTGGCTAGTATCATGTACAATCCATTTTCCCTCCTAATTTCTATTTGCAATCTATGGTTTGAAGGAAGAAAAAATTAAAATCATCTTTAAGATTAAATGGACAGGAAATACATGATAATGCATGAGGTTTGGTGCATGAGCTTTCTGATTTCTTATTTTCTCAAAGATTTACTTTTGCCTGTGTTGTGAGTTCCCAGTACCTGGAGGGTCTGGATGAGTTGTCTTGGCCACTACCGTCATTTGCAGTCTGCATCAGTTTCCTCTAATAATTATCAATGATACTTAGATAGCTCATTACCAACGATCAATTGCTCCCACGCACATTTCCTTGCTTGATCTTCATATGACCATGGGGATGGGGACAGACAGGACATGTGTGATTTTCGTGTTTTACCGATAGGAAAGCTGTGGCACAGTTGGAGGTTATTTGGTGGGTTTTAGCCAGGGGTTCCAGCAGCGTCTCCCAGGGAGGTTCATTCAGCCAGACATGCCTGGGGCTTGTACCTGGCTAGCGCAGTTCCATAGGTCCCGGCAGGACTCAGGCATATAGATTTTGGAAAAAGATCCCAAACAGCTCCAATGTGCCTAGCTTTCCCCGACCATTTTATTCCATCCTCCACCCCCGACCTCCGCTCCCATTGAGGACCACTGGGTTAAGTTTTTATGACCAGTAAGGGATTTACTAGGATGCTTTCATGTGCAGGTTACAGAAAAGCCAACAAAGAGTGGCTTAAACCTGTGATTTTTTAAAGGTTCCAGAATCAATTGAAATGTGGCCAGAATAGTGCCCTTCATCCATCCCACCCCCCAAGCCCCACAGTTACTTTACTTGGTAATAGGAACTTTGTAGATATGGTTAAATTAAGGATCTTGGGATGGGGAGGTTATCCTGGGTTGTTTGACTGGGCTCCATGTAATAGCAAGAGTCCTTATAAGAGGGAGCAAGAAGATCAAGAGCAAAAGGAGATGGGGCGACAGAAGCAGAGGTTGGAATGATGTGTTTTGAAAATAGGAGAAGGGGCCACAAGCCAAGGAGTGCAGGTGGCCTCTAGAAGCTGGAAGAGACAAGGAGACAGATTCTCCCTTGAAGCCTCCAGAAGGAATACAGACCTGTCAACACTGCAGTTTTAGACCTCCAAAACTGTCAGAGAATAAACTTGCATCGCTTTAAGCTACTAAATCTATGGTTATGTTATAGCAGCAATAGGAAACCAATACCCCTGTGAGAAGTATAAAATGCAGATTCTTTTCTTTTAAGTTTATGTATTTTGAGAGACACAGCACAATTGGGGGAGGGGCAGAGAGAGGAGGACAGAGGATCTGAAGTGGGCTCTGTGCTGAGAGCAGAGAGCCTGATGCAGAGCTCAAACTCATGAACCGTGAGATCATGATCTGAGCCGAAGTCGGATGTTTAACCGACTGAGTCACCCAGTGGCCTCTAAAATGCAGATTTTTAAGCCTCTCCTGCAGAGATAATATTTTAGCAGAGTTGGGTGGGGTCCAGGGATATGGGATTAAACTAGTCCCTAGGTGATTCACTGGCCTGTGGTCCTTGGACCTCACCTACAGAGTTCTAAACATACCTGTAAATCGTTTATTATTTCCCTTGGAATTTCAGAGGTGGGCATTCCTAGGTCAGTTGTTCTCTTAAAAAAAATTTTTAATGTTTATTTATTTTTGAGAGAGGGAGAGAAAGAGTGCGAGCAGGGGAGAGGCAGACAGAATCAGAAGCAGGCTCCAGGCTCGGAGCTGTCAGCACACGGCCCGATGCGGGACTTGAACTCACGGGCCGTGGGATCATGACCTGAGCCGAAGTCAAATGCTTAACTGACTGAGCCACCCAGGTGCCCCTCAGTTGCTCTCTTTAGCTCAGCGACGTCATCAAGGACCCAGGCTCCACCTCCACCTCTACCCCACCACCCTCAATGTGTTGGACTTTTGTCCTTAGCCTTCTTACACCATGTACACCAGAGGACACCACATCCTCACAGCCAGGAGAGGGAGAGAGAGCTCTCTCTACATGCCTGTGTGCCCTTCACTTTTTAGTCAGGGTGTAAAATTCTTCCCCGGGGCTCCCAGGAGACTGACTTCCCCTTACATCCCACTAGCCAAAACCACATCACCTGCCCACCTCCAGCAACATGGGAGGCAGCAAGAATCCTTGAGTTCTCCTCTATCCCCTCAAACAACACTTACCTCTCACCTCGCTGTGCCCTCTGTCCTTCAAAGTGATCCTTTAGTGACAGTTCCTTGTACCTTTTAAATCACCTCACGTACCACGGCTGGCACCATTCACTTTGAAAAGTAAGTGCATTATCTTATTTAATCTTCATAACACCATGGGGTCGATATTTCCCCTTTTTTACAGATAAGAATCAGAGATTGAGAAACATGCCCAGGGTTCGTTGGTGGAAAGCTCCTGGGTGGCAGGTCCGTATTAATTGTAAAGCTCAAGCCCTTAACCATCACACCCACTGGTTACACAGCTGCTTCTCAGTTGTTTGATGTTGGTGGCACATTCTCAAATGCTAGAGTTTTTGGCACACTTGAAGAGATTCAAAACCCAAAGCAACACTAAGCAAATCAATCATTACAACACAATCACCATCATTGGAGGGTTTTGAGAGAGGAGTGACATGACCTGACTTTTGTTTTAAAAGGATCATTGGCCACTGTCTTGAGAATCCATGGTTAGGGGTCAAGAGTATTGCCATGATCACTTCCCCTCCGACTCAGGGTAAAAGCCAAAGTCACTTCATTGGCTTATTAAGGCCCTCCACAACCTCCCCGTACCTCCCCTCCTTCCACTCTCCCCCTCACCCACTCCTCCACTCCTCCTTTCCTTATGGAGGTGGAGCCTTCAGACTGCTCCCCACTGCTAGTATTTTCTCTTCCCTCTGCTGTGGAAGCTCTTGTGCTTGGCTTCAGTTTTCACCTCCTTCAGGTCTCTACTTATTATCATCTTCCCCACAGGCTTTCTTAGCCACCTCTTCAAATCACACCCCCACCCCTCACACACACCCAGGCACACATTCCCCAGCCTCCTTTCCTGTTTTATTTTCCCATATAGCACTTAATTTCTAACAAGCCATATAATTTACTAATTTTTTCTGTTTTTTTTTTCTCTTTCCTCTCACTAGCATGTAAGAGCCATGAGAACAGGGATTGTTGTGGGTTTTGTTTGTTGCCACATTCCCAAGTCCCAGAACTTAGGGCACAGTAGGCATTCAATAAGTAGTTGTTGAATGAATATACTTTTTATGCACAGCTCTATTTAGTTCTAAGGAGTAAATTCCTAGAAATGAAAAGATCACATTACGGGATATGGATATTTGAAAAGGTTCTTCATACACATGACCCAACCCTGTCTTCTCAAGGTAGAATCCAATCACACTTTCCTCAGTGGCTCTGGCAGCCCAGCCCACTGTGCCCGCACATTGTTATCAGGGTTAACGCATCTGTAGTCAGCCTGGGATGTGGCAATCATATTTCCTTTTCATTTATATTGCTTTGATTAGGTGAATTGGTAGTTATTTTTTTCATGCCTTTCTTCTTTGGGTGACCATTATCTTGTATCCTTTGCTCATTTTTCTAATTTAGTGTCAGTGTTTTTCTAATTTAGTATTGGTGTTTTTCTTTCTTCTTTTTTTAAATGTTTATTCATTTTTGAGAGAGAGAGAGAGAGAGAGAGCATGAGTGGGGGAGGGACAGAGGGGTGGGGGGACAGAGGATCTGAAGCAGGCTCTGGATGTTCACAGCAGGGAGCCCAATGCTGGGCTCAAACCCACGAACCACAAGATCATGACCTGAGCCGAAGTCGGATGCTCAACAGACGGAGCCATACAGGCGCCCCTCTTTTTTTTCTAAGTTTATTTATTTTGAGAGAGAGAGAGCGCAAGAGAGCTTGAAAGAGCAAGGGAGGGGCAGAGAGACAGAGAAGGAGAGGGAATCCCAAGTAGGCCCCACACTGTCAGTGCAGAGCCCAACGCAGGGCTGTACACAGGGCTCGATCCCACAAACTGTGAGATCATGACCTGAGCCAAAGTCAAGAGTCCGATATTTAACCAACTGAGCCACCCAGGTGTCCCAGTATTGATGTTTTTCTAATTGATTCATAAGAACTTGTTAGGTTATAAGGTTACTAAGTCTTTAGTAAAGTTAACTCTGTTACAGATATTTTTCCTAGTTTGTCATTTTTCTTTTAATTTTGCTTATGGTGTTACTTGGTATATAGTTATGTAGTGTAATCATTTTAACTTCATGGTTCTTCTTTTGCTTTTTGTTTGGAAAGATCTACTTTTAAGATCAATTATTCATCTGTAATTTCTTTTAGTTCTCACATTTTTAAAAATATATTCTGTAGTTAATCTCTAGTGTTTTATCACATTGTTTGAGGCAAAAATCCAACATCCATTCTTTCTTCATAAATAGTAAACTGTACACGTTGTCCTCTTCGCCCTAACATGAAGGCCATCTTGACTATATTAGATCTTTGTACTGTGACCTGTTTCAGGTTTGTCTTGTTTGTCTTTTTTTTTTTTTTTTTTAATTTGAGAGAGAGAGAAAGAGAGGGAAAGCATGATTAGGGTAGGGGCATAGAGAGGGAGAGAGAGAATCCCAAGCAGTCACTCTGCAGTGTCACTGCAGAGCCTGATGCAGGGCTTGAACTCACAAACTGCAAGACCACGACCTGAGCCAAAATAAAGAGTCAGATACACTCAACCGACTGAGCCACCCAGGTGCCCCTCAAGTTTTTCAATGCAGATCCATTTGTATTTTTCTTTTGTCAGAATCCAAGTCTATTAATTATTACAGCTTTTTAACATCTATAAAATTTGTTTTTCTTCATTTGTTGGTTATTATAAGTAACTTTTAAGATTGTTCTACCAAATTCAGGAATAGATGTAGAATTAACGTCCAAAAATAAAAATCAGATGATGCCACTCTCCCATGGAAAATATTTTAATGATCACTCACTGCCTTCAGAATATAAAGTCCAAACCCTTTAATGTGGCACCTAAGGCCTTCCTCGACATGCCGAGCTGAACTCCTTAGTCTTGTATATAGCTGCTTCTTGCTTGCAATTTAAACTTCAGATCTGCACCCATATACACTGCTATTTCTCATCTCCCTGTCTCTGCTGCTAATGACCTTGACTAATGCCCATTTATCTTAAAACCAGCACCATGGCTTTCACACTGGCTAGGCTCTGTGGCCACTCATATGTGTCCATTGTCACCCTGCATATGTCTCTATCACCACACAACCCATTGCATCACATTGATGAGTTAGATTTTCCTGTGAACTTGGTGGGAGCATCTCTTGTTCATTTTGTATTTTTGGTACCTAGCGTGCTACCAATCATGCAGTAGGTGGTGTAGATGGATTAGAGAGGGAATATTCAAGACTGGAAGTAGGAAGATGGATTGTTGCAGTAATCAAAATTAATGATGATTAGGGTCTTGACTGAGGCAGTGGTGGGAAAAATGGAGAGGAAGGGGCATATTTGAAAAATATTTAAGAGAGAAAATTGACAAGACTTTATGTCTGGTTAAATGTGAAGGAAAGAGAGAGGGAAAATACTTTGAATCTTAGTTTTCCAACCTAGACACCAGGGGTACCTTGTTGGTACCTTAGCCATTCTTAGGCATTCAAGAGGAAGTGTAAATTTAAGGAAGATACGATTAGGACCATTTTAGATTTGCTGTGAGTTGGAGATGCCTTTATGATACCCAGTGGAGATGTCTAATAGGCAATGGGATAGAAATAGGCTAATTATATACTTTTATTGTTCAAACCAGAACCGTTTTGAGATTGAAACAGGGTGCTATTAATAATTATGCCAGGACAAGCATAAACTAGGAATGACCCTGACAAACTGGGGTATATGGTTTCTCTATATATAAAGGTCAGATGTGACACTCAAAGAGAAAGGTCTGGAATGTGGTTAATGATTTGTGAATCATTAGCATATAGATGCCCCGAGAGTGGGTGAGGTTGCCTGGGGAGAGTTTATAGGATGAGAAGAGAAGAAGGAGCAAAAAGAAAACCATAGGGAATACAAACATTTAGATAGTGATTATCAACTGGCAGAACGTTTTCAAAACACTCGTGTCCTCACATGTTCGTGAAGATTCTGATATCCTAACCAACCATCCCATTTCCCCCCTCACCTCGATAACCCTCTGTGGTCCCAAATTGCAGCCAGAGGTGATTTTGAAAAACAGTCAAGAACTCTAGGTTTATAGGGAGGTCAGAGGAAGAGGAGCCAGCAAAGGAAACTGTAAGTGTCCAGAGAGATAAGAACCAGCAGACTATAGTTTAACCAAACTCACTGAAAGAGATGGTTAGAGGTGGTCGGTAATGTCAGATGCTACAGAGAGGTTCAGTAATGTTAGGAACTGGGAAGTTTCTATTGGCCTCGGTGCTTAGAGGGCACGGTGCTCTTTTCTAGGGGTGGTCAGTAGTGTGGTCCTGCAGAGGTCCCAGGAAGGAGGAGGGGCTAAGGCGGTGAAGGGTAGAGACAGGAGCACCCACAAGTGTCCCTGCAGCACTGAAGCACAGGAAGAGTCCTTCTTGTTTTAAAACTGAAGATCAGGAGTGTTGGGTCCATAATGTATTGACTTCAAGAAGGAGCCAGTAGAGAGGGCAAGGCTCGGTGTAGAGGAGAGGAAAGAAATAGCAGTTTGCAGTCATATTTAAGCTGTTTTCCTTGGACTGGTTTTCTCGTCAGGAGCACCTGTGTTGTCCTAGAGTGGAATGCCACCAATCTGTTCCAATAGGAGTCACTTTGACCTTGAAAACTATCATTCAGATATCTTTTTCTTTGGTTAGCTTGGGATCTGGATTTTTTCTCCCAATTTTTCGCAAAAGACTCAAAATGGAAACCTTCTCTAAATAGAATATAAATTCATCTTCCAGTTGCACTGATTTGCTGAAATGTCACTCACAAAGTGTTAATAACCCATCAAGCTAGACTTCTGGGTTGATGTGGTATATCCTTGTTGATAGCTGTAGAAACGCATGCTGCAGATGGACCTATTCCTTTAGCACACGTATGTGTGTGTTTATGCAGTGCTATATGTCTTAGAAGGAAAAATGAGTTGTAAATTGAGAATTGATTTTTTTTTTCCATGAGAAGCTCCATTAAAAAAAAAAATAACAACAACAACGTTAAGTTTCAGAATAGAAACTGTTCTGTTTTCTGATCTGCTACCTCATAGTAAGAAGTTAGTTGTACGGTTAACTTCCTCAGAGAGAAGAAGGCAAGGACACCAGCAAAAGGAAAAGAAAGGTTTAATTGCTCTGCAAAGGCCCAGACATGCTCTGAAAAGTAAAGATTTCAGGCTTAATGTGCACAGAACAAAAGGCCGTTGTAAACTGTGTACAAGAGTTGGTGAGAGTTTGTATTCTGCCCCTTTTTTCTGTGGGAGTTATTTCCTGTTGTTGACTAGAGTTCTTTATTTAGAACCACCTAGCTTCAGAATGCCTGCTAGCACGCAGAAAAGTGTGTATTTAAAACATAGGCTTATTTCAAGACAATCTCTGAAAAAAGTCACATTACCCAGGCACTGAGACAACATCATGTTCCCAAAGGTCAGGAGAGCATGTGGGCTTTATTTCTATCTCTATATGGAGAGACATAAAATAAAAAAGAATCAAAATGCATTTGGTATAGCAGTCAGTGGTCACCTCAAGACCAAGTGAGAGATAGTTATTTCATGGGGAAAGTGTGTTTCCGTTGTTTTAAAATGCACAAACACATATGTGCACACAATTTCACTTTTTAGTGCTAAACGCATTATTTGGCATATTAAGGAAATAACAAGCCTTCCATATTTTGTGAGGAAACTTTTATCTTTTCTAGCATGATAGAAGTTAGCCTGTTGGGTGAGAAAGACATGGACTTTGTCCCAGTTATTCTCTTACACTTGACCTGTCAGCTGGGCTTCCTATTAAGAACTTTAGGTTATTGTGCTATCATTGGATTTTATGGTCTGTTATTAAGAGAGAGAGAAGGATAATATATCAGAATGAGTATAAGGAATAAGTTATTACTGAAATAATGGGGAATAAATAAATACATTAAATATAAATACTGCTCAATGCTTTATTAATAGGTATTAGAAATTGTAGGAGAAAAACTTTTGAAGTTCTACTTCATGGGGACCATAAGGAAGAAAGAAAAGAAAGTGTGTTTTTTTAACCTGATGAAATCTAAATCAGTAAATTCATACTGCTTATTCCAACATACTTACTTGCTTTTCATGTTTTTAAAAAAGAAATTAAGCATTAGAGATAAAAGAGAAGCCACCTGTGTGTCTCTCCCTGATTCCATCAACCTCCTCTGTTTACCAGAGGTAACCAGTTTCCTAAATGTTTTTTATCTCTAATGTTTTTATTCTCTAATTGCATACCTATCTATTTGTAAACAATGTGTAGCCATATTTTACATGTGTTAAAAGATTTTATATAATGATGTTGTACATATTTAACAGCTTGCATTGTTTTACTCAGCATTATGTTTTTTTTAAGATTTAGCCACGATGATATATGGTACCTTTAGCACTTCTTAACCACTACAGTTTTCAAGTGTATCAATTTACTTTTACCTTGATGAACATTAAGGTTGTTTCCAATGTTTAGCCGTTATAAGCAAAGCGGCTACGAATATTCTTCTATGTCTCCATGGGGGATAAAAACAAGAGTTTCTCTAAGATTCTAGTTCTTCTAGAGTTAGTTCTTCTCATCCAGAATTCCTCCAGAGAATTAAGCCCCAGTACCCTAAGACATCCATTATATGTAATGAATTAACTTCCTTCCTGTATATCTAGGATGATTCCTGTGTTTGGGCTGGAGCTAGAGACTGACACCTGCCCCTGAGAGCGATCGGGTGAATCTCTTTCTAATTCTTGAGTTCATTTGGGAGGCTTCAAATCAGCCGTGATGAGGGTATTTGTACCACAGAAATCAGCACGTGCTACAAATAGACTTCTTTCTGCATCCACCCAGCCAGTTGTTCAACATTTACCATCACACTGCTGATTTTTACCTGTATACCATCCATGGGAGAATTGAGGAAATAGGCACTTGAATCATTTTCTATAGGGCTTGTTTTTTTTCATGGAACCCCAGTAAGAAAGACTGCGTGTCTGTGGGTAGAGTGTGTACGCATCTCCAACTTTACTAGACCATGCCAGATTATCTCCAAAAATGGTCAATCTGATAGTTGTGAAGTATCTTTTTATAATTACCATTTTTCTTATTACTGATAAGGTTGAGTATCTTTTCACATGTTGGACATTTAAGTTTCTTTCCTCTTTAACCACTTTCCTGTTGGGTTTTAGTACTTCTAAAAAAATTGATTCAGAAAAGTTCTTTATTCTGATTACTAATCTTTTGTTGATTATATGAATCACATATATCATTCCACAGCCTTTAGCTTCCCTTTATTTTGTTCGCAGTGTATTTTGTTTAATAGATGTTTAATTTTAATGTAATCAAATTATTGATCTTTTTCTTTATGGTTTCTGCACTGGGTGTTTTGTTTCTGAAGTCAAAATCTCTGCAGGAAACAGAATTTCATTCAAATGATACAACTTACGAGATTTATTAAAGGGACTTTTTACAGAGATGTGACAAAAGTTGAGGCATGGAAGACCAACAACAGGAAGCTGTTCCTATCCTTAGGTCTAAGGGGGGAAGGGAAAGAAATGGTGTTGCTTGAGTTCGGCAGAGTTGACACCCTGGAGAAGGGGGCCACCTGCAGAAGCTGTGGGTGTGGAGGGATGGATACTGTCATGACAGGGGCTCAAAGCAGGAAGGGTTATGAAAGAAACACCCCAGTCTCTTCCCTCTGTGACCCACTGGTCTCCTTCTGGTGCCTTGCTTTTGCTGACTCCAGCTGGCAGCTAGTTCTCAAAAGAGCTTAGTCCCCAGGGGGGTCAACATTTCAAGGCCCAGAGCAAAGCAGAGGCAAGTAGAGTCTGAATCTTAGGAATTTGACAGTAATCTCATATTCTTTATCCTGAGGCCATAAACATATTCTCCATTCTCTCCTTGAAAGTTTTATTTATTGGGGCGCCTGGGTGCCTCAGTTGGTTAAGCGTTTGATTTCAGCTCAGGTCGTGGTCATGAGTTCGAGTCCAACGCCAGGCTCAGCGCTGGCAATGCAGAGCCTGCTTGGGATTCTCTCTCCCTCTGTCTGCGCCTCCCCACTTGTGTTGTCTCTGTCTCTCTCAAAATAAATAAATAAAAACTTTTTAAAAATTTATTTTAAAAAAAAAAACGTTTATTTGTTTTGATAGAAAAAGAGCACAAGCGAGGTAGGGGCAGAGAGAGAAGGAGAGAGAAAATCCCAAGCAGTCTCATGTGCTGTCACCGTGGAACCCGATGTGGGGCTTGATCTCATGAACCATGAGATTGTGACCTGAGCCAAAATCAAGAATCAGATGCTTAACCAGCTGAGCAGTCCAGACACCCCTCTCCTTAAAAGTTTTAAAGTTTTGTTTTACATATTTAGATTTAGTCCATCTGAAATGTATTTTTTGGAAAGATATTAGGTACTTAATTTTATTTTCCATGCAGTTAACCAAGTGACCCTTAGCCACTCATTGAATAATCTGTTCTTTCCCACTGATCTGTAATATCAGACCCGTCATATTTTACACTTATATATAAGTATGGGTCTATTTCCGCCCTGTCAGTTCTGTTCTGTTGATCTATTTATCTATTCCTATGACACACCACTATCTTAATTACTAGAAATTTATAATAAGCCTTGATATCTGACAGGACACATCCCCCATTCCGTTCTTTAAACTTATTACAGCTATCTTTTGCCCTTTGCTATTCCAGATGATTTTTGGATTTGCTTACCAAGTTCCATAAAAAAAAGGGGGGGGGCTCAAATTGGAATTGCATGTAATTTATTGGTGAGGGGAGAGAGAAGTGATATTTATACAGTATTAAGTATTCTCGTCCATCAATGGTATAGTTCCCCATTAGTTCTGTCTTTTTCATCTGATGAACTTTTGGAAAGATTTCTATTTTCTTACTTTTCATTTTTGGCCAAATGTGAAAATAGTAAATCTGAAATCTTTATCTTTATAGCTGTTACTTTTTTATCACTAAAACTAGAAGTATAATGTTGAACAGTTCTAAAGTGGTAACAAATGAGAATGGATTGAAGATGAACATCTGATCCATTATAATTTTTGTCAACCTTTTTGTAATGTGCGCCTTAACTTCTTAAATGAAGTTAAAAGGAAACATAAATGGTGCTGAAATTACCAATATTGTTCCCACCAAAGCTAGTGCTAGGATGGTCTGTGCTGCTCTGTGCAATGAGGCCAGATGAATAATTAGTGAAAGTCAGGGAATCTGGCACTGTTAAGTGAGTGTTTTTATTTGATGTAACCCTTTCACATTTATGTTTTCTTTTAAAAGAATCATTTTTAGGAACGATTAGATATATGTATTGTTTGAGCAAACTCAAGTTCGTAGAGTGTAATTTGTAACAGAACAGAACAGCAGTGGGCGTCTATGCTGTAGATGATATTCTCTCATTCTCCTTTCTAAATTTGGTGTCACAGATTCAACTTCTGTTTTTAAAAAGGGAAGTTACATATAGCTCATTCACACTATTATTTTCTCCTTAAAAGCCAGTTCCTTTGATAATTGCCCATTTAAGGAGTTTCATATAACTCAAACAAGACTTCTCTAAGAAAACAGTTTTGAAACAAATGTTACTTAGCAAGATTAAATTTTTTGGTCACTGTTTAAAGCATGTTTAGCAAAACAATTGACTGGTCACACCAGGGTATCTAATGTGTTAGTGTTTTTCTGGGATGCTTGCTTTACTTCTTCCTACTTAAAAAACTTGTAACTTAAAAATATAACCTTTTTTCGATTTAAGGCAAGGGACTGGTGTGTTTGGACATTGGATAATTTTGAAAAAGTCTTATTGTTTATTCTGGCAACAGAATAAACTTAAAAAACGCTTTAATAAACTTAAAAAAAAACCACTTCTACATCGGTGACTAAAAGAAAAGATAAAGTCTACACCATTTTACCTAGGTGTTGCCTCTCTTCCAGCAGACCCAGTAAAAATTGAAAGATCAAACAAGTGGATTCACTTGTAGTTGTATACTATGTTTCCATTTAAGCTGGGTTCTCTGTCCACATGTTTATTTTCTAATGAGACTCATAGCCTGAATTTAGAGGCATTTCCTGGTCATCTATACACATTAAAGCTTGGACATATTTTAACTTCTCAAAGTAGAATTTTCATAGCTGAGACTTCAAAACTGGCTTACATGTATTATTTACATTCCCCACATTACCATGGTTTTCTTAAGTAACTTCTTTCTTCATGGATGATTTAAAGGCGCACAATCCCAGATAGTTTCTACAATAGACATGAGACCATGTGTAGCAGAAAATAGAATTTAGTTTAGCCAGTCATATAAATGCTTGGTTTTCAAACATAAAAGATGGCCAGCTTTAGAGTAATACTTAAAAAAATTATTTTTGCTGCCATCATTTTACCGAGTTTTCTTGGAAGTTAATATTAGTTGATGATATTCATATTTGGTTATTGGCACATTTTTTATATTCCATGACCAAGAGGGCATGAAGGTCCCAGTAGGAAGTGGTCCTTTGAACCATCCAGGTAATCACTTGAAAAGTTGGATAGGCAAGTCTTCCCCCCGCCCCCATAATTATCAAATGCTGCTGTGGATTTAAATATCATTTGACCAAGACTTTTAATTCTTAAAGTAAGTAGGAAGAGAAAATCTTTATAAAGAATACAGAATGGTGGAATTATGGCAATAGTTTATGTGCAAGGTTACTTCCCCAGTAGTGAGGCTATACAGATTAATAGTACTATGTGAGTGCCCATTAGTCCTAAAATTTTAACTATGTTAAACCCAAATGCATATTTTAGAATTGCTGAAAAGCAGCTGCAGGGACAATTTTATATTGCTCACAGCAGGAAAGATTAACCCCTTGAGTTTATGAAGCTAGGTATAAACTCTTCAGCATTCCTTAAATTATTCATTCAGTGAAAACTTAACAAATATCTGCCATGTCAGGTTCTAAACAAAGCGATAAACCTGAGTGAGGGAACTAAACGGTGTAATGAGTTTCATTTCTTTTTTGTTGTGTTGTTTATGGGGTATCAATTCTGGGGGCTAAAAGCGGATGCTAACAAAGCCAGCAAGGAGGGTTGGGGTTCTTTGTGTAAGAAGTAGAATTGTTGTTATTTCATGACTCTAGTCTAAGGTTGAGGCAAAGTGGTGTCCAGATCCTGGCACAGCTCCACCCTCCTGGTGGCCTTTGCATGTCAACTCTATACTTCCTGACTATAAACCATCCTCCCTTCTTGAGCACTTCATGCTCTTCTCAAGACGCTCAGCTCGAGTCTTTCCTGACTTCCATAAGTTCAGTGAATGTTAGAAATCACAGCCTCCAGACCTTCTTTGTCCCCGGGGCCTCAGCTTGATAAAGGAGTTCAGTTGGCAGGTTCATCTCCAAGCCTCTGTTTACTCCTCTGTAAATCGTGGGAAGGAGCACCTGTCCCGCCCGTGGCACAGGGAAGGTGTTACAAGGAGTGAACCAGTAAATCCGTATGAAAATGCCTTGTAAACGATCCTGCTTCTACCCAGACATTGGTGTTGGGGGCGGGGTGACTTGAACCATATGGGTAACACATCCAGGAGAATGTGGATACATTGTTCAAATCTGCCTTCTAGAAGTGAAGACAATTCCAAGAACATTTTCTGTTGAATAGAGTATATTATCATTATTTGTACTTCTCCTTTCTGTTGGAAATTTGTGAATGTGAAGTTGGTTTTATATTCTTCCAATGTGAGCAGATTATCTCATTTGAGTGTAAAACTCCCCTATGGGGGTAGTCTACATTGTAATCACTTTTTTATAGACTCCTAGCTCTGGGAAGGGGCTACAGAAACCTTTGACCCTGAGCACCTCCTTTTGAAGGGTGTGAACAGGCCCCGGGATGCTGAGGGTCTGATTCAGCCTCACTGCTGGCTGGGGCTGAGGAACTAGACCCAAAATCTCCTGACCAACAACCTGTGCTGTTTTCCCTGGAACTGGGACTGACCCTAAATCTGTGACGTTGATTAAGAAACTAAAAAGTCAACCATTAATCATAACTAAGTGATCTCTTTGTACAAGATCTTCAAACTCCGACTCCAGGACTCATCATCTCCTCAAGCTAGTTCCCAAGGACAGGGAAGGTCTGGAGGCTGTGTGATCTCAAACATTCATTTGACGCTTTCTGTGGATGCCAGGGGTGCTGAGTGTCTTGAGAAGAGTATGAAGTGCTCAAGAAGGGAGAATGGTTTATGGAGAGGAAGTACAGAGTCGACATGCAGAGGCCACCGAGAGGGTAGTGCTGTGTGGGGAACTGAGGACGAGGAGAGATCCTCATGAGAAGCCACCACCAGTCCTAGGGGAGCAGCATCTAGCAGGAAGGGGACATAGAGTTGTTACCAGTAGTTTCCAGATGAGGAGAGGCTGAGAGCAAAAGCTGTAGTCTCTAAGAAGGGCTGCACCAAATTGGACCGCACAGTTTATCTGAAGATTTTTTTTAAGTTTATTTGTTTATTTTGAGAGAGAGAGAGAGAGAGACAGGAGAGAGAAAGAGAGAGGAGAGAGAGAGCAAGCTGGGGAGGGACAGAAAGAGGGGTGGGGAGAGAGAGAATCCCAAGCAGACTCCTCACGCTCAGCATAGAGCCTGATGCGGGGCTCGAACCCATGGATTGTGAGATCATGACCTGAGATCAAGATTCGAATGCTCAGCTCAACCAACGGATCCACCCAGGCATCCCTATCTGAAGATTTTAATGGAAAATAGTGGCAAATGAAAAAGGAAGGAAAGTAATGCCCGACAGAAGCCATTTTTTCTAAGAATGTTGAGAAGGGACTAATGAACAATGATAGAAAAAAAAGGTTTTAAAAGCATTTTCTTCAAATATTATCATTGAGATACTTTAGATATTTAAATATTGTCAGATTTTTTTTTTTAAAGGGAAGAAGGCATATCTCTAACAGAAGAATAACCCTCTTCTCAGAACATAGGGGGCTGTCAATGCAAAGCAGTCCAATAATAATTAAGGAGGCTTTGCAAAAGCAGCCCTTCATGGGAGTTGAAGTTCTGCTTGTGTGAACCATGACTTCAGGGAGAAACGGGGAAAAAAACCTGACAAAAGTAGGTGAGGAAGAGATGGAGGGGAGTCTGCAGAAGTGGATGTCTTAACATGTTCCACTGGTACAGTGAAGTTTTAATTTGCTAGGGGCTGCAAAGTACTGAACCTGTCTGTACCGCCTTTCTGAGTGTTGAGTTTTCCAAATCATTGTGTCCAGTATCAAGTCCTTGGTAATCAATTAGGTGATGTGACTCCCAGAAGTTTATTTTAAAGTTAACAGTTTTCAGTTATCAGTGAATGGGAGGCCCAGGTTCAGGAAGGATGTCTATATTTTCCATAAAAAGATTATTTAACCCAGCTGGCCGCATCCCATGTGTTTCATTAACTGAAATGCTTATTTTCTTTTTTTCCCTCAGACCCATATTTTCAAGGTGTATACATGGATGTTTATTAACTAGTATTTCAAGTGGAACCTGAAAGATAAAATATAATAAGGGAGAAAGAAAAATTAACAGTTTAGAACTGTTTTTAAGTCTTTGTTTCTCCATTTATATAACCAGCCTGTCCTGGTGTCATTTCTTGGGTGCATGCTAATTAAGTGCTAAAAGTGGCCTTCAGTCAGCGAAGTTGTTGAGTAGTTTGCAAGATGTGAAGGTACAGAAACTTTCAAAGAGAAGCAGTGGTGTGCAAACTAGTAGCCAGAACTACAAAGCTATGTTGAGAAGTCCCTCTCTGAAACTAAACCAGGGAGTATTTTTATACACTACCATCACGGTTCTGTACTTACAAAAGCAATGTTTGTTTTCTCCCTCAACAGATATGTTCCTGATAGTTAAATGTGGATGACTGGCCTAATTTCTTATATGTGAAAGTGAGAAGGAGAAACTCTAAACCCTAAGTCCTGAGGGTAGGATTATTGTAAATGGGCTTTTAAATGTCCCAGAGAGTGGGAGTGAAAACCACCCTTACATGTTCACTAAACATTTCTTGTTCATGTGCTGGGAATAAGCAATGATTTTTTAAAAATCATGCCATTGCCTACTGGAGTGAGCTGACTTCAAAAGCTCAGGGAGAGCCTCTCCTTATCTGTGTGGAGTTGGGTTCCCAGGGCCGGGCAGGGATTGCAGTGCCGGCTTGTGGGGGCTCGGCCTGGGGGAGGGGTGGTTAACCACCTTGTGTCTGACCACATCAGCATCTGTTGAAGCTACCACTACATGCTTTGATGAAAGATACCAGAATCGAAAAGTAGGGGAAGTGGAACTCCTATGTAATGTGTACACTGTTAAGATATTATACCTTCCAAAGTGTGGAAAGGTGAAAACCCTTTCACTCAAAAACTCAGGTTGATCTCCTAAGAATGCAAACCTTTCGTGAATAACATGCCTTAGCACAATCATTGGACCACTCTGTGTCTGGAGACGCACTGATTGTCACTTGGATCTTAGTTCTTTTTACAGGAACACTGCATTTTGGTAATCCATTTGCCAGAAAATATTCAGGTGTCCCCCAAATCCTGCAGCTCTAACTTGCTGCTAACTTCAGTTCATGAATAAACAGTTTAAATTCATTTTAAATTCAACAGAGCCTCTGGCCTCTGCTACAAAGATATCACAGGAAGAGATTCTTGCAGCTTCTATTTCAATGGCTTTTCCTTAAAGTGAGCGCTGAAAGTATAAGTGAGTGGTTGGGAAACTGTTAGTAGTTAGTGTTGTCTCTAAAAGGAGGAACTCTGGAGATGAAAAAGATCTTGGCTTCACAGCAAAATGTTTGAATGCTGTGCCACCAGGCACAGACTGAGCAGGACCTGGAGAGGGCCCCTCGCATTACTTCCATCCCGTGTCATTTGGAGCACCATTATAATGAGACTTTCCAAAGATATCCACAAACAATTAGCTTTTGGCATTGGTTATACTTAAAGAAAAATCTATAAGATTTTAATTATACTGAGGGTCAAGTAAAAACCTTTTTTATTCTCCTTAAAGATAAAACAAGAAACACTGTCTCCTCTACCAACATTTTAACCTAAGTTTAAAGTCAATAAGATCATCAATTTGATAACAAATCATTACAGAACAGTTCGAATAGGCCTAAACTTGTCTTGATGTTAACGACTTATAATCACCTTCATGTTAGGTCTTAAAGCTTTATTATTCTTAAATATAACTAGTAGAGTGGACGTTAAACACCAAATATCTGAGATGGTATTGATTGGGGTGGCAGCCAAAATTTTAAGATGCCTGAATTACTTGTAACATCTTTACACTGAACGCGCATTTAATTTTTAAAATAATCATTAATTTTCCGGGGGAGCTCTTTTTCTGGTGTTTTAAATTCGCACCACTTAGGCACACACACCTCTCCCAGTTAGTATATATTTCCCTGCTAAATGAAAGTAGTTCAAAGCAGAAGCTTTCATAAGGAGAGGGAAAAGGGTATCCACATGAAACTTATGGGCGGAGGACCGGGCCTCTGAGCCCGCTGCGTGTCCAAGCCTGGCTTCCCTACCTGCGTGGGCTCTGCCAGCGCGGGCGGCCGGCTGCCGGCTCTGCATCGGGGCGCAGCCGGCCACGAAGGATGCAACTCGGCTCCGTCCTACTCCGAAAGTACTGTTGACTTGGTGACCCATTTCAAAGTGTTGGGCCGAGTCTGCCGCGCGCAGGGGGCATTTTCTGCCCCCGGCTCCAGCTAGAGCCCCGTCCTGCCACTCGGACATCTCTGCAGGCCACTCGTGCGTCCGGAGACGGGGCCGTCTGGGAGTGTCCCAGCTGCAGATGCTGCCTCCCCCGGCCCTCCAGGGACGCCTATCCCGAAAGCCAGGCAGGCAGCGTGGACGCCGTGCCTTGGGGTCGAATTTTTGCCCCTCACCTCCTATCCCCCCTCCCCCGCGGGACCCTGCCCGCCCTGCTGACCGGCCCCAAGTTGCCGAATAGCTCAGATGCTTGTCATATTTGCGGTCGCGCGACTCAGCGGGCTGTGCGCGCGCTGCACCCGCCGCCGCCTTTGTCACTAGCTGCTCGGTCATTTGCATGAGTATTTTCTGGAGTGTGAGGGGATTATTGGTGGTTAGTTGTGGTCCCTTGGCCGGAGTGTCTCTTTTCGTCTCGCCTTCTCTTTAAGCCTTTCCTTAAGAGAAAATAAAGGGTGCGCCGGCCGGGGAGAGAGCCGTGGGCGGCGCTGCCACCCGACGTCTCCCGTGCTCTGCCTGCCCCTTCCTGCTCCTGCAGCGGCCGGGGCCCGGCTCGGCATTTATCTCGCCTCCCGGGACCGCCGGGGGAGGGGGCGGGCCGGGAGAGGGGGCGGGGCCGGGAGAGGGCGGGGCCTGCTGAGCCCGGGGCCCGGAGCTCGCGGGAGGCTCGCTGGCCGCACGTCACTCCTGCACGGCGAGTGCTGGAGCACGAGCTGCCGCTCGCTCGGTCAGGGCGCCCCCTCCGCCCGCCTCCCGCTTCCTCCTCCGCTGCCTGCCTGCCTGCCTGCCGCCGCCGCCGCCGCCTCCACCATTGTATAATGCTCCGAGCGCGCTGGCAGAGGACTGCGGAGTCTTAGCTTCGGTCTCGCCTCCTGCCCGCTCCCCAGCGCCACCCTCGGGCCCCCGGAGCGGGGACTCCGCATGGAGAGAGAGTAGCTTGAGGAGTGGGCAGAACCCCCTCCTGATGCGTTAGTTCCCAGGTGGAGCTGCATGTGGTAAGTTCTACCGGCGCCAGGCTGGAGGGGATCCTCGGATGCGCCGGGCTCCCGATGGGTGGGGGGCAGCGTTGGGACCCGGCCAGGGCCGGGAGAGCCCGGAGGGTGGAGGAGGGGCCCGAGGGGCCGCAAGGGTCGCGGGCGCCTCCGCCAGAGGGACCTGGCCTGGAGCAGGTACCCGGACGAGCGTTCCCTCCCACTGCTTTCCGGCCCCGCGCCCCTAGACCCCCGGGGCGAGGGCCGGGGACCCCCCGGCGTACCCGGCCAGATCTGCTGGGGGAAGGGCAGGGGACGGGCAGTCACGGACCCGGGTCAGGAGGGGGTCGGGAGCTAACCCGAGCCCAGCAGTGGGACGAAGGGAGCTTGGAGCTGTCGCTTTTACAGCTGGGATGTGTGTGCGTGTTGTGGCCGTTGTGTTGTTGTGAACGTACGAGACTTTTTTTTTAAGGCTCGGATTGCTGGAGCGAAGGCTGCTTCACTTTTGGGTTCCGTGACCGGGTCTGCATCCAACTTGCTGTAGTGTGTTCCTGTGAGTTTCTCTGTGTTTTTAGCTTGAAAACCTCCCTCTCTACCCTCCTTTCGCCCGTGACAAGTGAATTGATTTTGAATATATGTGTGTATTAAACTTAACGTCTCACTGGCTTTTAAGTTAGAAATCTACAAGTCATCTTGGTGGTAACCGCCTATGACTGAAAGGGAGGGGGCTGCGGGGAGCCAGCTGTCCCTGGCCCTGGACTTTGTACCATTAAGACAGAGGGTGCCGTCAGAGGGCCACTGCATCTAAAGAAAATCCTACATTGTTCTTATTTTTATTCTTGGCCATCCATCATCCAACCTTTAGCAGAAGTAGCAGTAGTAATAGATTGAGAAGGGAGTAGGGTTTGGGGTTTAAATTTCACAAAAAAAGATTAGGTATAGTTTGTCTTAGAATAGCTTTTTGCTTTCAAACTGGGTAGTTTCAGGATGTTTGGGGTGGTAGAAAGTAAGTTTTTACAGGCACTGAATAGGGAAGGGCAATCAGCAGAATGAGACAGACAGCCTCAGACTGTAGCAGTTTTTATTTGAATCGAATTGGGCAGCCTCAGTCTTAAGGAAGATAGTAAATGTTTTCAAGCTTTGTTCGTGAAATATGCTTTTTGATTTCCCAATATATGTTAAGAAATGTCCATAATGTGTGTAAAGAACCTAGAAGTTGTAGTAGCCAATAGGATCCTTGAGGCCTTAAGTGTTCAAAGTAGCATTTTGTAATTAGGGACTAGTCTCTGACAAGATTGAAGTGGGCTCTTGGCTCCACTCAACCCCTGGAGGGCAGTCCACCTGAGAGTCTCTTCATTGTTGAGCTGGGGGGGGGGGGGTGAAGGGGATAGTTGCTCAGCTAACCAGAAGGCATGCCTCACTCTAAGAGCTCCTCCCATTGCTCCCACTTTTTATAGCAGTCTATTCTGATTTGAGTGAGCTGGAGTGTGCTGTGAGGATGAAAATACCCATCCGAAGACCCAGCTTCTGGCATGAGCAGGAATAGCTTGTTCATGGATCTCTGCTTTCCTGTTAATTTCATCAGTTTCTTTGTGGGGAAAAAAATAGACAAATGTTTAGAAAGTTTTCTTTTAGCTTCACTGATTTACTTAGAGTATTATATGTTAATGTAAAGTTCTTTATGTTGTTGACATCAAGTTTGGAACCTTGAAGATAATTTTTACTTTTTTCCTCTCCTCCTAATTAAAACGTACATTACCATGTTGCTGTCAGATGAGAAATCTTAGGAAATGGATTTGACAGCCTTTTTTTCTTTTTTCTTTTTCGATACTCCGTGTGTGCCTTGCTTTAACACAACAGGTAGGAGAGTGGACTCACATTTTATAATACCAGCCAAGTATACAACAAGATATCCTAAGGAACAGTTTTATTGTCAGGCAAGTGTCACAGCTTCTTAGGTAACAGCTGCTCAGGTTTGTTTCCCTTTAAGAACTAAGACAAGGATATTAATTGAGATTTTGAAATCCTTTAGACTCCTGTTTGCTGAACTGTCCCCCTGAAAGCTTTTTCAGTGTGAAGGTGAAATATAAATTATACCTAGTTGTCATGCACTGAATTATCAATAGTGAGCATAGAAAATAATAAAAATTTTGATATTTTAAAACTCACTCAAATTTGTGTAGCAACTGATAGCTTTTGGCATCCACTATTTTACATAACGCTCCAATGGCAGAATAAAAGTACAACACTACTTGAGAAAGACACACACAAAACATAAAAAAAAAAGTATGGACGACATAAAACATACAAGCAGATGCATACAGTGTTTTTTTGTCAAATAAGATAGCATACTACAAATTATCAGTATGAAATTTTACTACAAGGTTACTCTCTGTCAAAATATTTTACACTTTATTTTTTTAATGTTTATTTTTGAGAGAGAGAGAGAGAGAGAGAGAGAGAATGGGGGAGGGGCAGAGGGAGAGGGAGACAGAATCTGAAGCAGGTTCCAGGCTCTGAGCTGTCAGCACAAAGCCCCATGTGGGGCTTGAACCCACTAACTGTGAGATCATGACTCGAGCCAAAGCTGGACACTTAACCCACTGAGCTACCCAGGTGCCCCAATATTTTACACTTTAATTAACTAAGAAAGGTGAAAACTACAACAGAAACTTTTTGAGTTGGTTTTTTGCTGTGGTTCCTCATTAAAGAACGCTAGTAAAAGCATGGCATTTTATTTCATATTTAATTTCTGTCAGAAAAATCAAGACCACTTTGTCTATTATATGTAGATTAAATACATGTAGAGTTAAATTTGGTATTGAGGAGTGTGAACCTGAATTCACTTTTAGAATGTTTTAAAAACTTTGTTGCTACAGAAGTTTCATATTTAATGTTATGATATATCCTATGGGAGATGGTTCTAGTTGCAGTAGTTTCTTGGCAAAGGACAGAAAGAGAAAGAGAGAGGTAGCTCTGATTGCTGAGTCCAAAGATCACATATATGCTGAAGGCAAGAGGGCAAGCTTCAGTTTTAAGTGAAAAATGGCTTCATAAGAAGGGTAACACCTACCTTCAAAGGCCTTGCCATGAATTAATACTATCCAGCAGAACATGAAAATCTAAGATTTGGCCACTGCATATGCATAAATCATAATTTTCTACCTGCTGCTACTATGTATTACTCCAACAAATGATAGAAACCCATAAGCAAGGACTCCTACTTAAAAAGTATGTGGGTATTTACTTTAATTTCAATATTCTTGATGGAAATAGCTACTGACCAACACTGGCGTGTCTTTAAGAAAAAATTATTGTCTCCAATGGGCAGTGCAGTTGGTATGAAAAGCAAACTTCTGCCCTCTGTGCAGATGCTGGGAAACCCTGTGAGCAGAACTGTCCCCCGGAGCGCCCATCACTCATTGTGTGGAGCAGTGTCTTTCTCCATGAGCACTGTGTGGCAGTTCATTCTTTGTATGAATCTGTGAATGGCATATGTCAGGCCAATAAGACGACATTCCTATTCTGGGTAATAAATAGATGCCTTGTGTTGGGGTTTTTTTTTTTTTTTCTTTTTTCTTGAAGATCATGAGACAAACATGCTTGGCTGTCTAAAAATTTTCATTGAAATACAAATAAAAATTTCAAAATAAAAACATCACAGTATCTTTGAAAACGTGTAACCTTTAATAGGACAAAACAAACGCTTCTCATTGAAACTAAGCACTTCATATAGACAATGCAAACTCCCTTTTGGAAATTCTGCTCCCTTTGTGGTCCAAGGGCTCCAAAAGCCGGAAAGTCTCATTCGTCTCCTCTCAAGGTCTTCTGTCCCTCGTCTGAACTTAATTAGAAATACCTGCCAGGATTCACTGACACAAACAACCACAATCTGATTTATCTATTTTAGAAACCCAGGACCACGTAAGCTGTCCAAGCTGTACTCCATACCCAGGGCTGCTCTCTTGGTTCAGAATGGAGTCAGCCTCTGCTCGCCTGTCTGGCCTCTCCTTACACTTGCATGTGGGGTGCTGGCCCTGGCTCTGAGCAGAGATGGCAGAACGAGGTGTGAGTGTGCCCAGCCGGGCACCGCCCGGAGTGGAGGGAGCTATGCGGATGCGTGGGGTGGGGGCTGGAGGGAGGAGAGTGGAGGGCCGATCTGGAGCCACCGTGCAACTGCTACAGCAGGTCTGACTAGTTTTAGGTGCCCAAAGGCAGCTTTGTTTCTCTAGTGACTCCAGGTAGCAGCAAACCTATGTTCTTAAAACGAAGTCATGTCTGAATTACTATCTTTTTGTCTCTCTGCAAAAACCCTGTAACTTTGCAGAGTTATTAAGTCATTCTAAGGTTTCTGCTTTAACAATCTGCATAGGCGGTTAACTGAGAAGACGACGCTAAACCAAGCGTTTTTGTGTTTCTAGGGAGTTTCGCGTAGAATAGTGAAGGGGAAGGGATTCTGGCTCTTAAGGGCATTTTGTGTATGTACACACACATGCACACACACTCATGTTTACAGTGGGCTGTGTGCATCTGTGGAACAAAAAGAACCACTTGGGTATGCTGTGGTTAGAAAAGTACATTCGGATGGCTACGCCACTTGCTGCAGATCAACCTTTAGCTCCTTGCTCTCCTCTTCTGGCCGGCTGCTTATCATTCCCCGCCACACCGCAGCTCCCGGGGCTTGGAGCAGGGCTGCTGGAGTACCCCACCCTGGTGTTTAGAAGAGCTGACTGAGTTCAACTCAGGGAATCTGAAAGTCCCAAGGTCATCTCTACACCAGAACAGGTTTGCATAAAATTCTAGCCACGCTAAGGAGATAATGAGGTGGCACCTGTTTTAAACCGATCCTCCTTCAGTAGTTATCCCATTTTATAATACATGATATTGCTCTCCAGATTTCTCTCCTTTTTTGAGGAGGGAACCTCCTTGTGCGTGTGTACTTCCGTGTCTTCCCCACTGTCTGAGAAGCGATCCAGCAGAGGAATTTGAGTTTCGTGGTCTGCAGCTGAACAAGAAATTTCTGTGCTGCCTTTCTGCTTTTCATGTACCTGGTGATGGTCCTTTCTGAATAGTTTTTAAAACAGGCTGCTTTTTTGAAAATATTTTTTACCAAATCCAGGAATGTAAACTAAAATAGATTTGACCTGATGATGATTGGTAGCTATCTGATGGTAGCTGGTTTCTAGATTCAAAATGCAGATTCCTCCAGTGGCACCTGCCTTTTTGCTTCTGAAAGCCCTGAAGCTAGGCAGGATGAGTGGAATGTTAGGGGTAGCAAGTGTGGCAGACTGGAGGCAGGCTTTCCTTAGGGATCACTGGAGATTGTTCTAGTGTTAAGAGGTCAGTTCCTTAGAAAATAAATATTTATCATATTCAGTGTGATGCTTTGAATATTTTTGTTGTCTTTGGCTAAGTGACTTTGTGTTCCATGGGTCATTAATTATCAATACGCAGAAGTCCTCAGAAAGGAATACATTTCATCTCAAAGTGGCCCCAAAGTATTATTTGTAAAAATGAATGGCTGCCGTATTTATAAAGTATCATTCTCGGCTCTCAAGTCTAGTTTGTATCCTCATTTTCTTTTTCTACTTTGTGAATTATTCAAGTATATTATATAAAGTTTAAATTGTCTTTGTAAAACCTTATCACCAGCCTGCCTAATTCTTAGGAGTAACTAAAAACATTCTGAGTATGGACGTGGCTTACATGGGACTGAGATTTACATAGTAAAATAGTTTTCTCCCTTTTACATGTCTCTTAAGTCTACTTCTGTTATCCTCTACCTTCAGTTTTTATCCTCTTATGTCATGTTGTAGAGATTTTTTTTCAAGGAATCCAGATTTGGACTGTACAGTACAATGTTTAGTTTTTACTCAGTAAGTAAATTAAAAAAATAATAACTAGACTGCATGTGGAGGTTAAAAGATGAAACATGCTCGATATTTGTGAGTAATATTTTATAACGTGTCTTCTTTAAAGTGATCTTTCACGGTAATAAAACATTCTGAATTTGAACACAAAGAAAACTAAAAACTCCCCATAATGTTTAAGAAACACTTCCATAAAAACACTTCCTGATATAGCATCCTTTGTTTTTATACATTTCATCCAGTGGTAATTGGCTAACAAAACCAACCTTTTGTCTTAACTAAAGATGCAATTTTATTTTACACAGATTTATTTGAGCAAAGTACATTTGCCTCTTTTAGTGTGTCTGTTTTATATATCTCATGGCTCTCTTAAAAAAAAACAAAAACCAAAAAACAAACCTGTCACTTAACTTTTGGCAAAGCACTGCTTTCTACCCCTAGCCTTTTATTCCCCCTGATATTGTTTATTAAGGGTCTCTAGTGTGAGGGGGGAAAAACAAGGTATCTCTGGGGAAAAGCTGCTATAGGAGGGTTGAAACCAGAATCCCATCCAAGCAATTATAAATACAGGAGAAAAAAATATTTTCATTATGCACGGGAATGGGGGTGGGGCAAGGCTGGCTAGCCTTACAGGCACATTATCTTAAGAGAAAGAAAGAAATTCAAGTCTAAGAATTTTTTTCCTTAATTGATTATGAATCTTTAGATTCAGCATGCTAAAGATGTTCCTGACACCAAATTAGTATGAATTACCATCATAATTTAAATGATTGTAATAAATTATTATAAAAAAATATTTACATTTTCAGAGTTTCAAAGGGAAAGATTGTGATAATTTCTTATGAACATTATTATGGAGCATACAACATCATAGAACCTCAACTTGTAATTGAGTAGAAAAATAGTTCAGCAAGTAGTTACATAGTAACTGGTTTCATTATCTAAGGTTAACTTTGTTACATTTTACAATTAAATGGCTCCTCCCCAATATCATTTTTTAAGTTTTCCCAGATAACTGCCCAAGCCTTATCTGTTCAGTGTGGAAGTAATTTCCAGTTCTTAAGAAGCAATAAGATTGTTGAAGGCTTTTCAATACTAGTAGCAATTCTTAATGCTAGCATTGAGACTAACTCGTTGGGAGTCCACTGTGGTTAGGACCTCCACTGGAAATTTCAAACTGTTGGCTTCTCCAAGTTCTCATCTTATACTTGGGTTTGTATGTTGTTTGTTGTTGTTGTTGTGTGTTCGCACTTAAGGAATCTTCCAGGGATTTTAACCATGGTTTTTGAAACCTCAGTGTCACATATAGAGGCAACAGCCTTTTTCCTCATACAGTATTACTCAGTGTGAACCATAGCGTAATATAATTTAGTTTGGCCTTGGCAAGCCTCTTCGCTTGCCCAGCAGTGTCCTGTGTAGACTGCAATTTGGGAACAATCTCGAAATGTGTAGGCTTTGAGAGGTCTATAGGTAGAATTGCAGTGAATAATCAGACTTCAGGCGTGCCTTGTTGCTCTGCTGCGCCCCCTTGTGGCTGAATGTAATGTGCTGTCTTTCAGAGTGAAAAGCGTTGACCTGTACTGGGCGTGCTTAGTTTACATGGAGCATTAATAGCCGCTTTCTGTGTAAACTAACCTATCAAGTTAATAGAATAGTTCTCACTGAGGGTGTAAATAATTTATTGTGCTTATTTGATTTTTTTAGTTTGTAGAATTTTAAACAGATGTATTGACATGTTGTGTGTGTGTTTAACTTTTTGCTATGGAAAATTCCAAACACTCCCAAGTAAGTAAAGGGAAGAGTGTCATGCATCCCCTTGTACATATTACCCAGTTTCAGTAGTTGTCAACATTTTGTCAGTTTTGTTTCATCTACATGACCAGTTTTTCTCTTGAGGATTTTGAAGCAAATATTGAGTATGTTTTTGTTAAACAGTTCAGAAACTGTATATTTCTGCTCAATCTTTTACCTCAAGGGTGTGGTGCTTTTGGCCAGAATCCTTAGGTAAAATAAAATAATTGTTGCATTTCCACTATCTTTGGAAGAAGGTGACTGGTGTCCCCAGCTTCATAAGATTTAGCTTCATTTAAAACCTAAAATTCCCAGCTGGTGGAGGAACCAACAAGACAGGATATTAGAAACATTTTATACTACTTAACGGTAACATTCGAAAAAGCCTATTTTTCTTTCCAGATGTTTATTAACAAGGCCATAATATATTCCAAAGAAATATTTACTTGAAACATTCTCTCCCAGAATTTGAGTCTGTTTTTGCCTACTAAATGAAGTTCGTTGTCAACAGTTGAATTTCTTTTCTTTTTCCAAGAGAAAAGATTATATTTGACAAACCAACAGTGTCTGAAACAGTCTTCAATTTAATAGAAGTCTGTAAAAAAATTCCGAGAAGGAAAGCTAGAGTTTTTAAAATATGGACATTAAAAAGACACTTCCAAACAGTCCAAGTTTTTTGAGGTTTTTGTTTGTTTGTTTGTTTGTTTGTTTACTTTAGTTGGGGGTTGACTTCCTGGCCGAATTTCGGTTTTCTCTCCAGGCTTTAAGGCGCTGTCAAGAAAGCAGCGAGGGCTCTTCCCCGGGTCTCCGTGGAAATGCAGTGGCTGCCGCCTCGCAAACAGCCGGTGCAGGCAGGGCCCGGCGCCCCGAGCCCCCCGCGCAGCGGGCCGAGCCGGGAGGCGGCGCCGCGGCAAACAGTGGTGTCGGGTTACGGCTTCGGAATAGCGCCCGAGCAGCGCGCCGAGCTGGCTTCATCTAGTGACTGGCTTCATAATTACATTGCTGATTTGTTAGGGAAGGCTTTGTCTTACTTACCAATTAGCATGGATGTTACTGCAGGGACCTCGTCCTGGATGAGCTTCGGTTGTTTTTTTGTTTTGTTTTGTTTTGTTTTGTTTCAAAAAAAGCTTTCCCGGCGCAGGCAGTTTTAGGGCTTGTGTTAGTAACACTCTCCCCTGTCTTCGGGGAGTCCTTACCCTGTCTGTAAATAAGCAGAGAGGTTTTCCCCCCGTTGGAATTTTGCCCCTGTTTCCGCCATTCCCCGAGGCCAGAAGCAGTCACTGGGGTCTGAAGGCACGCTTTGGGAGGGCCGATTGCACCCCCGCCTTTCTGCACCCTCCTGGAGGCCCCGCAGATCCCCCCTCCCCCGCGCCCCGCCGCTAGGGGATCCGTCACCACTGCGAGGAGGAGCGTGGTGCGTGGCACAGCCGTGGACGTGAGCCCTTGGAGGACTGGGCCTGTTTCTGTGAGCTGTTTCGCCAGCACCGCCACCTACTATGTCCCTTTCAGGGTGGCCTTTGAGTTCTCCCGGTGTGTTTTGTTGTTACTTGGGGGAGGGAGGGTGTTAAGTCCCGTGTGTTTTTAAGGTGTACTATTTTAACAGTGTGGAAAGTTGTCTAAGCAGATGCGGCTTCCCCCCACTGAAGTTGGATCAGGCTTTTCCTTCCTGGCTGGGAGTTGCTGTGTGACACTCTTGACAGTAGAAGAACCATGTCTCAGTGCTGCCCTGTGGCTGGTGGGAGGTGTCCTTTCTTAGGACCAGAGGCTCTCCGTTTGGACCGCCTCAAAAACCGGGTCCAGAACGCACCTTAAGGCAAGTAGACGAGGTGAGGAAAAGAGAGAAGTGAGACCACCCTGTGTTTCAGAGGCGGTCTCAGAACCCTTTCTCTGGCCAGCCTCTCTCTGGGTCCGGAAGTCTGTCACACACACAGTAATTTTGCCAGGGGCCCCTACTGTTACCGCCATCAGAAACTGGAAGAATGTGTGTGTTTCCACTTAAAGGGCTGTGGGTTTGGGCATCACAGGATGTCCGATGAGGAAATCGCCTCTGCTAGGCTCTTTGAAGGCACTTGTCATACATCTTCTCTTAGCTTTTTTTTTTTTCTTCAAGTGAGGTTGATCCATGAGGACAACCCATTGCTCTGAATTGTTGGCGTCACTGTAAATGTTTTTTCATTTTGGGGAGCTTTAGTGTCAGCACCGGTACTTCTGTGCCCTTCAGCAGCCAGCGGTCACATAGGAAGACAGAGTTGCAGAGATTAGGGAGATGGCTTCCTAAAGAACCCCTTTGAATTGGGAGCCTTTTCCTTGAGAGCTACTAACTAGTATTTTAAAAAATATTTTTACTATGAGGCGCCTGGGTGGTCAGTCGGTTAAGTGTCCGCCTTCGGCTCAGGTCATGATCTCAGTTTGCAGGTGTGAGCCCGCGTCGGGCTCTGTGCTGACAGCTCCGAGCCTGGTACCTGCTTCGGATTCTGTCTCCCGCCCTCTTTGCTCCTCCCCTTCTCTCGCTCTGCCTCTCTCTCTCTCTCTCTCTCTCTCTCTCTCTCTCTCTCTCTCTGTCTCTCTCTCTCTCTCTCTTTTTCTCCCTCTCTCAAAAATAAACATTAAAAATAAAAAAATATTAAAAATATATGTTTAGTAAAGTATAGCATGCATCCAGAAACATATATAGGTCCTAAGTGTGCAGGCCATGACCACGCTCCCCAGAACCCATGCCCCACTAGTAACTACCCTTCCCTGACTGCAGACACCTCGGCTTAGTTCTGCCTTGTTACTTGGCTTTTAAAACAATGTGTCACTTAATCGTGAAGCCTGCTACACTCCTGAATGGGATAAGACTGGACTTCCAGTTTTTATTTACTAGCACAAAAGGAAATTAGAACAGGCTCTTAAAAATGTACACCATGTATGACCCAGTTGGGTGCTGAGGTGTTTTGAAATAATGATTTTCATCCTTTTTTCACCAGTGCATAGTCAGAAAGCCAGAAAGGCAGCCTGCATGGTGGGCCGAAGAGGCTTCCCATTCAGGCCCCAGGGGCCCCAGCACGGATGCTACCCACAGGAGCAGCACTGCCCTCCGTGGGCCTGTCTCCGGGAGGCCACAGAGGGCTACGAAGACCCTGCAGGTTAAAGCAACGGGTGGTGGTGATGACAGAAGTGATAGTTTGCAAAAGTAGATTTAATATTCTTAATTTAAATATAACATTTATTTTTGACAGTTCAAATAGCATTAAAGGAGAGTGGGGTTTTTGTTAAAGACAGAGCTTTTAAAAAGTTGAAAAACATGAGTTAAAGAGAACTTTTTGATTGTTTTTTAAGTTTGCATTTTTTCCCCTTAATGCCTTAAAAATATAAAAGCTATGAAATGTTAGGCTTTTAACACATAGGTACTACTTGAGTTCATTTTTGGACGTTGGGCTTAAGCCCTCACTACCATGCACTCTAAGATGACAGCAAAAAGACTCTGGGTCCTCCTAGCCAGTGGGATATGATGTATCAGTCTGAGAAGCTGGGCTTTACCATTAAAATTGAGCTGAAGCCTCCTTAATTCTGCATATAGTCTATTTTTTTTTAATGTCTGTTGTCAGTTGCCATTGCAAAAACGCTGTTCATTTCCTTTTTTCCTTACTTGCTTAGACACAAATAGGGAAGACCTTTGGACCCCCTATTGGGAGTAAAATTGGATAAAACTATCCACAGGCTCACACATGAAATGACTGGATGGAGGAGAGAGGAACTTAGGGTCCCCAGACCAGCATAACCTGCAAACCTGCAAATGCAGATTCTCCGGCTCCACTCTAGACCTGCTGGATGAGAATCCTGGGGGTGGGAGGATCAGCGTTCTGTGTGGACAAGCCCCCCAGGTGAGTGGAATACTGGCCCAAGTTGGAGACGTGTGACAGGCATTCCCTAGACAGCTTTCTGAGCTAAGGCTTCCCTGCCCACCCCATTTGTCTCAGTCCCACCACGTTTCCTGACCGACGTCCCGCCCTGTGCAGCTGTCACCTCTGAGGTCTCTTCAATTCTTCTCTCTCTCAGACCCTCCCTCCTAGGCACAGTTCGCACTCGGGGACAAAGACACACACACATCTCTGTCTCACCGTTCCCCGGCTGTCCCACAGTCTTTCCTCATTCTTTGCACTTACTGTTCATTCATTCAGCAACTATTTGTGGGGCATCTTCTGTGTGGCGGGGACTGCCCTGTCCTGAGGATACAGAGGCGAAGGAAACAGAGTCTATGCCCTCATGGGGCTTACGGTCTGGAGTAGGAAATAGGCATGAAGAGACAATCCCACCTTAAATATAAATCTCAAACCCTGCCTCCAGAAGTCTTCCCTGATCATCCTGGCCCATAATGACCTCTCTGATGCCTTGCTATGGGAGTCACTCAGAATCTGAAATTGCACACCCCCAGGTAGTCAGGTAATATCGGCCCCTGTGTTTCTGGTCCTATGGAATGTCCTAGTGACCCTTTGTTACTTTTGATCATCTTCCCAAGCAGATTGTAGCTTTTGAGGGCAGGGTCCCTTCTAATGAAAGCCATGCCACTGAGAGCCAGGTTTGGCACATAGAGTGTATTCAGTATTAAACTTCTTGGGAAACCCTGGAAGAGAGGTTTTCGTTTATATTGCTACCCATGAGTTTTGTTCTTTATTTTCAAAACTTAGTTTGCTGTAGTTAACACTTGCTAAAGTTTATGTTAAGTAAAATAAGGATGCTAGGAGTTTGTTTCTAGCAAGTTTATTGGGAAGGGGGTGTTTTATCGAGAACCTTGTATTAGGAAGGTTGCAAGAGAAGAATATGCAAGAGAAGGTTGCATAGGAATATGCAAGAGAAGAGTGGGTATGGTTGGCTTTAGGCTCCCTTGGAGGGGCATAAAAGGGAGGAAGCGACCACCTCCCTCCTCCAGGCGGGGGTCTCTAACCAGCCCTGTAGTTCAGGGTCCCTTTTGGGACCCTTTTTTGGCCGAAAAATTGGGTAAAAGACATGTGCGTTGGGCTTACGTCTTCACAAGCCAAGGGAGGAGACAAAGAGGGGTGTCAGGTCTCGAGATGGCCTAGAAGCCACACTTGTCACAAGCCCCTCCTTCCTGGGAACTGCAGGTCCATTGTCCCGGTGTAGGTGTCCCTGTTCCACAGCCGGGGCCTTTCAGGCATTCAGGCAGGAACCGCAGAACACCCCTTCTCTAGTGTTACCTTGAAGCCCTTAATGAGCCCCAGCTACTGCTTGTCTTCAGGCTGCAGCCCAGTGAGGCCTTTTAAAAGGTCACGTGCTTCGCCAATAGCGTGCTTAAAGAGCTATTGTTGTTTTCTTAGCGAGCCCAAGGAGCGAGGCTTCTAAGGAGCGGCTGACCCTGGCTTTGGCCTGCCTGAGCCCCGGGCCCAGAGCGGCCCAGAGCCGCCTTTTGGCTTTTTGCCCTCAGGTTCTTGAGGGGCTTGTCTTGTCTTCTTTGAACTGCGCCCTGCTCCAGGAGGTGGTAGTTAGCGCCGCACTGAAAGTGAGAGTTCTCAAAACCTACCTCCTGTGGGAGTTGGAGGCCTCTTCTGAACGTGGTCAGTGGGAGGACTGGACTCAAACACTGTGTTAAGCAAACTCTGGAGAAATTTTTTAAGAGTTAAAGTTTCCAAGTGAAAACGCAGACTCGATTTTATTACGTTGCATTTTATACACCTTTCTAGCAAGATTGAGATAGAATCAGGATTACAAATCGGGATTGTGTGTATTTTGCAACCTCACTTGGGTGTGTGGAGCCAGTTTTGCCTCATAAAATGCTATAGAGAAATGAAGGCAAACCTGCTTTGAGACATATCCTATCGTGGGTTATTTACACATTTGAAAAGCATCCAAGCTTCAGTTTGTCTATCCTGCCCACAAATTTTGCTTACAAGGGTCCTTCCTCCTCCTTCCCCTTCCAGCATTACAGTATCTTATCGGGCTGCTCCTGAAGCATTAGGATTATCACCCAGCTCTGACCAGCTGGATCATTCTAATTGGAAATTAAGTACTTCTCACACTGAAATCTCTTTGAAAACATCTCCACCGATCTCCTTCAGCTGTGGGAATTCTGCTAAATGCCTCTAGTGCTGCATGCTTGGTAAATATTCGAGTTTCATAGATCCAGTGATTATTTCTAGAGAAATAATCCTTATTGAGAAAGTTATTGAAAAAGTCCTGTTGTTTATCCTGGCAACAACTCTTTAAAAGACAATCCTGTATTAATGACTAAAAGAAAAGGAAAGTCTACACTGTTTTACCTGTTATCTCTCCTCCAGAAAAACCACTAAAAATTCCAAATGGCAGTGAGGTTACTGATTTGTTTCCAGTTATTTATTTTATTTGGTTTACATTTTGGGACAGTGCTTCTCAAACTTTCTGTGATGAAGGACCATCTTGTTTGTTTTTTCCTTTACTCTAGTAAAACATGAAAATACTTACTAGAGAAATAGAGTAAAAGTACTGAGCCTGGGTGGCTCTCTCGGTTAAGTGTCTGACTCTTGATTTCGGCTCAGGTCATGATCTCATGGTTGTGAGATCGAGCCCCACGCCGGACTCTGTGCTGCACATGGAGTCTGCTTAAGATTCTCTCTTTCCCTCTCTCTGCCCTTCTCCCCCCTCTCTCCCACTCAAGCTGGCTCGCTCTGTCTGTCTCTCAAAACAGGAAAAAAAAAAAAAATACAAAAACAAAATAGAAGCCTTGTTTTAGAAATTAGATTTACAGACATACAATTACTCTGTAAATTTGCTTTAAACGTTTCTAAATAATACAGTATCTCTGTTTAACTCATCGTGGGCCAGTAACAGTTCACAGACCGGCACCTTCCACAGACCACACTTTGGGAAACACAGATTTAGAGTGTATTTGTATGAATTTGTGTACTCTCAAACAGATTTACATGTACTGAGTGCGATTACATTATAACCTATAATGTAGACCATCTAACAGCTTTATATGAGAATTAAATACACTCAGTGAGCTTTTTGGCAAAAATAGAATTTTTCTAGAAATGAATATTTAAATGCTTGAATTTTAAGCAGATACAAATAGTGTAACTGTCTCAAAACATAGCCATCCAGTAACACTTCTAAGGCATCAAGGAGAAGGTGTCTTGTAATGTGAAATGAAATCACCTCCTCTCTGATTCACACTCAAATTTAAGTAGCACAGATACTTTAGATAGGAAATGTTCTATGCAAAGTGTATATACAAATGAGACTTTTTAGTACTAAACAGTAGGAAAGGTTTTTGTCATGTGGAGTATTTGACATAGAAGTCACATCTTCCTTCCCTCAGAGAACATTGTGGGACTGGTCTTCGGTCCTTGTGATTGACATCCATTTTCTTCATGTTTATGAGGGAAGGCGTTTCAGACAAGTAACTGTACATTCTTTATGAACATTAACAAATTCTCAGGCTGATTCTGACATTGACGGGGTGTGGCCGTCTTTCTCGCCCAGAGACCAAGGCATGTGAAGGCAGTCGCTCCCAGTGGAACTTGTGTGCCAGGCTCTGTGACAACCTACAAGTTGTTTGTCCATCTTGGGGGGCAGCGTGGCCTTCCTTAACAAAGTGTTGCAAGGAAGAGCTGTGCAGTTTTGTTATGGTTAGCCTTACTCCTTCAGGACGAGACTCAATTCAAAATGATAATGAGGGGTAGGAGATGATACTCAGCCCCTTGAAGGCCAGGCCTTATTCATCTGTGGGACTCCCCACTTTAAGGCAGAGTGCCCAAGACAGCAGAGATGCAGGAGTAAATCTAAAGGACGGAATGAGGCTCCGTGAAAATCAGCTGAAGCAATTCAGTAAAAGGCAAGCCGCTTTTAGAAGAAAAATTGGGGAAGTACAAAGTGCTCGTATATGAAGGTCTCAAAGAGTGAGTGGTAGAGGATGAACGCTGGCCTGTGGGTAGGTGCTGCGGAGAGGGTGGGCCGGCAAACACAGGCCTGGCTTAGTTAGAACCACATCTCCTGGTCTGGATGGCATAAGAACAACTTTCTTGATTAAATGGTTCGGAAGTGAGGTCTGTGAGGCAAAGACCAGTGGACTTGCAACTGTTCTATTTAGATGGTAGAAGTTCTGAAAGGAAGGACCACTTTCCAGAAGACGCAGCCAGCTGAGGGCGTCTTCACTAAGGCCTGGGTAGTGCGGGGGGGGGTGGGCGGTGGCCGGTGGCCTAGGCTGTGAGCCACAGGTGAGGCCAGGCAGCAGTTAAGAGTCAAGCCATTCCCAAATGCTCAAGGTCTGAGATATGAGGTGGTTTCTGTTTTTTTTTTTTTTTTGAAGTACGTATGTATCTCTGGAATCACAGTAGGTATTTTGTTATGAAATGTCTCACGTACTCAAACAGCAATGCTTATAATCAGAACAAATTACTCTTAAACTCGTCCCAGTTGCATTCAGACGTAACTGTATGCAATCAAACTGAGCCATGGAACTTGGACTGGGAAAACCACATTCCTCCACTTTATTCTAGGTTGAAAAGTGGTGGCGGCTCCATCGCTGTGGTCATTTCACACAGGCCAAGTGCTTCACCACATGTCACCAAACAGGCAGTGAGTCTCTGTGCATAATGAGGAAGGAAAAGGCATTTTGAAAGCACACACAGTTCTACCAAAATTGTGCATGCCCCCCCTTCCCCAGCGTGGTTCTTTTAATTGTTCAAGATGTGCTCAAGATGTCATCTATGACACCTTTATCTGTTAGGTCATAGCATGGTAAGTGTTTTCTTGGGCTTTAAAAATAAATCTGGGGGAGGGAAATTGAAACTGCATGGTAATGTTAGGCAAGCGAACGCAAGCGCACGAGTGGAGAAAGTCAAAATCATGGTTTCCATGGTAACGTTTAACTTGTCTGTGTCGTACACATTTCTCAAGAAATACATTCACCAGTGATAAAAATTGCTCCACCAGCATACAAAGGTAGATTTCCCAATTCTCTCATATTCTGAGAGATCCCCCAGTTAATCCGTCCCTGCTAAGTCACCTTGGGCCAGGGACCGGAGTCCAAGTCCCGACCTCCAAATCAGCGCCATTTTTCGGGTCGAAATTAGTTTTCGTGTGATTCATTCCATTTCCTTCCTCCCTCCTTTGCAGATATATGTTGGGTAAAGGAGAAAAACGGAAGTTTGACGAGCATGAAGATGGGCTGGAAGGCAAAATCCTGTCTCCCTCCGATGGGCCATCCAAGGTGTCTTACACCTTACAGCGCCAGACTATCTTCAACATTTCCCTTATGAAACTCTATAACCACAGGCCCCTCACAGAGCCCAGCTTGCAAAAGACCGTTCTGATCAACAACATGTTGCGGCGGATCCAGGAGGAGCTCAAACAGGAAGGCAGCCTGAGGCCGGTGTTCGCCTCCGCAGCCGCCGCCGCCGCCGCCGCCGCCGCAGCCGCCTCGCCCCCGCCCGACGCGCTGAGCGACAGCTACCGGGAGGCGCCGCCGCCCGCCCCCGGCGCCGCCGCGGCCCCGCCGGCGCACGCCTGCGACCTCGGGAGCCCTACGCCGCCGGACGCCTGCCTCACGCCCGCCTCGCTGCTCGAGGACGACGCCGACGACACGTTTTGCACTTCCCCGCCCGCGCCGCCCGCCAGACTCTCGGCCCCAGCTCCTCCGCCGGAGAAGGACAGCTTCTCCTCCGCCCTGGACGAGATCGAGGAGCTCTGTCCCACGTCTACCTCCCCAGGGGCCGCCGCCGCGGCGCCCGACAGCTCCCGAGGGGGCTCCGGCGCGCCGGGCGGCCCGAAACCCGAAGACCCGAAGCTGATGGACTCTCTGCCCGGGAACTTCGAGATCACGACGTCCACGGGGTTTCTGACAGACTTGACCCTGGACGACATCCTGTTTGCCGACATCGACACGTCCATGTACGACTTCGACCCCTGCACGTCCACCTCGGGGACGGCCTCGAAGATGGCCCCGGTGTCGGCCGACGACCTCCTCAAGACTCTGGCCCCCTACAGCAGTCAGCCGGTTGCCCCGAGTCAGCCTTTCAAAATGGACCTCACGGAGCTGGACCACATCATGGAGGTGCTGGTCGGGTCCTAAGAGCCCCGGCCGGGCGCCCGAGCCGCCCAGACCCTGCGAGTGTCCCCGCACCCCACAGCTCTCCGCACTGTGCATGCACCCTTGCTTGCCTTTTTCCGAGGAAAAGATCGTTTTACAAAAGGATCACACTAGTTTTTGCTTTGAGCAGAGTTGGAGTGCCTTCATCCACGTCTGACCACTTTTAATAGGCTTTTCTGAGTGGTTCTCACAGACCTACTGCCCTGGAACAGGAAAGAATGCTTTTGAAGACAATGTTGCCGTGCCGAATGACAAAAATAAACAGTTCAAGTGAAGCACAAGGAATACGTTGGAAAAGCTGTAAATTGCATGTGCATATTTGTCTATTTTTTCTATAAGTTTTATTGCAAGAGGTAAAAAGAGAAAATATATATATATATATATACATATATATATATATTATTTAGATAATCTCAGTACCTTTTCTGGCATTTTCGCCCTGTATAGGTTGACTTGGCAATTCAGCCTTTTTAGAGGCATTAACTACTCCTCCTAAGTGTTGCATTTACATGGCTGTTTAGAAACTGCTGCCCAAATTTATTTTCTATTTTTGTACAGATTCTGCAGTTTATGATATTGTTTTTCTAAAAACAAATGCTGTTTATACATATGAGATAGCTATTTTGATAGGATTTGCTCACATAGTTCCTGCAAACTTCAGATGTACAAGTTGCACTTGTACTTTTATAGAGTTGTAATGTTTTATATGTGTTTGGTGCAAAGAGAAAATTGGGTCAAATTAATCCGCAGTTGATATCCCCAAATGCACACACAAGCGCGCGCACTTGCGCATGCGCGCACACCCACACTCTGCTTTAAGAAAGGGCCAGGCAATATCACACCCAAATTTCACAGGCACCAACCCCCTGGCATGAACACCCGCCAGCACTGTGACTTCCAGAGCCAGAGCCACGTCTGCTCATCAAACTTGCATTAAGCAGTTGGCGGGAGATGGCCGTGGAGCTCGGGGGTTGACGTGATGGTTCTCCTTAGCTCCCCCTCTTGAGGGGAAGCCTACCGAATACTCACTGTATTTATGCCAAGTTTGTGCTTTTAATTGTTTTTATTTTTTTAAAACAAACCCCCCAAATCTTTCCCTTTTGGCATAATTTTTATGATGACCCAAAATTTTACACTAGAACAAAAATTTTCTGAAAAGTAACCATCCTCTTTGTGGAACTAACCCTATTGCAAATGCTTAGGGCTCGTAAGGAAGGAACTACCCCAGAAGGCATCCACTGTGTTGCTCAGTTGTCTTTTGCAGCTTCCCCTCCCTAGAGCCTTCGTTCCCTCTGTTGCTAAGTGCTGAAAATGTCATCTTCGAGATCACCACAGCAAGCTCCGCTCACCTCAGCCCGGCCTGGGATGCTGTCCTGTAACATCCATGGCTCTTGATCCTGGAGTCGGTACCATTATGTCACAGCTTCCAATCTGGTTGCTTCCTTCAATCAACTGCTTTAACTACACTTTGCGAGGCTGTTTTACCCAAATAACACAGGACTTTCTATGCATGTTTCTCCTCCTTCCCCTTGCCTCCTCTCCACCCCCTCCCCCGCCCTCACCCAGGACACTTGAGAAGTCGCTCTTTATTCCTAGTGGTGTACATTTAATTTTAAAACATTTGCAATGTATCATGCTTGTTGCCGAAACTGTTGATGGCCTTTTCGTTTCAGTTTGTTTCTTTCTTCCAATGGTACTTTAGCTGGTTACAACCTATATTGTTGAAATGCAGATGGCTTCTTTAGGAATAACTTTTATATTTATTTAAGAATTTTTAAATTATGGGATTTGTGTTATTGTTGTCTTTGTTGTTGGTCATTTGTCAATATTCAGCCACCAATTCTGCTCACTTCTTGCCATGGATAAAATTGAGTCCTTCTGGCCAATTAAAAAAGACAGCTTTATAAAATGGCACTTTAAACAAGCCATAGATAGTTTTATTTTTATAATGCACATGGCAAAGCAAATACATTTGTGATGAAGGAGCTGCTCATCTAAGCAAGCGATTTGTGTATGATAGGATTAAATTTTCCTGTACTCGAATTTGCTTCCCCCCACTTGAATGTGTTTTTAAAGGCTAATTGTCAACTCAGTAGAGCAGTGAGAAACAGATCAAATTGCACTTGCTCTCCTACGAGCAACCTCTACCTGGACACCCTTACTGCTGCAGACGCGTCATCTCCTTTGATAGGACCGGGGACGGTAGCAGTCAGGTGAGGGTTGTTGTAGATGCTTCCGGTGTCACTGTGCCTGTCCATTTTAAGAGCTTCCTTTTCCTGTGGAGAACAAGTCAGCCCAGATGCCATGCTTTCGATAACCAGAAGACCCGGCGAGCTCGCCACATGCCTCACACATACACATACGTATACAGACACAATAGTGTTGATTATTCTGAACAATAACAGGGGAAGGCGGTTGATTTGCCATTGTTAAAAACTGATTTACAGTAACTTAGAACAACTGTACTTTGGTTGGATTAGCAAATCGTGTGTTTAAACAAATCCCATATGTTGGGCAACAGTTCAAATAAGCACAGCAAAGTGTTGCCCAAACATGGTTCTCTGACTCTCTCATATGTGCAAGGCTGGGCTTCAAAATCCAAACAGAAAACCCCCAACAACAGCAGGCAAATGCTTTTTAACTCTGGACACCCTTGCCACAAATGCTTGACGTTCAAGGTCCGCTGAGGAGGACGCGGGAAATCAGTGGCCCATTTGTAAAAGAACAAAACTGTCAAGTGTTCAAGTGAACTTTGTCTTATTTTCACAGAGCGATGTCCCATCGGGGAAGCACGCAGGCCCGGGTGAGACCTCCGGGTCCCCGTCTCGAGTGGGGGATATGCTTCTAGGTGCCACCTGGCAGCAGTGCCTTCCCCCTTGCTAACGGACCTCGCATGGCATTCCAAGTCAGGCAGGCGGTTTGAGGTGCCTTTACGGGAAGGACTTGCTGGGAGGGGCTGGGAGAGGAAAATTATTGACAGTGATGTGCAATGAAGTGACAAGATGAGAGCAGAATAATAAGAGCTTTGAATTTGAAGTGATTTTTTTCATAAGTTATTTATTCCTTTTTTTTCCTGTGTAAATATATTTATTTTACTGTGGAGCTCTAACAACATCTGGATCGTAACATGTGCAGAATGTATGGTAGGAATGTATTCTCTTGTAGGAATGTCAATCTGTATTCAGAGGGGGTCCGAGCCAGACCCCTGGGTCTTCTCATCGTATGCTCAGTCCACATTCAGTTTTCTCCTCTTCTCTAATCTAGGTCTATTTGAAATATGCAAAAGGTATGGATGAGGAATGTTTGAATACCTCCAAATTTTTTCAGAAAATCAAGCATCAAAGGGTTGATATTTTTAAACGTTTTTTAGTGACACTTTCTCTTTCTGACAGAAGGGGCAATCACACCGACACCCTCGTTCACACCAGAGGGTGAGAACTGGCCAGAGCCTCCACTACACCTCGAGTGTCTTTATCAATTGAGCTTTTATTGCCATATCCCCGTGGAATAGCCCAACTGCCCTGAGGTCAATCAAGGAAAATTTCTTGAATAAATAAGCTCCAGAGAGCCAAAGTATCATCTTACAGATCGTTTTTAAAGCTTAAATTTATTAACCACCTTTGTGGTAAACAATGAATTATGAATACTGCAGGGCAGCCTTCTTAAATGACAGACGAAAAAAAAAAAAAAAAAGGACTCTACTTTTGTGCAGCGATTGTTACCCTCTATATGAATTGTCTTAATTTCAAAGCCTTGCTGTTACAAATTGGACCTTTCTACATTTTCTGAGAATATTGAAAAGAGCATATTTAACCTGTTCTGGCTGCAAATGGTTAACTTCCTGTAACTGCCGAAGGCAGAGAGGTGTGTGCGTCCTGCTTGTGTACAATTGTTCTCAGTGCTTCTAAGAATGAGTCTCAGTGGTTCTTGAAAATTAGCCAGGATCAAATGCTATTGCAGACAGAGCCAATAAGGATTCTGGATGTCTTTTGGGGATAACAAGTTTGGAAGAGAAGTGCAGTCCATACAAGCAAACAAACGATTTTGGAAAAACAAACAAGATTTTGGAAAAGCTGTACATAGTGACATGTTTGGTGCATGGTTTTTGAGGAAGGCTTTTGTCAAAAAGGAGGTGTAACCTTTCCCCCACAGACCTGAGAGCTGTGCCTTTTCTATGCAATATTACAGACGTCACATCGGAACCCAGATAGCTGTATTCACATGTAGGTTTGGGCTGTAATCTAAACGATTGGACAGATTCAATGTACATGGAAATAAGCAGTCTTACTTTTGTAGTTTTATATTATACAATAAACAGTTAAAAGATGAGAGAGGCGTGTTTGCAGTTTCCTTCTGACCGGAGCACAACCAGCCCATTCCTCACAATTTGCTTGTATTAAGGAACAGCCCGCCTTGGCCTGTGCCCTGTGCAGGAGTTGGTGCTGTTGACCTTCTCACACCAGTCTTGGTTCCCTCCTGGTTCTCCCCCTGCCTCTTGGGCTCTTCTCGACCTCCTTATTCTCACCTCTCCCCCCCCAGCTCTCTCTCTCCCAGGGGGACCCTAATCCACTCAGGACTCTGAAAACTTGTTTCCAGTTCCTGCCTTTCTCCGGAGCTCTGGAGTTAAGTATCTGCCAAGCTTTGCCATCTCACATCACCATGTTTCCTGACGGGGGTGCTGATCCTTCCCCTTCGGGGCCTCTCTCCAGCCCCAGCCACCTTGTTCCCCAGTGTCCTCGCTCTCCTGCTACCTCCTTTCCATCCCTACCACGGTTTCCCCAAACCCTGGCCCTCTTCCCTCCTTGACTGCAGCCAATTCCTATCTAGTTTCCTATCTATTGTAACCGCCACACTGGTTTCTCTAACACCCTTGATGCTACAGTTGACCTTACAAAGCACCAGTGGTTCATGAATGTGTTCCACATCCTCCAGCGGCGCCCCTTCCTCCGCTCCAGAGGCTCATGGAGGAGATCCTGTGCAAGCCCCTTGGGCCATCTTTGATGGGAGTCATGGGGTCCAGCCTTGCCTGGTCCAGCCAATTCTGGGCCACCCATACCAGCTGGTGAGGGAACTGAGCTAGATATGAAGGGCCTGTATAATGAGGGTTCCATTCAACAAGCAGTGGAATATTTGGGGGGGGGGGTGTTGGGGTGATGAGGGTTGAATTGTGTGCTCCAAAAAGAATGTGTTGAAGTCCTAACCCCCCAGTACCTCAGAGCATGACCTTAATTCGGAAATAGGGTCTTCACAGAGAGAATAAAATTAAAATGAGGCTATTAGGGTGGGCTCTAATCCAATTTGACTAGTGGCCTTATAAAAAGGGGAGATCTTGACACAGACAAGCACACGGGGAGAACGCCATGTGAAGACGAAGGCCGAGATCGGCCTACAAGGAACACCAAAGCCTGCCAGCAAAGCACGAGAAGCTAGGGGACAGGCACGGAGCACGTTTCCCGCCCCCCACCCCAGCCCTCAGGAGGAACCAGCCTGGCCCACACCTGGATCTCGGACTTCCAGCTGGCGCAACAATACATCTCTGTTGTTTAAGCCTCTCGGTTTGTGGTCCTTTGTCAGGGCAGCCCTAGCAAACTCATGCAGGGGAGAGGAACAGGCAGGGTGAGCTCTTTCCAGACATTCCGGTGGAGATACTCATTAGGCAGCTAGAAATAAGAATCTGTTGCTTGGTGGAGTGGTTTGTCTCTGGAATACGAGCATCTGCTGTTAATTAGACATAGAACTTTGGCAAATCACTCACTCTCTCTCTGTGCTTGTGAGGGCAAGATGAAGTGGTAGTTCCTAAATCTTTGAAAATGTTCGCAGTGCAATGAACATTGTCTATCCTCATGCCCACAGCCATGCCCAGCACAAAGTAGGCACTCAAAATATCTGTTGAATTAAGAGAAAAGCCCTGTTCTTCTCTCCCACATGGGAGAAGCCCAGGACTCCGTCTTCTTTGTCTGGGTCTCAGGCCCACTCCCATCCCAACCCTCTGGATGCCCCCATTCCCAGCACACCGTGTGCCCTTGCCTGTGTCCCTATGCTGCTTGTAGAAATTCTCCCCATCATTCCAAGGCCAAGCTGAGGTGTCTGTCCAGGAAGCTTTCTCTGCATCCCCTGAGTCTTCCTCTGCTAGAGGGCTCTGCAAACCTCAGTAAATGCTCTTCGCAAGTCCTGCATTGTCTTAGGTTAGCTCTGCACCGTCTGTTCCCTCCACTACTTTCTGCTGTTCTGTGACCTTGTGATGTTCATCTTTGCCAGAGGTCAGCCACCCACGGCCCTTGGGCCAAATCCTGCCCACTGCCTGTTTGTTCAGGTAAAGTTTTGTTGGAAATCAACCACATTTATTTATTTGTGTATGTCTGTGGCTGCTAATACAAGGCACAGAGACCATATCATATGGCTCTCAAAATCTAAAATATTTGGCCCTTAACAGAAAATGTTTGCCACACCCTGGTCTATGCAAACCATGTAATGCTTAGGACCGTGTCTGATCATAGCTGGGGCCCCATAGTGGGGCAGGGCACTATTTCTATGCTCAAAGGCTTACGGAGACCAGATACAGTACAGGTTTGGCAGGGCAAGAGTCTCAAGGGTACCGAGTGCTGGGGGTGGGGCTGCAATGGCCAGAGAAGGAAGAACAGTCAGCAAAGTCACACAAGAGTGGACATCTTCACAGAGCTTAAGACCTGGGAGGAGGCTGAGACATGGCTCTTGTGGTGACAAGGCCCCACGTGACAGATATGAAAGCTGAGACGCAGAGAGAGAAGGTAATTATTGTCTAATGCAAGACACAGTTCACAGCACTGGGGTTCAGAGTTTGGCTCAGCTACCAGACTGCCCCGAGTTTTTTTTTTTTTTTTTTTTTTAAATTTAATGTTTTTTATTTATTTTTGAGAGAGAGAGAGACAGCGCGAGCAGGGGAGGGTCAGAGAGAGAGGGAGACACAGAATCTGAAGGAGGCTCCAGGCTCTGAGCTCTATGTCAGCACAGAGCCCGACGCGGGGCTCGAACCCACGAACCGTGAGATCATGACCTGAGCTGAAGCCGGATGCTTAACCGACTGAGCCACCCAGGCGCCCCGAGACTGCCCAAGTTTGAATCCTGGTGCCACCATCGGTAGCCTGTGACCTTGGGCAAGCTCCCAAATGTCTCTGTGCCTCAGCTTTCTCCTCTAGAAGATGAGGGCAAAGATTGAGCTGATTTCATGCCATGGCGGTGATTAAATGAGTCCGTACACGTAAAGCACTTAGTTCTAGGACATTAAAAAAAGAAGTCCACAAACATTAGCTGTAGCTTAGCACAACAGTGGGCAAGGCTAAATCCACGTGTCCACTCAGTGTGGTGTTTCAGGTTAAGCCGGGAGGCAAAGCTGGGGCATCTTAATGCTGAAGGCATGTTCTGTGGGGACACCACCTTCCTAACACCACTCTTGTCATCATGGTGGTCAGCTTTTGTTTACTGAGGATTGTGCTCTGAGCATGTGTGGCTATCTGGGGTTCCAGAGTGCCTTCTGCCCCTTTCATCTTTGCTTTTAATTTTCTTCTTGCTCTTCTTGGAAAGGAATCTTTGACTGAATCTTGAGTAACAGTCTCCAGGGTTACCACTTACTGAGCGTTCACATGTGCCAGACACCCGTGAGTGCTGGCGTGTGATCTCATGGACATTTCGCTTCAGCCCTTTGAGGTTTCTCTTACCACCGAAGCTTTACAGAGGAGGGAGTCCAGGCTCAGAGAGGGTAAGAAATTTCCCGAAGGCCACACAGCTGGCAAGTGGCAGAGCTGGGACTGTAGGTTGGACCTCGCAGACTCTTATAATCCCTTTAGCACCTTCCTCTATGGCCCATCATCCCTCCTGAGGTCATGGGGGATGGGGGGGGGGGCAGGCTAATGCCCCGAGGCAGGCAAAGTGAGGGAATCAGGAGACCTCATCCCAACCTGAGCTTTACCTCTTCCACTTGCCTGACCTCCAACAAACCCCTTCGCCTCTCCTCTTCTTCATAGGGTGTGGATGCCTCCCGCACACCGAGGCATTGCCCCAGGCACAAGGGGAAGATGTCCCAGTGAGGCCAGCAGTGAACCAGAAGTTAGGACAGCCCTACAGGGCCCAATGCCACCTACGTTCTCATCTTGGCTCTCAGTGACCTTGGACTAGCCACTCCCGTCTCAGGGGCTCAGTTGGCTCAATGGCAAAGGAAGCGGGCAGGACTACACACACACGCCACATGCTGGGGCCCGGTGGCTCTCCCTGGCTGCAAGTTAGAATCCTGGGGACTCCGCCAGCATCTCTGGACGCCGGGGCCAGGCCTCGGGGATTTTGCAGAAGCACTTGGTAGGAGGAGCCGGCCGCTCTCGGGGCACCGGTGCCGGCCTTCGGGGCTTCTGGGAAGGCGCCGTGTGTTCATGACCGAGGAGGCGCACATGCTGGCATTGTCCCTGGAGCTGGAAACCCCAGCCCCACAGCCTGCCGGCGGTCTCCCACCCCGCCCCCGCCCGCCCCCCCCAACCAGGCAGGGCAGCCGAGCTGCCAGCTGCTCGCAGGGCCCATTGTTCAGCAGTGACAGGCAATGGCTGCAGGAGCACAGGCCCGGGAGGCTGGAGAGGAAAGGGGGAGGGGTGGAGCGAGGCGGGGGGGGGGGGGGGGAGGGGGAGGGGGGATAATCTCCCCACTGCGCCTTGACTGGGCTTGGCCTGCGCGCCCCAGGAGCCGGTGCACCCACACACCTGACCCACCGTTCCCTTCACTTGTCTTCTCGGGATATGCCCTCCGTGGAAGTGTGCGTCCCTGCTTTGGGGGTTCGTGTACAGTCAGGCAGCCTCTAGAAGAGGAATTTTGGTCACTTCTCTCCCAGCCGAGTTCCCGAAAACAGTGCCAGGTGGCTAAGTACTTTTGAAATGGTATTGCTCGAAGTCAATCCAATCTGCACGTGCGGCGTAGGGAACGTGTCCTCGGGCCTGGAGAGGTTCCAGCGACGGTAATAATCATCCTTGACGTTTGTGTACAGTTCAGAGCTGTGGTACGTTCGCTGTATTCGATTCTCATGACTATTCTGAAGGGGGTGGCCATGGGGGAGGCTGAGCAGGCCGGGGGAAACTGAGGTACACAGAGGGACCCATGGGAGCTAGTAGGTGAGGCAGGAAGAGGGAGGGGACTCCAACCTTTATTACCTTCTGGTATTTCAGAGCTTAAAGAAACTGGCCAGAAACGTAGTTATAAAAGGAATAATGGTTAACAGCAAGGCTTGGAGCTAGAAGCCCCACATCGTCTTGGAGCTTTGTGACAGCTTCAGGGGGAACTGAAGTCATTGAGGCCTCCATTGTTCTCTCTCTCTCTGAGAGCCTCCCTCTTCTTTCCACCCTGGAGTTGAGGGGGGCAGCAGCAGCTCCGCTGAAGGGGCAGCCAAAGGCCTTCCCCAGTTCAAGTTGTCAGGCCCAGGCCTGATCGCAGCCCACAGCGCCACCCCAAACACTTAACCTCGAGGAAAGTTAGTTACTTGCTAGTTTGTCCCAGTTTGGAGACAAATTCCGAGCCAAATCTGCTGCCCCTAAGCCGTGCCAGTGCTGAACTTTTTCCACCTGCCTAAGGGCTAGCCCCTGGTCTCTTTGTCTCTCCGTCTCTCTCTCTGTCTCGCTCCCTCCTTCAATCTCTGACTCTTAGTCTCTCTGCCTCCATCCTTCCATCTCCGACCTTAGGACTTGAAAGCAAGCTTTGCTGCCACAGAGCCTGCTGATGGCACAGGTCTCCCTGCCCTTGGATCTGGGGAGCTGGCCTTCAGCTCCTGAACAGTCCTGATGGGACTGGGATGGTTCCCGAGGGGGGCTCACCTGCTGGTCGAGGGCCTGGGTGCTGCCCCCTCCATCTCTGGCTTCCAGTCTGGGGCCTCCCAGCCAGCTGGCTGTGGGGTCAGCTGGGGTAAGGGGTTTTGAGCTCTGTTTTCCAAGTCAGCCTGACACAGCTCTGACTGGAGGAGGCACAGGCGGCCTGCAGGCAGGGAGGGGATTCTAAGCAGAGGGAAAGGCTGGCTGAGCTGGTGGGGGTCAGTGCTGGGCAAGGTGGGCTCTGCGGAGAGGCAAGGCGTCTGCCTGAACGAGACAGGAGCCAGCGGTGCTGGCGGGGAATGGACATTGGAAGACTCGTGGGTCGTTCTGTTCTAAGTGGTCTGCAAACAGACTGTATAGTGTGGGCAGGGGCTACGTGGGACCCGAGGGAGGGCTAATGGGTGAGGCTGAGGGCCTGTGCCCTCAGGGAGATAAGGGAGGGGACACTACCTTCTTTAAAGCAACTTCATTCTGCTGGACACTGGAATGGGCCTCTCTGGCCACCCTCTCGCTAATCCATACAAGGAAACCGAGGCCCAGAAAAGTTAGGCAGGTTGTCCAAGGTGGCATAGCTGGTAACTGGAGTCTCGGGGCGGGAGTCTGTGTGTGCCTGTAGGACTCTTCTGCACAGGGGGACCATGTCACACTGTTGTGAAGGGGGCCTGGGCCACACGGTGGGTCATTGTGGAGACAGTGCCATACGATGCTTGGACATGGCCTCTGGCTGCCACAGGGCTGGCTCAGGGACTGAGGGGCATGAGTAGGTTCTGGTCCCCAAATCTTAGCAGTCTGCATCCCTGGCCTGCCAACCTCCTCAGCTGGCCTACAAGGAAGAATAGGCCAGAAAGACCCTTTGGAGGCCAGAAGTGCTCCCACCTAATGAGACTGATCCCTGTGGGTCATAACAGACCAGGGGGACCCCTTTCCAGCTGGAAATGACCCATGAGCTTGTCTGATGGCCGGTAGCAGCAGGAAGACCGAAGGGGGCAGCCCCGGTCAGGGAGCCCTCGTGGTGTCTCATTTGTTCTTTCATTCAATTAGCCTCTGTTGGCTCACCTCCAGTGTCCCCAGTACAGCAGATGCACCACCACTCACCTAACTGATGAGGTCAAAATCCTCGGGGTCCTTCTTGACCTTCCCCTTTCCCCCTACACTCCCGCCATTAGCCTTCCAGATAGAGGCGGGCCCCACTGGCTCTGTCACCTTTCACCAGGATCATCACACAGCCTCCCAGCTCCTCTCCCCGTTCCCAGCCTGTCTGGATCATCTATCTTCAACAGAGCAGCAGAATAATCCTTTAGAAATAAGAATCATTGCTGTGCTCCCCAAAACGTACACGTGAATCACCTGGGGATCTTGCAGAAATGTAGATTCTCACTCAGCAGGTCTGGAATGGGGCTGAGCACCTGCATTTCTAACAGGCTTCCGGGAGACTCGGGTTCATGGACCACGCCTCAAGTTGCCAAGTGTTGGGTTTGTTACTCCTGGGCTCCGAGTGCTCCACTGGCCTTCCCAGAATGGAATCTAAAGTTCTCCCCATGGCCTTTGCGGCCCCTGCTACTTCTCTGACTCCACATCTCCCCTCTCCCCACTTGCGCTGATCTAGCCCCACCAGCCTTCTCATTCTTCCAGCTCGCACAGCTCCTGATAGAAAACCTCTGCTGTGTTTATGTGATGATGGCGTCTCCCTCCCTGAACTGCACAGTGCACGGGGACTGGCGTCGGTGTCGCTGTGGCTGTATCTCCAGTGCCTGGCAGAGGGGACCGACCCTCAGTAACTAGCTGCTGCAGCTGGAATGGATGGACTAGATCCCGTTAGACGCTATGGCTCCAGGACTGAGCAAAAGCACCTGCCCTTGCGCCATCCACAGCCTTGTTCCCTGGCAAGAGGACAGGCATGGAGTTGAGTAACCCAACGTTTGTGGTCAGTGAATACTTCCTAGTCTCTCTTCCAGTGCCTGCCCTGGGCTAAATGTTCTTCATGAAGTATCTCTTTTAACCCCACGACAGGACAGTAAGGTAGGCACTGTCATTACCACCTACTTCCCATTTCAGGGCAGCCTTCTGCTTGCCCTTTAGGGATCCACTTTCTCAGCCCTGGGCCAGTGACCTGACTTCTTCACCCTATCCTCCCTCAAGGGCAAAGCTGGGGGCAACCTGCAGAGAGGAGAAGAGGCTAGCCCTGCACCACCTCCACTCCCTTGTGCTCTTAGGCTGGGGGGCCACACCCTGGGCCCAGGCATGTGTACAATCTCCCCCCATTCCTGCCCCCACCACGCATTGGTGAGGGTTGGATGGTGGGGTCACATTGACTCCGGCTTGGAGGGAAGAGCTGTGCTCAAGGGACATCACCCTAGGCCAGATAACTGATTGGGAGAATAATGTGTGTGCTGGTCTTGCTGCCAGGTGAGAGATAGTTCCCTTTCCCAACTGAGGAAGTTCTGTGCATTTGGTCTCAGCCTTCCACCCCCTCCTCCCCGCCCCACCAAGGGCATTAGCTGGGGAGGGGAGAGCATCTGCCAGCATGTGCTGCTAAGGGAGAGGGCTTGCCCAGCCCTGCCCTGAAGGAGAGAGGAGTGGGTAGCAGAAATCTTTTTTAAATTACTTTTGAAGATTTGTTTTATTAATAGACCTTTTAGAGCATTTTTAGGTTTATAGAAAAACAGTGAAAAAGTACAGAGTTCCCATATATCCCTACTCCCTGCCCCCCTAAAGTTTCCTCCATTATAACATTTTGCATTAGAGTGTTACATTTGTTACAGTTGATGAGCCCATATCGGATGCATTTATTATTACGTAAAGTCCACAGTTGACATTAGGGTTCACTTTTCTCTTGTACAGTCTATAGATTTTGACACAGGCATAATGTCATGTGTCCACAATCACAGAATCATAGAGTAGTGTCTCTACCCTAAAGTCCCCCATGCTCCACCTCTTCTTCATCCCACCCTTCCTCGCTGGGCCCCTGGCAACCCCTAATCTTTTTTCTGTCTCCATAGTTTGGCCTATTCCAGAATGTCATATAATTGGAATGTTAGAATATGTAGCCTTCTCAGACTGGATTCTTTCACTCAGCAATACACATTTCAGCTTCCTCCATGTCCTTTCATGGCTTGATAGCTCATTTCTTTTAGTTGTTGAATAATATTCTACTGTCTGGACGTACCACAATTTGTTTATCCATTCACCTATTAATGACTGCTTCCAAGTTTTGGCAGTTATGAATAAAGCTGCTATAAACATTTGTGTGCACGCTTTTGTGTGGACATATGATTTCAATTCCTTTGGATAAAGAGCTATGCACATGATTGCTGGATCATTTGGTAAGAGTATTCTTTTTAAGAAACTGCCAAACTTGTCTTCCAAAGTGGCTGTACCACCAGCAATGAATGAGAGTCCCCATTGCACCACAAGCCCATCAGCGTTTGGTGTTGTCAGTGTTTGGGACTTTAGCCATTCTAATAGGTGTGTAGTGTTACCTCACTGTTGTTTTAATGTGCAATTCCCTAATGACATATGATGCTGATGATCTTTTCACATGCTTATCTGTCATCTGTATATCTTCACTGATGTAGTTCATGTCTGTTCAGATCTTTTGCCCATTTTTAATTGGGTTGTTTCTTTTCCTATTGTTGAAAAGTTCTTTGTGTATTTGGGATACCAGTTCTTTTATCACTTTTGTGTTTTGCTAAGATTTGTCTCCCGATCTGTGGCTTCCTTTCATTCTCTTGGTAGTGCTTTTTGTAGAGCAGAAATGCTAAATTTCAATGAAGTCCAGCTTATTAACTTATTTTTTATTTTTATTTTTTTAATGTTTATTTATTTTTGAGAGACAGAGAGAGACAGAGTGTGGGCAGGGGAGGGGCGGAGAGAGAGAGAGAGGGAGACACAGAATCCGAAGCAGGTTCCAGGCTCTGAGCTGTCAGCACAAAGCCCTATGCAGGGCTGGAGCCCATGAGCTGTGAGATCATGACCTGAGCCGAAGTCGGACACTCAACTAACTGAGCCACCCAGGCACCCCTAATTTTTACTTTCATGGATCATCATACTTTTGGTGTTTTTTCTAAAAAGTAATTACCGAATCCAAGGTCTCCTAGATATTCTCCAATGTTCTATTCTAGATGTTTAAGTAGATTTTCATTTTACATTTAAGCCCATGAGATTTGTTTTGAGTTAATTTTTGTAATGAGTACAACGTCTGTATTCAGATTCGTTTGGTGTGCTGTGAATGCTCCGTTGTCCCAGTACCTTTTATCCAGAGGACTATCATTTCTCCATTGAATTGCCTTTGCTCTTTTATCAAAGATTAGTTACTATATTTGTGTGGGTCTGTTTCCAGGTACTCTGTTCTCTGCCATTCATCTGTATTTATTCTTCTTCCTATACTGTGCTGTAAAGCTTCATTGTAAGTCATGAGGCCAGGTGGTCAGACCTTAAACTTTGTTTTTCTCCTTCAATATTTTGTTGGCTGTTCTGGGTCTTTGGTCTTTCCATATAACTTTAGAATAGGGTATATGGGTCAGGGTGCCTAACCAGACCTGATTGGGATTGTATTGGATCTACAGGTTAAGTTTGGAAGAATAAGCATCTGAACAATATTGAGTCTTCCTCTCCATGAACATGGAATACCTCTCCATTGTTTTTGATCTTCTTTGATTTCTTTCATCAGCATTTTTATTCCTTCCTTATCTATATCTATTTTGCACATATATTTTTTAAGATCTTTACCTAAGTATAAAAAGTGTTAATATAAATGGTGTTATTTTTTTTAAGTTTATTTATTTTGAGAGAGACAGAGACAGTGTGAGTTGAGAAGGGACAGAGAAAGAGGCAGACACAGAATCCCAAGCAGATTCTGCACTGTCAATGCAGAGCCCAATGTGGGGATTGAACTCACAAAACCATAAGATCATGACCTGAGCCGAAACCAAGAGTTAGACACTTAACTGACTGAGCCACCCAGATGCTCTGGTGTTGTTTTTAACTTCAAATTCTAAAACATTCAATACCTCAACATTCCAAGCAAGAATCAGGCTACATCCTGGCCTTCCAATAACTTCCCACTGAACTTAAATTCCCAACTCCTTCCCTGACCAGTCCTCCCCTCCAACCTTATTTTTCCTAAGTGTTAGCCCTTGCTTGGTGCCCTGCCACTCCATTAGACTTTCTGAAGTTGGACCACCACTCTAACCTTGGGTTTGCCTCAGGATCTTTGCATTTGCTGTTCCTGTCCCCTCTATCTTTGTATTTTGTTGAACCCTATGAAATCAGTGTTTTTGTAGACCACAAAAAGAGTAAATATCTGTGATTACATGGGGTTCTACCTAATATATCCTACTGTTTCTCATCCTCTAAGACTCCGCTCAAATGCTACCTCCTCAGAGAATAGCCATTCCTGACCACCAACCCCACCCCCAGCCAGACACATCACTCTGTTTTATTTTCTTCATAACATTTATCACCATGTGAGGTCATCTCATTCATTTATTTGTTTCCTTGTTTATTACCCATTCATTTCCTGTAGTATATAAACCTCCTAACAGTAGGGACCTTCTCTTGGCCAATAAACTCATCAGAGACCAGATGGGCTGAGGACCCTAGGTATGTGTTCCATTCTAGGGAAGGGGAAGCCTCCCCCACTCCAAAACTTGACTGATGTCGTATTTCCAGCCAGCTTTCTTGTTGGGACTGGAGCCTGATTTACCTGACATAGAACAATAGGGAAACATGATATTTTCCCCATAAGCATTGAGGACCAAATTCAAAATCGTGTAGTTGAACAGTAGCATGGATTGTTCAGAAAAGGAATTCTACTGGAGGCAAAGAGCACCAGGTAAGAACCACCTCTGTCCCAGCAACACCCATTTGTTTCCTTGGCCACCACCTCTACCAGCCTATCCCTCCACTCAACAACAGAAAAGCTTTCCTTACACCACCACCCTCCCTCATCCACCAACCCCCCCACCCCCATCTCCACCCTCTACCCCTAGCCAGTGTTCCTCCAGATCTATAACTTGGTGGTTCTTATTGCCAGCCCCTGCTCTCTCCTGCCCCATGGACTCTCTGGAATCCTTCTTCCCCTGGTACCTAACCAGATCCTGCCGGGCCTTAGGAGCTCAGTGTAAGCCCCGCCTCTTCCAGGCTTTCCTGTCTGCCTGACCCTGCAGGTTATCTTGCTCAGGTCACAGGGTTTCTTTGAGGATTGCTGGGGCCTGTTTCAGAGCTCAAGCTCCAGAAGAATAGGGACCCAGTCCAGAGACTGAGCGCCAGCCGGTGGCCTCTGAGTGTGACTTGCTGGAAGGGGAAGGAGGAGAGACTGAGGTACCTCCATTGAGGGGGGACCTTTGTGTCCTCCTTGGTGGGGCCAGACCCCCAAGAACATACCAGCTCAGAGAGGTGGGGCATGGTCTCCCCTCCTCCCCAGAGAGGCCACGCAGCAGCCCCTCCTTCCCCCAGTGTGGAGCCAGGCTGACTCAAGTGGCAGGAAAAACACCCCCCCCCCCCAAGCTGCTGCACATCTGTGCCCAGACAAAGCCAGCTATTAATCCTAGCTTTTGTGTGAGTGTTTGGGTGTTGAATTCCACTTGGATCTGCCGGCTTTTGGAAAGGGAGATTGGAGGGGATTTAGTGACAACAAAAGGAACCCACTGAGGGGAATGGGAGGGGCCAGGGAAGCTAAGAAACCCAAGTGCATTCACTATGAGCCTGGTGGGGCTCCTGGGAGCTCAGCTTCAGCGAGAGCCTAGCAAGGCTCCCAAATTCCCAGGGTCTGAGTCACAAAAAGGGGCCACTCCCCAAGAGAAAAACACCAGCTTCGTGGGTCTGCCTTGCACTCCAGATGCTGCCTGGGGCTGAGGCCCCAGCCTGATAGGGCTTGGGCACTGCCCGTTTCAGACTGGGGCAACCCATCGCCTAGAGGAGTCCGAGGGTTGGGAGACTGGAGATAGGAACCAGGCAGAAGGCTGGAGCCCCGGGAGGGGTGGGGGTAGTCCAGATCAGAGAGAGCCTCAAAGCCACCCTAGGGAGTCAACAACACAGCAATAAGGCCAGAGACCTTGAAGCAATAGGTTGCCTAGTGGTCTGGGTTGGGTTCTCTCTAGAAGTTCTTAGGCACCTGGTCCCAGCCAGAAGCTCCACCTCCAGGGAATCCAGTCCACACAAACCCTAACTCTGGCTCAAGCATCAAACACTCAGAATAGCCCAGGACAGGGTCAGGGTGTCTGCGGAGAGAGGGGTGGGGGTGGGGGGTGTCTCAGAGAGTCAGGCAGTTCTGACGGGGCAGGTGACATGTGATTCGTTCACTCAGCCAAAGCTCTGGTCCAGTGACTACTTTGCTAGCAGAGCAGCCCAGAGTGTGGATGGAGACCCCCCCATCTGCCCCTGCCCCTCCTGCTTTGTTCATTTCACTTTTTGAAATGAGCTTCCCATCTGTGGGTGCTTGACTCCAAATGTTCACTGAGTTTTCAGATCACAACCAAGAAGTACAGGGAGGTTTTAACTATGTGGTGTGGAGATGCACCTAGAGCTTCCTCCCCTTTCTCCGACCTTATCTGAGAGGTCTGCTAAAGTCATCCACTCCGTAGCTGACTGAATTGTTGCTCCCTGGGCCAAGTTCAAGTTTAGCTGCTGAGCAGTGATTGCAAAATGTGACTCCCTGCAGACACTCATGCGCCCAACTAAGAGTCTGGGTTTATTTAACAATTTTCTAATGGTTGTGCACACTTACATATTTTTAAAAACATTTTTGGGGCGCCTTGGTGGCTCAGTCAGTTAAGCCGCTGACTTAATTTCGCCTCAGGTCATGATCTCACAGTTGATGAGATCGAGCCTTGCATTGGGCTCCACACTGACAGCATGGAGTCTGCTTGGGATTCTCTCTCTCCCTCTCTTTCTGCCCCTCCCTGCTCACCCTCTCTCTCTCTCAAAATAAAACAAAAAACAAAAAAACTCAAGCATTTTGGGGCACCTGGGTGGCTCAGTTGGTTAAGTGTCCGACTTCAGCTCAGGTCATGTTCTCGAGGTTTGTGAATTTGAGCCCCGTGTCGGGCTCTGTGCTGACAGCTCAGAGCCTGGAGCCTGCTTCGAATTCTGCATCTCCCTCCCTCTCTCTCTCTCTCTCTCTCTGCCCCTCGCCCACTCGTGCTCTGTCTTTCTCTCTCAAAAATAAATAGACATGAAAAAAAACCCAAGCATTATTATTTAACACACACTGTTACATTAGTTTCAGGTGTACAACAAAGTGATTCAGCTCCTCTATAGCTTATGCTGTGCTCCCCACAAGTGTAGCTGCCATCTGTCGCCACACAAGGCTATTACACTACCATTGACTATAGTCCCTATGTTGTATCTTTTATTCCCATGACTTATTTATTTCACTGGAAGCCTATATGTCCCACTCTCCTTCCCTAGTTTTGCTCATCCCCACCCCCAGCCCCTCTGGCAACTGTCAGTTTGTTCTCTGTATTTATAGGTCTGATTCTGCTTTTTGTTTGTTTATAAATTTGCATTGTTTTTTAGATTCCACATATGGTATTTGTCTTTCTCAGTCTGAGTTATTTCACTTAACATCATACTCTTCAGGTCCATCCATGATGTTCAAAATGGCAAATTCTCATGCTTTTTTATGGCTGAATAATATTCCTGTGTGTGTGTGTGTGTGTGTGTGTGTGTGTGTCACATCTTCTTTACATGAATGTTTTCTTCTATCTTAATTAACTCTGGAAATAAAAAAACAAACTCAAATCATTCATTTATTCATCCCCTCATTCATTCAGCACAGGTGAAGTCAGGCTGGCCCTCCAGGTCCTTTGTACCAAAAACCTCAATTTTTCCCCCAGCTCTTCCTGGTCTTCGGGGAGGAGGGCCTCACAGGCACTCACTGCTCTGCTGTAAAGGCTCTCTTCCCCAGGCACTGTGTCTGAGGACCTGGCTGCAGGCAGCCCTGCTCTGGAGGGGGTGCAGAATAGGTGGACCAGTTGCTGCCCCCAGGGACTATGGCCTCCTCTGGGTCAGGGAACCGGCACAGCTTCTCTAGCTCCCAGACGGAGCCTTCTAGAAGACCATAGACCCGCTCTGTTCCCAGTTCTGTCAGAGGGCATCTGCACTGTTGGGGAAACTCCCCGAGCCTGCGTGAAGGTCCCCACTGCTGCCCTAACTGGAGAACTCTGTGGGTGGACACGTCACTCTGTACTCACAAGCTGGGTCACCCTGGTGAGGGCTCCCTTCTGGGTTGCTAGAGAGGGGCTTGGCAGCATGGACATGGTCATGGGGATTGAGAGGATGGGTGAGTGGAGGTGACCATGGGACTAACCCCTTAGTCCCACGTTGTAAGGGTGTGGAGGCAGCCAACAGCGGCGAGGTAAGGTCACAGGCCTTGGGTGGCCCTGAGGCATCCCGGAGCAGGCTGTGATGAACGGAGCTACTGTGGAGGAATGGTCAAGACAAGGCCCCAGGCTCTGGTGACATTTATAGAAAGAAGGGACAGGGCATGTGGAGAAGGGACTGCGGTTAAGAGCCCCTTACATGGGTGGCCTCCTAGGTCCAGCACAGAGTCTCAAAGGCCCTTCTGGAGCCTGTGGGTCAGGGGTTTGGCTTTTCTCTCCAGTTTCCTTCCCAAGATGGTCAGAAGGGTCTCAGTGAGTGTCAGGACCCTCAGAGGCTCCCTGCGTGGCTCTTCCACCTCTTGGGCAGGGAAGGATCTGGCTTCCCAAGTCAGAAATGATCTGAAGTGCCATTGATTGAGTGCTTTGTGCCAGGCATGGGGTCAGCACTATTATTCCCGTTTTATAGCTGCGTGCACCGAGGCTCAGAGAGGTTAAGGGCTTGACCAACGTCATATAGCTAAATAGAGGTGGCTCCAGGACTTCAGATCCTGGGTCTTCTCCCTGATGGGGATTCTTCAGGCCTCTGGATCCTCTTCTTCCCCAACTGCATCTCCCTCAGCCATTTCATGGTTCAACAATGTGGGAAAGGCCTGAAAGGAGAGGAAAAATCCAATTTGAGCCTCTCTTTTGGCTTCTTGGTCAAAGATGAGATGCAGAGAGGGAGATGAGTGGTCAGGAAGTTGTTTGGGGAGTTCAGTACTTCAAGATGTTGACCCCACCCCTCGCAGAAGAAAACAGAGTAGCAAATTTTGCTCTTTCCAGAAAGTAAATTTTAAAATTAAAAGTAAATTTTTTCTTCAGACAGACACAAGTATGCCCTTTGTAGGGCAAAGCTAGAAAATACAGAGCAGCAAAAATAAAAATGTCACGTTTGTATTGAAGGTGATGACTTCTAAAACCTTACGTATATTTTTGTAAGTTCCTTTCTAAGTGCAGACACATACACACACATACACGTTGTTAGACTATTTTTCTAACAAAGAAAAATGTTACCATTATTATTTGGAATCTTTTATTCACTCAATAATTTATCTGAACATTTTCCCAAGGAGGGACATATTTATTCATCTACTATATCATATTCATTGGCTGTGTGGCATTTCTGTTCTATGCCTACACCATAATTCATTGAACTAATTTCCTAATGTTAAATATTTAGGAATTTCCCATTTTTTGTTCTTGCTATGATTAACAACTCTAGTTAAAATCTCAGTACATCCTTATCTAGAATCTCAAGGTGAAATTGATGGGGCAAAAGGTGTGCCCAAGGGGCCCTCAGGGCAGACTGTAACCATTTATTCTCATAAAACAGTGTTTGAGGGCCCTCCCACCCCCAACCACACCCCCAACGCACTGTTGCCATTCCTAGGAATATTCTCTCATTAAAAAAAAAAAAGGTTGACAATTTGATACATGAAATGCTATCTCATTATTGTTTTATTTAGCATTTCTTTAATTATTAATTGAGGTCAACAGTTTTTCATGTGTCTATTAGCCATTTTTATTTCTTCTCTGAATTACCCATTCACATCCTGTGTCCGTTTTTCTATTGCGTAATCTTTTTAACACAGTTGTTCTATTTAGGTGCGTAGTTCTCAACCCTGGCATGTTAGAATCACCTGGAAGACTTTTTAAATAAAGAAAGAAAGGAAGAGAGGAAGGAAGGAAGGGAGGGATGAAGGGACGGAGGAAGGAAGGGACAAAGTCTCATCCCAGAGTAAATATTTGGTGAAGCCTGGCTATCAGTATTTTTTAAAGCGTCCTCGTGCTTCTAATTTGCAGCCAAGGCTGAGAACCCTCGTTATAAATTACATTTCTCCCTGTCTGGCTCCAAATGCTTTTATTGCAGAATCTATTCTCCTTTCTTTGACACCAGTTTTCTCTTGTGAAAAATGGGCAGCAGAACTGGGAAGCAACACAGCACGCCCTCCTAAATTCTATAAATCCCATCAAGGAGGCCATGGCTTCAGGAAAAAGGGTGAGGCAGATGCTGTGGTCAGGCTCTGTGCCAAGTGGATTGGAAAAAATTAAAAATGCTCACTCAGGCACTAAGGCTTTCCCTGAAGACGGCCTGAGCTCTGAGTGGAGGGGGATAAAATTGAGTTTCTGTGCAATGTGTTTGCTTCTCTATTGCATCCACCTTCAGATGCACAGCAATCTTGCCCTATCTGGGGCTTCGAGGTTTAAAATTAAAGTCTTCTCTGAGGCGTTTGCTCCCCTTTTAGTTGTCAGCATGAGAAAGGACTCCACGTCTAAGGAACCATCCCCCTGGCTCATAACCCCAGGGAGGGGGTTCGAGGGCTGCCATCACTGTCCTCTCAAGGGGTTTATGACATTGTCAAAGCAAACTTATTTGAATTCTGTTAAAACCGGAGCATCTGCCTCACGCCCACTGCTCTACCCTGGTGCAGGCTGTATGGGTCCCACCTGGTGCACAGGATGGGATGAAAGGGTCTTTCTGGTGATTCACTCAGGAAATTCCCTGGAAACCCCCAGGCTGGCTGGGTGCCACTCCACGTAGTGTGGCTGAAGCCTCACAGTGGACAGTAACCTTGGGTCTTCCAGGTGCTACTGCCCCAGAGGCAGGTGGAAGCCATACATGAATCCTAGTCCACCTTGTGCTGGTATGCCACCCTGAGCCTCAGTTTCTTCATCTGTAAAATGGAAGTAGAATTACCAAGAGGACCCAAAAAGCAGTATATAGCACACTGTGGAACCCGAGCAAATGCCAGGGGTGCTCCGTGTACGCCCCTCCACACCCTTTCCCTACCTTCACCAGTCAAATCTGAACGCTCCAGCTTGAATCCCCACCCTTTTTCTCATCCCGTGTTCCCCACTTACTCCTTTGCTTCGAGGCAAAGGAGGCAACTCCCCCAAAGCTCCGCCCCCCAGCACTGAGCCCCGCCTACACCAGAAGCTGTACCCCTCCACCTGCACTGAGCAGCCTTCCTCATCTTCCCTGCTCTCCCTGAGAACCCCACACTCCCTGTCACTTCCCCACAGCCCTGGAGCTTTCCCACCCAGACTTGACTAAAACATTTACAGTAAATCTAATTTTGTTGAGTTTATTTTGTACCCAGGACCATGCTTCATCTCCATTACCTCATTAACTATTCACAGGAACATTTTATTATCCCATTTTACAGAGGAGGAAAGTTAGACTAGTTCTGCATAGCTTACCTAAAATCGCAGGTCATTAGGGAGCAGAGTGGAATTCTCACACCACCATGCTCTCAGCTCTGTATCATATACACTGACCTCCTGTGTGCCTGGCCCCAAGAAGCTTAAATTCCAGTAGGTGTTCTCTCCCCTGCTCCACTCCACCCCACCCCCCTGCTCCCCTTGCACTGTGCTCATCTCTTTGGGATTTAGCCTACCTTGCCTTGAATTGCTATTTTGGGGGTACCCCTTATCTCCTTGGACCATGAGTTTTCCCAGGGCAGAAAATATGCTTTTGTTATCCTATTCATCTTTGAGTCCGGTACAATGCTTAGAACATTGTAGGTTCTTAAGTTATTTTTCTAATTCTAAAGTAAAAAGTGCTCATTCTAGGGAAAAAAAGGAAAACACAGAAAAAGTGAAATAGAAAACAAATATCACCTGTGAATCCACCACCCAGAGAAAACCTTTGCTAATATTTTGGTGAATTTCCTTCTAATCCTATAATTTAGACAAATAATATGTATTTTTCATAAAGTGGAACAACATACCTTTTTTTTAAACATTTTTATTTATTTTTGAGAGACAGAGCATGAGCAGGGGGAGAAATAGAGAGAGAGGGAAACAGAATCTGAAGCAGCCTTCAGGCTCTAAACTGTCAGCACAGAGCCTGACATGGGGCTTGAACCCATGAACCGTGAGATCATGACCTGAGCTAAAGTTGGACACAGCTGACTGAGCTACCCACACACCCCCAAGACCATTTTTAAGAAAAATTTTATTCCTAAGTAACCTCTATACCCAGCGTGAGGCTCTGACCCACAACCCTGAGATCAAGAGTCATAAACTCCGCTGACTAAGGCAGCCAGGTGCCCCTACAATATTATTTTTATACTGCTTTTCAACCTTTTATCATAAGCAAGTCCCAGATCATTAGAAATTCTTTGAAAATGGGGTTTTTGATGGCTGTAGATTATTTTCCTCACGTGACTGGTCACCCCTCCTGTCTAAACCACTCCCGTTGTACTGTTGTTCGTTTACAGTTTCTCTGATTATTCCCATAAGTATCTGAAAAGGAATTGTTGGGACAAAGAGAAGGGATATTTGCAAGGCTCCTGACATATCACAGTTGGCTCTGAACAAACCCCTGTTCTCTCAAACTCTCTCTTGTCTCACCTACTCAGGTGCACCCATTGACCAGCCAGAGGCCCCAACTCTCTAGAGGCCCCTCTCATTCCTAACCCACCTGCTCAGAAGCCGGTGGGAGGGTCACCTGGGATGTGAGACAGGAGGGACCTGGCCAACTTATGCCCAAATCTCCCCCTCTCTGACTTGGACTCCATCATCAGAATGACTCCTTGGGTTAAGGGCAGTGTGGCTCAGCTGCTTGTAAAATGTCTCCAGTCAGAGACATTCCCACTAAACCATGGCTACTAGGCTACTACCTTTCTTTGTCACTAGGTTAACAGCCAAGACTTGGGCCTCAGGCATTGGGACACATTATAGAGCTATGCATGTTTTATATAATGTTTTATTGAAAACATTATATAAAAATATTAAAGATTATTCTGGGGGGGGAGGATAAAATATGGCCATATCTTTTTTTTTATTTTTCCACATTGTTCTAGATTAGAGAAGTAGTCTCTTTTTGTGAAATGGGAATAACCTTCAGTGAGCTTTTATTCATTTAATTATTTATTTTTGATTAAAAAATAATATGTTTATTTTTGAGAGAGACAGAGTGCGAGCAGGGGAGGGGCAGAGAGAGAGGGAGACACAGAATCTGAAGCAGGCTGCAGGCTCCGAGCTGTCAGCAGAGTCCTAGGCAGGTGATGACCTGAGCCGAAGTTGGACGCTGGACCGACTGAGCCACCCAGGCGCCCCTAGGGAGCTTTTAGATCAGAATCTTGGAATGTACCCCCAAAGCCTGCTTGAATGGATTTTCACTGTGCCTACAAATGACCTCCATAAAGCAGTGGCCTCCGGTTCTCTAGCAGGAGGTGCTGTGAGCGCCTCAGGCCACGGACGAGGGAGTCCGAGTTCTTTTCCAGCTCCGCTGTGAACAGTTTGGGGTCAATCTAAAGCGATGCGAAGTGGATCAGTTCTTTGAGGAAATTTGTGTCCGTTTCCAAGTCACTCCTGGTCATCGTCCAGGAAAGACCGTTTTCATGAAAGAGCGCCAGGGCTGCCTGTGGAACACTTCTCCGTGTGTCCCCGGGCACTCAGCCGCAGACGTGAATGGCTGCGCGGAGCAGCGCTGAGCGAACAAAGACGGGATCCGAGTCCTCCCACAGCCCGGCGGGCCTGCCCACAGAGCAGGGCGCCCCAGAGCAGGGCGCCCCAGAGCCGCGGTCCTGACTTGCGCGGACGCGGCGGTCTCGGAAGGCCTGCGGGTCGCAGCTTGCGGGGTGCAGAGACTCGGATGCCGAGGGTCTGGGCTGGCCCGAGAGCCTGCGGGTCTCCCAAGTCCCGGGGAGCCGCCCGGGGACGGCAGAGCCCGGGGTGTGGGGGGGCAAGGGCGCCCCCGGGCGGCTGGACGGGCTCGGGCCCCGGGCGAGCGGGAGCGCGCGAGGGGGCCGGAGGTTCCGGGACGCCCCGCTGGCTGCCGCGTGCTCCGGCGCCGCCGCTGGGGGTGGGAGCCGGAGCCCCACGCGCCGGGACCGAGGCGCGCGCAGGGTGGGGGCGAAGGGGGGTTAGCTGAGGCTTTCCTGCTCCGCGTCCCGGCCCGCCCGGGCCTCTCGAGCCCTCCCTCTTCCCCAGCTGTCTTTGGCTGGGGCCACAGGGATGAGACGGGAGGCTTCAAGGGCACTCCCGCCCTCAGACCCCGGTCTAGCGACCTGGATCCCATCTCAAGGCCATGTAGCCTTCAACAGCTCACTTCACTTTTCTGGCCTCAGTTTCTCCTAGTGTACAGCAGCTCGGTTGGAGAGGCACGGTTTCTGAGGTCCCTTCCGGCCCTGGAGGGCTGGGATTGTCCACCTTGACGGTGGGAGTGGGAGATGGTGGGATGGGGTCCTGGGGAGGGAGCACAGGGGTCGAAGATAGGCAGGGGGCTATGTATGCCCTGGAGGAGGAAGGAGGAGGAAGCAGGAGGCAGGCAGCCCGGCCTCCAAAAGGGAAGATCCCTGTGGGAATCCCCTCAGTATCTGGGGGCCTACTTTACGGTCACGTGTTTGCTGGAGGCTGAGGGAAGGAACAGGAAGGAACGTGCAGACTTGACTGGAAAGTCCAGCTGGACAGGAGACAGCTCCTGGCTGCGCCTCTCACTGAGGCTGGAGCCCAGGCTTGGCCCTGGCCCTTCATCACATGCCCTGCTGTCCGGGCGCCCCATCCAGGGCCGCAGCTGCCCCCACCCCCATGGGAGCCCCCCGAACACAGCGTCTAGTAGCTTTTAGCTTTGAGGCTTCACACATGCTCCCAAGATCGTGTGGAAATGACGTTATCTTCAACTTAAATTCGTTTTCCTCTAAATTTACCCAATGAGTTTAAAGACACTTGTTCTTAATTTACGAGTTTGGCGGCAGCTTCCGACACATTAACCCAGAGGCCTTCGGGTCCTCCCCAGCCCTCCCCTGCCCGCCTCTGCAAGAAGGGAGGCTCTCACAGAATGTCCAGGTGGCTCAGAGAAGTACAGAAGACGGTCTGGTTGCAAGTGGCAAAAATGCCATTGCAAGTGGTTTAGAGATCAGTGCACCTATCAAATATATAAATACGTGTACAATTGCCTCATAGACTCTCCATAAAGGTTGAACGCTAGCTAGCAGGAAGGGCAGGGGCATGACAGGGCTTGAGTGCAGGGGGACTCTGCCCGCTGTCCCACGCTCAGGGACTTCAAGTACCACAGCAGCTCTTCTCCAAACAGCTAGAGCAAGGGAGTCCTTAGCAAACCACACAGAGCATTTGAGGAAGGGCTGCGGAGGCCCAGACTGCTTCGCCCAGGCCTCTTCTGAAGAAGTGTAAATGGGTACCTGGTGGGTGCATGTGGGACGGCAGGCCCTTGGGTGGAGGGCTGAGGAGGGTTGAGAGGGGACAGGCTGGGGAGGCTGCCTCATTAATCTCTCTCCACCCATATAAGGCACTCCTTGGAAGAAAGACCCCATGACTTTGATGCAGAAGAGGGAGCGAGGGGGGTTGTTAGCCTTGAGACTGGGGCCCAACCTCTGTAAGCCATCTCTTCCAGGCTGGGGGCTCCGGACTAGGACCCCTGCTTGGTGGCCCCCAGGAGCCGTCCTTGAGGCACACACATCTGAGCTTGATGGCCTTCCAGTTTCCCATTGCTCCATGCTCAGCTATTCCCCTGGTCAACCCTGGCCAGAGTGACCTCTCACCCCTCTGAATTCCTCTGACTTTTGTTTTGGCTCTCAGCCCTCACAGCAGGAGGTCTGTAAAGCCCCAGGTGACGTGGGGCCTGTTGCCCAACCTCAGTGTTATTACCTGTGGAATGGAGATAATCACTGTAGATACTTCAGGGGGTGGGTGTGAGGCTCAAACGAGATTACAGAGCTTGAGAGGTACAATGGCGCCTGGACTTTAAACTCCAGCTTTAAATCCAGTCTGTCTGCTGTGGGATTTGGGCAGGTTACTTAAGCTTTCTGGGTCTCAGTTTTATTATCTGTAAGGCGAGATGAGAAGAATGGCACCTAAGTTCCTAGGACTGTCGGGAGAATAAATGAGAGAGTGCTTTGAGCTGTGCCTGGCACCTTCCACATGCCAGCTGTTGTTGCTATAGAGCCCAGCTCTGTGCTGTGCGGAGAGGAAACCCCCATGAAATAACTCGAAAACAAACCCACCCAACGTGCCTCCTCCCATTGGACCTTATCTCCCCAGTTAGCTAGTGCTCCTGAGTGGGATGGGCCTGCAGCGGGAGTCTGACACAGCTTTGTTGATTCACTGTCCAAAAAGCTACCAGATGCTGTCTCTGTTTTTCTTACCCATTTTTCCCCTTTACGGTGGTGGTGGGGCGGGGGGTTGGGTGATGTCGCCACCTCTGCTGGGAAACCCATGAAAGTCATGGATCCCCCAGACAGGTGCTCAGAGGCAAATATTCACAATGTGTTGCACATTGCACAATGGCTCCTAGACCCCCTGAGAGTGAGGGTGAGAAGCCCCTCTTTAGATGATACACCCTCCATGTCTTGTTTGTTGGTTTTATTACAACAAAACAGAAGCTATTTCTCCTCCTTCACTCATCAGTGGGCGGCACCTCGCCTTCCACCCTGGCTCCCAGGCCCCCGGTTACCTCTCCCCGACCCCTTTGTTCAGAGCCTACGTCAAGCCACGACCCTTGGCTCGGTGTTAAAAACAGCACCTGTTCAGCGTTTGAGGGTTGAAAACTGGGGGGAAAAAGAAAAGAAAAGAAACAGAAGAAGCAGATGCAACTTTAAAAAAAAATCAGACAGAAGGAATCATCCTCCAAGCCAAATGCCATAATTCACAGGGCTCTTATTTGCTGAGTGGGTCTAACTGGTATTTATGACCAAGAGGTCCTGGACTCACCCCGAGTTGAGCGATTCATTCAGTTGCCCAAACTCTGGCAGCAGGGAAGAGAGACACGGGGCTGTGGCGATCAGACAACTTGGAGGGGGAGATTTTATTGTTCATGACTGGTGTGATTCTTTACCTACTTAACATTAAGTGTAGTTTCAGAATTTTGGTACATGTTTCTGGGAAGGCAATGACCTCAAACAGTATCTGCTCCCTTAAGGTCAATTATGGGCTTGGAATTGGGCTCTACGCTGTGGGGCCCATTCATTCATTCATTCATTCATTCATTCAAGATTTATTAGGTGCCTTCCTTACACATGAGAAACTCTTCTAGGCACTAGAGATATAGCAGTGAACACAGCAGCAAAGGGCCCTGTCCTAATCAAGTTTACAGTTTTGGCAGGAAAGACAGCACAAAATAAACAATAGATATATGTTGGGTGGTAAGCCGGCAGGGGTTAGACAGGGTGGTGGGGCGCTATTTCAGCTAGTGCTCAGGAATGGCTTCTTTGAGCAGAGGCCTAAAGGAGTGAGGGACAGAGCCATACAGGAGCCTGAGTGGCCGGGGGCGGGGTGGGGGGAGGGGAGCCCCAGGAAGGAAGGTTGGGTTGGGACAGGCCAGAATGACTGAGGACCCAGAGGGCCAGTTTCCACAGCTGAGGGTTTCTGGATGGCAAGGCTGGGATGTCCCCAGCCCTCTGCTGGAACCTTTTCCAGGGGTACATAGGTCCTTCCTGGCAGTGTGCTTGGACCTATCGTCATGCTGAGAGCACCCCAAGGGCTGTTTCTTCCTCAGCCTTACCCCTTCCTGTTGTACCTACATTTTGCAGAGCCCAAGACTTCGGCTGAAAGCTGGATGGAGTTGGCGGTATTTCAAGATGTTGACCTTAAGAACGGCTATCCTATTCACTATAGACTGAATGTATGTGGTTTGTGTCCTCTCAGAATTCATATGTTGAAATCCTTACCCCCAGTGCAATGGTATTTGGAGGTGGGGCCTTTGGGAGGTGATTAGGCCTTTGGAATAAGATTAGTGCCCCTGGCAGACAACCACAGACAGTCCCTTGCCCTTCTGCCATGTGAGGATGCAGAGAAAGAGAGCTGCCTATGAATCAGGACACAGGCTCTCACCAGAACCTCCGCAGGCTGGTGTCCTGACCTTGACTTCTCAGCCTCCAGGACTGTGAGAAATAAATTCCATACAGTCTATGGTGTTTTTGTTTAAGCAGCCTGAAAGGACTTCGACCCTGTTAGAGGAAATAGAGGGGATAGCGAACCAAACAAGCCACATGACCCCAGCAGGAAACAATCAGGTACGTCCAGAATGTGGGACATTCTGTATCACAACTGGCCTGGCCTCTGAAAAAACAACAACCACACCGTAATCAAAAAGAAGAGGATAGGGAACATATAGTCAAATGGGATGCATACTCCTTGAGCAGACCCTGGTTTGAGCAGGCTATAAAAGACATTTTAGGAATACTTTGGGGACTTCAAATGGACTGGTTTTCAAATGGTATTTATATACTATTGTTCATGTTCTTAAGTGTGATAATAGTATTAAGGTTAGATGAGCAGATCTCCATGTTTTGATATGATGTTGATATGTGTGGGAGGCACATGTGATGATATCCAGAATTTATTCTGAAATTGTTCAGCCAAGTAAATAAATAAAATCTAAGATACCTAAGGTCTAAGATGGCTCCAGGGAAGAGAATGAGATGCCCCAAGGGACATGGGTCACCTTCCCAGAGTTGGCTGGGCCCTAAACACTTGACAGACCCCACCGTGTGCACTTTCTGTGTCCAGGAAGGGAATGTGCACAGCACCTGGCGTTCAGCTGCTTAATCGGAGATGAATGAGTGGAGAGTCTCTGTGGGACTGAGCACTCCCCCCTTAACGTTTACACCCCACCTACCCTTGAAGCTCACCACAAGACAATTAACAACATGGGCACACTGTCAAGGGTCATGTTTTGTGGAAATACCCTATGAGGTCTCTCTGGATCACTGCCATCTGCCTGCCCCCCTCCCCACACCCAGATCCCCTCCATCATCTCCTGGTGGCCTGTTCGGGCCACCTAGTTATTTCTGTAGTCCCGCCATTCAAGCGGAGAGCAGGCTGCTCATAATCACCAGGTCATGAACAGCTGGCCTGCCGAGCCCTAATGATTTCATTGAATCAGGGACTGAATCCTAACAGCCTGTGTCTCAAAAGACTCCCAAGTCAGGCAGGGCACATTGTGGTCACCCAATAGAACTTGGCATCCTAAATAACAATGACAAGAACAACAACAACAATGATAATACCTAACATGCATTGAGCACTTAGTATTACCAAGTGTCATGCTAAGTGTCTAACATGAATTATGCCTTTAATTCTCCTCAGAAGTCTGTTTGGGTCCTTTTTATGCTAATTCCTATCCCCATTTTGCAGACTGGTTCATGGTCTCACAGTTAGGCAATGCCAGGATTCAGACTCCAGTTGCCTCATTCCTACTTCTCTCCCAGGAGAGCTATTCAGGCCACAGAAGATGTGGCCCTGGAAGACTCAGGATTCCTTTGTCGTGGGGCTGCTGAGTGCTTGAGGAAGCTTCCTAAGAAAGCCTTGAGCCACCAGGGCCCCAGGGACTCTAGTTCCATTCTTCGTCCCCTACTGAGCTCTGTGTTGAAACAATCATCTAAAACAATAGCTCGTGCCCCCTCTTTCACAGCCCTGCAGTAGCACACCAGCACACCGCAGGACAACGAAAAGTCAAAAAGTCGGCAGACGGACACGTGTCACCTTTTTATGGAAGTGCCCGGGAGGATCCTCTCCCCAGAGGCCCGCCTGCGGAGATGTGTATCACCGGGTGACAGGCACTCCCCTTCAGCTGGGAAAACAACCGTGTTTTCAAGCACCTTTGGCTTTCTTGTCAGTCATTAGGGAAAGGCATCCCTGGCGGGTCCCCACTAGCATCTGAGCTGGGACCGACCACCATTTTTCAGCCTTGCGCCTCTCCCGGCGCCAATGGCCCATCCATCTCCCGGTCGGCTGCGGCTGATATTAGATACATACCAGTCGTCACCAGTGGGCTCTGCCCAGATTTTCTTCCCCTGAATGCATCCTTTCAATAGGTGTTTGGTGACACAGGGCCCATGAGGTCCTGCCTGCCTCCCAGATGTTAGGTTCCAGCCACAAAACCAAAAAAAATCTGGGGTGGGAAAGAAGAGTCCAGATTTCACTGAAAATGAAGCTTTCCAGAGCTGCTGACTAAGGACTTCTCTTTCCAAACATCTGAAACAGCAAACAGATTGTAAATTAAGAGGGAGTTACAAGATAGTAGCTGAAGGGAAACAACGCCTCCCTGTTTTCTGGGTTCTGTTGCTGCGGAGCCGGGCAGCCCGAGAAAGGTGATTAAACAGGGCCGGGAGGGGGTCTGAGCACAGGAGGGCCCGCGACATGGAAGAGGTGGCTGCCCAGAGAGGTCTTTCCTCTTCTCTGGGCCAAGGGAGAGCAGTTTATTCTGACGGGAGGTGGACCACTGCTCTGTGTCATTCTCTGGAGCCACTGGATTCGTGACTCCCACCCAGATCAGAGCTCAGACTCCCGAGGCAACTCAGCAAAAATAAAGTGAAACAAATTGTGACCCCATTCAAATGATGCTTCCCTTGACCAGAGCATGAAGGGAGGAGTTAGACGGTACTTGGGCCACACTTCTCTCCTCCCACAGAGTAAAAATACTGATTTCGAGAAAATGTCTGCATTCGGTGGAGGCTTGGATTTGCAATGAAAGGGGAGCCCCTGGGATAGCTTGCTCTGGCAGCAGCCCTGCGGGGTTTGGGGGCCTGGGGCCAGGACGGGAGCCTGGGCCCAGAACCACAAAGCCAGGAGCAAGCCACCCCGCCATGCCCGCACCGCCTCCAGCTCCGGCGCGGAAGTCCTGCCATGGGTAACAGGAAAGAAGAGAAGGGGTGGGGTAGAGGGGGTGTGGAAAGCTGATGGACGCTGGGCAGGTTTCAACACGGAGCATGCCTTCAGGCATCCTCGCCCTGTCACTGCAGTGTAATGACTGTCAGGGTGACATGCCCTTTTCGGATATCCAGCTTTATCTGAGGACCCAACAGTGTGGTCATCTGAGCGTCTCTGAGCCCGCATCGGGCCTTGCTCAGAGACTGCAAGGCATTTTACTGATTCCCCATAACCATCTGCGCAGGGCATTCTCCGGGAAATGGTCAGGGTGATTCTAGGCTTGGGAGTCTCTAGAGAGCCGTATAGTTTTCAGCCAGGAGCCGCTGGTGGTGTAGACTACAGTTGTACCCTAGGAGTGGCCGAGATCCCCGTATGTCCAGCCCCTACTTGCTGTTTGCCCAAGGCAGGGATTGAGGCAAAAACAACCAAAACAAATAGCTTTTGGCAAAATGGATACCCCATGGGGCTGGTGGTGGTGTTTGGGGCTTGCTTCAGAGCTTGGAGGATTGAGTCAGTGATCAACAGAGTAGGGTTTGTTTTGGAAAAATTCAGATGGGCCTTGAGGTGGGGTTCACAATATTTGCGGGCAAAGGCAAAACACAGATTCTGGAAGGATCCCTATCCATTGCGCTGAGAGGCTTATGCATAATTTGGTTTAGGAAGCAAACAAGGTGAGAGACTGCCTGTGTGTCAGACACCGTGACAGGGAACAGGGGGACAAATCTGGACCAGACCCCGTCCCTGCCCTCAAGGTGCTTGCAGCCTGAGGGAGAAAGGAGCAAATCTGTTATCCTAAAGCAAGGTGACAGGTGCTGTAACAGCCCTCATCATGCCAAGAGGCTGATACACTTGGGGTAAGCATTCAGCCTCTGGGATCAGGTAGACTTGGGTTCTAGACTCTTCTGCTTCCTGGCTGAGTGACCTGGAGGAAGTCACATCATGTTCCAAGTCTTGGTTTCCTCACCAGTAAACTGGAGCAAATTGAGGTGCTTCCTAGGGTTGCTGGGAGGATTCAGGGAGGGAATGTGTGTGAAGCCCTGTGTCTGGCACTCAGGAACTCCCTTAATCGATGTAAACTACGTTTGTTACTAGTGTTGTATTATCAGAGAGGCTTGTCGAACACCCTGGGAGGCTGGAGAGCCACAGTGTCTGGGGAGGCGGGGCCGGGGGTGTCCAGAAGAGCTCCCAGAGGAAGGGGTGAGAAAGAAGATTCCTGGGACCCAGGTGCTGTGCGACATTCACACATATTATGTGAAGTGATTCGCAACGCTCTCCTCAGCGGTAGCCTCAGCGGTAGCCCAGGCCAAAAGGATAAATGGAAACAATGGATACTGAAACATAACGCCCTGGGGGTCAGGCTGACTTTGACTTACGGTCAGGCGCACAACCCTGGGAGCCTAAGGGGACTTAGGTTTCTACTCAGTAGGAGTCCTAACAGTCAGTGCTGGCCATCAAAGCAAGGTGGTTGAGGGCTGTCTTGTGAGATTCTGAGTTCGCTTGAGGTCCCTGCACATGTTCAGGCAAAGGTGGACTGACCACCCCTTCAGAAGGGAGCTGCAGGAGGGTATAAATGAAAAGGCCTGGAGTCAGGAAAATTGATTCATTCAGGTCCTGCCTCTAGTTATATATGTATAATGTGCAAGTCCGTTTCCTTGTGTGGACTTCCATTTCCTCAACTCAGAAAACTGAATCATCCTTGGCTTTTTCAACTTTTTAAATCTTCTGCAACACCTCCCCCTAGTCTTCAGTACATAGGTCCAATGGTCCAGTGAGCTACTAATGGACATCCCTGTCACCACAGGGGTGAGCCCTCCTGGGGTGCCGTGGGGCTCCTGGGAGTGGTTCACAGGCACTGGACTAACTGATCTTCCAGCCCTAAATTCTATCATTCTCTAAGGTTTCTTCCTACCTTAGTTTTCAAGTCTGTAGAACAATTCCTCATTTTATGCAAGAAGTACCTGAGTCTTAGAAAAGGGATTTATCCAAGATCTTACAGCTGATTAGTGGAGAACTGTATTTAGAACACACACCTCCTATCCTGATCCCTTCTACCTCTGAGGGCTGCTCCCTACTGCCATCCATGATTTGTCTTAGCATTTGCTCCTCCCAAGGGCCCAGTAAACCTGTGCTGCCCTTTGTAGATTTCTTTGCTTCTTAGAAAAACAGATCCGGTCCGACATGTTGCGGCAGCCCGAGACGACGATCCTGGAATTTGTTTCTCTAGGTATTATTTTAGCTCAATGAAATACTGTGTGTATGAAATGGGAAGTGAAAAATAAGGCCGACTTCCAGTTGTTCCACAATATCTGTCCTCTCCTTACTATTAGAACCCCATTTAGATGGCTGCCCAGATTAAAGGTATTTCCCACTCTCTTTTGTAGCTAGATATGGCACAGCAACTAAATTCTGCCCAAAAGATAGTTCTGTAATTAGAAATATTTTGTATACATTATGGAAAGTGTGCTTAATGGGAGGGGGGGGGGATGCCCTTCTTCACTCTTCCTTTATTGACGGTCGGAACATAGGCATAGTGCCCGTACCAGCAACAGGCACTTTGGGCCATAAGGTAGACACCATGTGTTGGGAATGGTGGAACGACAAGAGAGTTAAGAGCTGAAGTCTCTGATGATCTTACGAAGTCCCTTCACTAGCCCCAGACAGCTTTCCTTGCGTTTTACAGGCAAGAGAAATAAACTTCTATTGTTTAAGCTGCCACTACCATTTCTGATCTTGTCATTGATTGTAAGACAGCATTATTTTGCAGATCACGAAAAGAAAGAAACCACTGCCCATGAAATGGATACCCCTTCCAACTGTATGACACATTCCAATTTCAGATAAGTTCAGATGTGACAGAAGTATGAATCTTATTACATGAAATGCAGTATTTTGGGTTTTCGTTACTCACAGCCAAGCCTAATCCTGATTCAAGAAACATGAGGGAATGAAAAGATGACAAGTTCTAAATAAAGAACATGATAATCATGTAGAGGGAAGAACAAGTTTCTATATAAGAGAATGACTCACAAAAATAGTAGTGACATGACTCAGTTTAGGGACATTTCTCCTATACTTCCCAGTCTGGCTTGGATTAAATGGGAACTTACGTATGGCTACTTGGATCTGGCCATCGAGTGAAATGAGATACTGGGGGAGGAGTTGAGCTGGCTTTAAGTTGTCAAGAACGCTAAGCTGATCGTTAAAGCAGTCTTCACTGTGTGCGATTTGGCTTTTAGGGTCTCTGCCTCCTTGGTTTCTTCTCCCCAACTCTGCAGGGTTCTCCTGGTTGACTTTGAGAAAGACAAACGGTCAGCTGCTCTTTGCAGCCAACAAGCCCTCCCTTAGCTACTACCTGTAGAGACGCGTCAGGCTCTTCCCGCACCAGCCACTGCTACTGCTTTCTGGTGTAACTTAAGCCCTGGTTTGGTGCAAGCACTTCTTGTCCTCAAGGCGAGACTTTAACCTCTGATAATCCAATACTGATGTGCCTGTTGTGCTTAGAGCACTGAAGGCCAACAGGACAAAAGGGAAATCTGGCCCATGGACGAGTGGTTCTAAGTGTTTCTAATGGAAATATCCATTCTGTGTGTCATTAAAGCAGAGTCACATTTATGAGGAAGGTCCACTTGACCATTTCTATTTTTATTTTAAATGTTTATTTTTGAGAGAAAGAGTGCACACGCGTGCAAGCAGGGGAGAGAGAGAGACGGGGATAGAAGATCTGAAGCGGGCTTCACGCTGACAGCAGACAGCTCGAAGTGGGGCTCGAACTCACAAACTGTGAGATCATGACCTGAGCTGAAATCGGATGCCTAACCGCCTGAGCCACCCAGGTGTCCCTTGACTCTTTCTAAATAATGCAAAAACTTGTTATTTTACATGATTCTTTTTCCCGTGATGGCTTCTTGAATCTACTGGGACTCCAGAGGCCATCACAGGTTTTACTGACTCTACATTCTGGCTATTATTTACTGACTCTCTCTATCCTCACGTGACAAGTGCTTTATGCTTACTATTTAATACATCAACCCCACAGGAACTGTAGTGCCATTCCTATTTAAAAAACACATTTAAAAAAATGTTTATTCATTTTTGAGAGAGCATGAGGAGAAGGGAAGAGAGGGAGACAGAGAATCCCAAGCAGGCTCCACACTGTCAGCACAGAGCCTGACACAGGGCTCAAACCCACGAACTGGGAGATCATGACCTGAGCCAAAGTTGGATACTCAACTGACTGAGGCAACGAGGCACCCACCCCTCTCAGTCCCATTTTTAAATGAAGGCTCAGAGAAGTTGATTGGCTTTCTTATAGTAGTACAGCTAATAAATGGGCCGTGAACTTAATGTTGGTGAAGGTTGCCAGTACAGGGTAGTTGCAAAGTACTGTAGAAGCAGCCCTCTAGGCTTCAGTTACTGAAACATGGGAAGTTCTGCTAAGGTGTATTTTTACCCTTCCATTCAGAAGGGCTACCGGGCAAAGACTTGTGCCTATTCTGAAACAAAGACTTCTCTGAAAAGACAAAAAAACAAAACAACGACAACAAAAAAACCACCCCAAGGTCGGATGCATGGTGGGAGATGGGCTGCACAGGCACAGCCACCCCAGGCCACACGTCCACCACACTCACCAGTGGCTCCGACAGCCTGTGTGGTAACCTGGCAGCACAGGAGTCTGTCATCGAGGGAGGGGCACAGGGTCCCACTGAACATTCCACAGCACACGAGGCAGACTGTGTCAGGCTGCCTGCCTGTTTCTAATGAAATACGTCACGGGACTCTGTGGGAGCAGTATCTAATAACAATATTTAAAAATCACATTTCAGAAATTTTCTGCTCACCTTAGTATCATGCATGTATTTCCTGGAAAAGAAAAAAATTCCCTATAAATCCTTATTTAACCTTGCCAATTCTGTTGAAGACAGATTCTAGTGAATTGTGGGAATTTCTTTTATGACCTCATGTTCTACATAAAAACAGCTCAGCTCAGTACTGATCCAGTTCCTGTGGGCCAGATTCTAATTCCTTCTGGTTGCAAAAAAGCAGAAGCCCTACCAAATGATTTCCTCTGGATCGAAACACGTTAAAATGGAATAAGACTTCACATCCGAAGTCATTATATTTTCCCTCAGATACCAAAGTACAAACACACCAGGCTAAATTTCTTTTAAATTATTTTATTTTTGTGTAAGCTAAAAGGAAATTTACACACTGAAATCTCAAAAGACCTTGGGCATGCACATCAACCTTGTTAGAGGTTCCTCTACATGTCTTTCTTTTTTCCATAGGAATTTCCCCAAACATTTAAAACCCATAGTTTTTACTGTATATACAGCCTAAACCATAGCAATCTATGATTATGTCATTTTACACTGTGCAAAATCCTCAAAAAATAGTGGTACGATAAAACAAAAAAATCATTAAACAAGGAAATTTCATTGTAAGACATTCATATAATTTGGTCCTTCTCCAAACCAAACTGATTGAAAACAGACACAATCTCTTTAAACCCCTCCAATCAAGTTCTGACAATGATCCACACCCTACAACGAAAGAGCCATCAATTAAGTACCTTGCAAAAGGTCCAACAGCAATACGCCAAACCCACCACACAAAATTGAAAAAAAAATTAAACGGGGACTTTGGAGCTTATTTATGATAGCAAAAGTAATTCAATATAAGATATGAAAAATTAATAGAACATTGAATGCAATCTGAAAAGACTGAAGGGGATTTCACAGACAGTGGAGATTTGAGTTTTTAATTTTCTTTTTTTTATTTCAAAAGTTTTGTAAGAAGGACACCACCAGTGTATTTCACAAAGACATAAATGTATATACCCCAGCAACACAAAAAGAATAAATCTTCAAAAATGTTCACCCCCGATTATTTACATTTTTTCTAATATAAATTTAGGACTTCAGTATGTAAATAAATATACATTACTATGTATACCTTTCTAGTGCGGCTTACCAACAAATCAGCTGAACTTTTTTTTTTTTTTTTTAATTAGAGCAGGTATGCTTTTGATGGTAGGGAAGGGCTGGAGGAAAGGAAAAGCAATTGAAAGTGTCCAATTCACATCAGTTATCAGTCTGCTTTCTCTTGGGACCTTGTGGAAGGTGTCAACGTGGCTGGGAACATCAACACCTTGGCATGCATGAACGTTAAATCAGGAAGGCTAGCGATCACCTTGATGGCTTCTTCACTTAGGTGCTCTTCTCTTTTCGGTTTCCTATTGACAAGTGAAAAAAGAGAAGTGTGTTAATGTGACTTTGCTGTAGGTAGAATGGGAGAAAATCCACTCCCGAGGCAGGCAGCGATCTGCGGGGACTTCGTCTACCGGGTCCCTAACCTCCTCATAGTGTTGTGCTGCGTGCTCCCTGGGGCGAATCTCTCACAAAGATGCATGCCTGCCTGATTGATGCCTGATTGATGCTCGTTACAGCCAGCCGTGTACCTGCAGATAGTCACACGGACCTATCACGGCTCACAGACTTGCTTGAGCCCAGAAGCATCTACTACCCAGGCATACTTGAAAAATGTTACTAAGCTGAAATATAATGCCGGAGCCCGAATAAAACTTCACCCAACTGGATTTCCCCTGACCCCCTGTGAAACTACCAGAATTACTTCAACATAAAACAAAGTATGTCTGGCACAAGACCTTGTAAGTCATTTTAACCTCAGGCTTTCTTCATCCCCCATGGGGAATTCCAGGAGAGAAAGCCTGCCGCTCACAAACACCCAGTTTCAGCCCCACTGGGACAGAGACAGCAGGTCCAAAAGTAGCACGGGACCCGGTTGTGGACATGGAAAATGGACACAGGCAGGACATACTTGGGGAAAGGGGGACATCTCCAAATCCGGTGGGTTCTGTAGACAGAGGACATTTTATTACCCTGGCCCCTGATATTAGAGTGAGGGTTGGTGCCTAACACAGAAAGGAAGAATTCCTTTTGACCCAGGGCCTCCCGGCTAGTGAGCTGCAGAAATGTCAAGTGAGCCTCAAATGTGGCTCAAATTGTGCACATGATTTTAAGCCAACCGTTATTTTTTCCAGAATGTTAAATATATTGAAAGAATAGTTGTAGTCATACAGATACTAATTTTAGACCGAAGTTCAATTTTTAATTTTAATTTAGTTAATTTTTAAACTGTTGACGCTAACAAGCCCGATTTTCTTTTATGGTAAAGGTTAGCTGGTACTATATTAGGTGTGACACAAGTTATTTCTTCTACCTAAACATGTTCTTTGTCCTTGGGATGGGGAACAGAAGTCAGGAGATGAAGCAAGAAGAGAAAGATGGATATAGACCTTTATTTCATACCTAGACTTTTCTGTTATCACTTTTGAAATCAGGCTGTAATTAAAAGATTTAATAGAATGACTGAGAAATCAAACATCAGGATTTTAGGACCAGAGTTCTTCAATAGAGGGTCAAGGTTCAGGCACACTGAAACCATCAGATCAACCAATACTCACTCGGTTCTAGGGTGAGTGAAGAATGGAATAGCAATCCAGTCTTTTCTGATTAAAATCTACATTTAAAAAAATGTTTATTTTTGAAGGAGAGAAAGAGAGAGAGAGAGGGCATAAGCAGGGAGGGGCAGAGAAAGAGGAAGACACAGAATCTGAAGTGGGTTCCAGGTGCTGAGCTGTCAGCACAAGCCCAATGTGGGGCTCGAACTCACGATGGTGAGATCATGACCAGCGCGAAGTCAGACACTTAACTGAACCACCCAGGTGCCCCCAAATCTACATTTTTAACTGCATTTACATGGCAGCAAAATTATTAGGTGGATATTTGGTGAAGGAAAACCAGATAGTTCATTTTTTTAAAGGTTAATTTGAGAGAAAGAATGCATGTGAGCGGGGAGGGGCGAGAGGGAGAGAGAAAATCCCAAGCAGGCTCCACACTCAGTGCAGAGCTCGATCCCACAACTGCGAGATCATGACCTGAACGGAAATCAAGAGTTGGATGCTCAACAGACTGAGCACCCAGGTGTCCCCCAGATAGTTCATTTTTAGTCTCCAAGTGAAAGACTGGAAGTGCATAATGGAAAACATCAGCCTCTCACAACGCTCAATCTTAGCATCACTAATGACGGAGTCAACCAGATATTATCCATCTTCTCATGTGGTTCAATGCCTGTACCGTATTCCAGGCAAAATGTTTCACCTGAGTTCATCAAACTTAGGAAATAAGGGGAATAGAGAAAGATATTAAATACTACTTGAAGGTCACCAACAGATAAATCCAGAAATTGAGACATTCTATAGGACACCTAGACTGGTCTTTCTAATAAGGTAGTGTAAAACTGAAAACAAAAGGGATGGGGGTAAATAAGCTAGACTAAAGGAGAATTAGGAGCCATAACGGCCAGGTACAATAATTCTCTGATTTGTTAAAACCAATATTCAATTGAAGGGACATTTGAATATAGCCTTGGTATTACATGGAATAAAAATGTACTGAAGTGGACACATGGAGATCACAGACTGCAAGGGTAAGTTCAATTCAGTACTATATTCAGTCTATAGGACTACAAAATCTCACTTTTGGTTAAAACACCACACGTACATACATATTTGCATAGAAGATGATCTGAAGGAATACACATGAAGGAGTTACACTAATCTGAGTGGTAAGAATGTGAAACTAAGTTTTAATTTTTTGTGTGCATTTTCTGACTTTCTATAATATACGTTACTGCTTCTGTAATGATAAAAGGTTATTAAAAGAGGTAACAAATAAAATTATACCTAAATGGACTCTCTCATTTGTGGAGTGCTGCTAGGGTGGGAAAGGAAAGCAAAGTAGAAGCTTCCACCCAAGAACTGGTTGGTAAGGATGACTCTAGACTTTCTACCAAAGGCCTTACTTCAGAGGCACTCCTTGGAGGCAACAGGAAATTGAACAAAGTTTGCAGAGTTGATAGTTTGTGTATTCATCTGTACTCAGTGTGCATTGCTGTCATCTAGTTTTCTTAGAATATAAGAGGAAAATGCTTGAGAATTTGAAAATAAAAGTTGTATCAGGAACTTTTCTCAAGTCCAAAAGCAGTGACCTAATTTTGATTTATATTCTCTTTAGCTAAGATTTATCCTTTTGTCAGTGGAATACAGTTGAGAGTCCAGACACAAACCTGTATGTTTATAAAAACTGATTTTCAACAAAGGTGCCAAGACCATCAATAGGTTAAAAAAAAATCTTTTCATCAGTATGGAAATATCCACATGTAAAAGAATGAAGTTGGACCCTTATCTCACGCCACATTCAAATATGAAATCAAAATGAATCAAAGACCTAAATGTAAGAGTTGAAGGTATAAAACTCAGGAAAAAAAAAACAACCTAGGTGTAAGTCGTTCTGACCTTCAAGTAGGCAATGGTTTCTGGGATGGCTATAACCAAAAAGTCAGACAACAACAAATGTCAGTGAGAATGCTGAGAAACTAGAATCCTTATATATTATTGGAAGGAATGTAAGATGGTGCCACTACTTTGGAAAACAGTTCAGCAGTTCCTCAAAAAGTTAAAACATATGACCCGGCAGTTTCACTCCCAAGAAAATTGAAAACATCTGTCCACACAAGAACTTGGTCATGAATGCTCGCAGCAGCATTACTGATAATAGTCAAAAAGTGAAAATAACCCCAATATCTATCAACTGATTAATGGATCAACAAAATGTGGCATAACCACACAAAGGAATATTACATGGCCATAAAAAGGAATGAAAAGTACTGATACACACAACACCATCGCTGAACTTGAAAACATATTAAATGAAATAAACCAGAGACAAAAGGTCATTTTGTAATACTATAGGAGTCCATTTATACGAAAGAATCAGAACAGGCAAATTCCTAGAGACAGAAGGCAGATTAGTGGATGTCAGGGGCTAGGAAAAGTGGCAGATAGGGAGTAACTGCTAAGGAGTATGGAATTTCTCTCTGGGGTGAAAAAAATGTTCTGGAATTAGACAGTGGTAACGGCTGTGCAATGCTGTGAACATACTAAAAAACCAATGGATTTTATGGTATGTGGATTCTATCTCAATTAAAAGGTCAAAAAAAGAAAAAGACGTATGTACCCCTTTTGGCAACTAGTTCTTTGGCTTCTATAAACCTGAATGAGAGGTCTGTGGCTACTAACTAGGCGGCCACCCAGTGATTCAGATAAGGAAGAAACTTTTCTCTATATTGAAACTGTTTTAAAACTATGAACTTGCATTTCTTTAGAAAGTGAGAAGTCACTTTTAACAACCTGTGTATGGAAATGTACTTTGTCTGACATATGCAAAGCCACTTAGAAGAGTATGCTGTTTGTTACACATCAAATTCCTCTACATGTACCACAGTTTCTTAACCCTGTCGTGCCCTATAGTCACTCTATCGTCTGTGTATGGTCAGTAGCCAAGATGATTTTGCTGAGCTTTACTTCCTGTAGTTTATTTTATTCAAAAACAAAAAGAAAAAGAAAACGTAAAACAACAAAGACTGAAATTTTCTGAAATGATACATGCCATCCCCCTTTCTTTTCCCTGTACAACTGGGAATCATTCATGGGGACATTTTTCAGGATTACCTTCTAAGACTTATGAATATTTGCATTTCTTACCATTTTCAAATAACTAATTCCTCAAAACAAAATACAAAGTTGGCAACTCATTTTTTTCAATTGTTTTACATTTTTTTTAATGTTTATTTATTTTTGAGAGACAGAGAGCAAGGAAGGGGCAGAGAGAGAGGGAGACACAGAGTTTGAAATAGGCTCCAGGCTCTGAGATATCAGCAGATGGTGGGGGAGGGGCGGGGGGAGTTTGAACCTACAAACCACGAGATCATGACCTGAGCTGAAATTGGATGCTTAACTGACTGAACCACCCAGGCACCCCTCAATTTGTTGTGTTTTAAACATGAAGCTGGAGAGATACTAGAGAGCAAGTCAATGCTCTCAATGTTACAACACTAACCTTCGTTTCAGTTCATTCCATAATGGTACAGAATAAGGGAAATAATGAAAATAACTTCTTAAAGTAATAAGAGTTATAAAAGTTCCCTGGTGTACAAGGGAGGTTTCAAGGAGGAGTTAAGTTAGAAGAGCAAGTTAAAAATGTGGTTTAGAGCTCCTCCTAATGGCACAAGGGCTGAATTCTCATCGCTGGGACTTTACCATAGTTCACTCAGTGAGACTGCAGAGAAACAAGCGAACAGTAGGACTGCCCTTAGAAAAGCCTGTCCTAAAAATATGCAGGGGAAAGCCCAAACAATACAAGCAACGGTATTTTTTTTTTAAGTCAAATGTAGTGTTTGGCCAACATATATAGAAGAAATAATGGACGAGAATTTGTATAAGAATTTTGACTTGAAAATATGCGTTGAAAAAAGAAAAGATTAGAAAGCAAGCAGAAAAAAAAAAAACAACTCACAGAGGCTTCAATTACAAGTAGGTTCACTTAATAGGAGGCTTTAACAGTGCCAGGAGGCATTACTACAAAGAAACAGGAACAATGAGAATAGAGAAAATCTGTGGATGAAAGGGAACGTACGTGCATGCTATCAATTTATTCTAGGGAAAAGCTAAGGGTATCCACAATTATAATAGTGTTCTTTCATAATTATAAATGTTAATAATAATAAAAAATATCTGTTGAATGAATGGATATTTAAGCACAAAATACAGTTTGAAAGGCAATGTGATTAATTCAAGCCAAGGTTTTAAGACTAGTAAGCATTTATTATTCGCAAGAAAAAAAGGCGCTATATATATATATATATATATATATATATATATATATATATATTTTATCCATGCCGGGTGTGGAGCCTGATGTGGGGCTCAATCTCATGACCTTGAGATCATGACCTGAACTGAAATCAAGAGTCAGATGCTGACTGACTGAGCCACCAAGGGCCCCCCAAAAAGGCTTTTTAAATCGATGTTTTTCTACAGAAGAACTGATTCAAAAGATGAATCTGAATCTGACAAGTGGAATGTATTTATTTAGGACTAAGGGCTATAATACTTCTGCCAAAGCGGGCAGCTAACAGGTAAATATTTCCACTTGAAAATGCTGAAGAAGAATGGATTTGGGACAGCAGAGTCAGTAAGCCTATCAACCAGAATTTGCTCTAGCAGTAGTGATTTCCTGGTTCACAATGACTACTTCTTATTAGGAACTGGTCTATTCTTATGGCTAACACGTCAAAGCCATGGCTTACTATTCCAGCACTAAACTGTATAAAACTAAAAGCTTCCTGAATCCTAAACACAAGGCCCAAGTGACATTCCTTCTATCTGGTTCTGACACTGAGAGAGAACTGCTTTTCTAAAGGCCCATGCCCCTGGCCTCCCAGAAAGTCTGCAAAGCAAGCCTTCACATCCCCAATCAGGGGTGCTGCATATCAGCAAAAATGAAGAAAATAAAATAGTAGCATCCCCTACTTCATCTTAGGTCACGAGTAAAAGGATTAGCCTAAATGCCTCTGATGAGTATGAAAGTGGGTTCCCACAGATGATCATCTCACTGGTTATGAAGGGAAAGCGGGACTGTTTTTACAATGGCTTACAATCTCAGTATTTAATCAGAATTCTTCTCTACTAAGTTTGGGGGCGGTGGAGTTATAAAGAGAAAACCACATCTGTCAGCCCTTTCCAGTCTCTTATGAAATAGCTTTGCTCTAACAAAGTTCATAATAAACACAGTTTGATAACTGTTTTCTGGAATTAGGCATCTATTGATTTTTTATAAATACAACATGACTTTTAATACCCATTTATTATTGAAGTACCGTCAACTACTTTGCTTTCCCATTTAGGTGGTTTTGTTGAACACAGAATTCAAAATAGGGTGTAATTAATGAACACTAGCTGTTTACCTGGTAGATGTGCTTGTCTTCTCTACTGTGGACATGAGTCTTGCAAATGCATCAGTCACTTTGAGGCTTGAGGTGGAGATTTCCAGCTTAGAAGTTGTTAACTCATACAACTCTGGATCCACACCTTATAGTATAAAATGAAAGTCAGTGATGGCCGGCTGCAATAGGTACTCAATTAGCTACAGTCCAAGATGCAAAAGGCAATTGTTCTGTAAACATCTGAGTCTTTTCCAAGCACAGCATGTCTTTAGACTACTGTAGTATTGCATTTATTTTTTACATTATGGATTCCACCTTTCAGAGTTTTTATAAAGTAGGAAAATACTTTAGCCTTAATTAATCTAACATTTATGTAGTGGATATCATGCAAATATTTCTAAAATTTCTATCTGCTATAGAAAACTCCCTCAATTTTGGATTAGTGATAAAAGTTATCAATGTTTTATAGAGTGCACTTGATTTGTTATATTTCAATGTTCAGATGGACTGATTAACCTCATTTTTGAACTTTCCTCTCCCTCTCCATCTTTTCTCTATTACTTTATTCCTCGCCACAAGATTTGGAAGCTAATAGGAAGTCTCAAATATGGTAAATGACTTAGTTAAATATATTCTAACCATATGAGGACATGAAGTATTACTCAAAGCATCAAATTACTAATGATAAATTATATACCACATTGTTGTTTCTTCAGGTAAGAAGTAGGAAGGGTTAAATATTCCCAGAAAATGCAATAAAAGCACAACTTTTAGACAAAATGAAAATTGTCTCAAGGGTTAATTAATTATATTTCTATGGTCTTATATCTAATCTTGTTTAAGTAATTCAAAATGAAGCTGAGGTCAAAGAGATTATAAAAGTCTATAAAAATTCTCCCCCATCTGACTTTACTAAAATATGCATATATTTTTATATCTCCCTTGAATATAGATTTATATTAAATAACGATGACTATAAAAACACTGAAAAAATATTTTTGATTCAAGCTAAATGTTGGATAATACAGACTCAAATAAAAAACATATTAATCCTATACTCCCTTTGGTACCAGCAAGTTACTGGAGATAAAAAGTTGAGTAGTTTCAGAATAACAGAAAAGCAGATTGTAAGGAAGAATGGCTTACAGTTTCATCAATTTTTACTTATTATTTCTAAAAACGTTCTGAAGATGAGCAGATAAAGTTATATATAAATGTAAATACTGACGTTATTAACAAGTTTCTTCCTTTTAAGATATTTTAAGGTTAAGAAAAAAATATCAGAACTGCCTTATTAACCACCTTTGCAGAAGACTAGCAGATGTAAAAGGAGATCTCAGATGTTTACAGAAATCAAACAAGCAAAAGCAGCTTCCACAGTTATCATGTCCAACAAGGGAGGAAGGCTATAGAAAATGTTTGTTGACTCTCCCAAGTTCTTAATATTTCATTAAGGTACAGTTTCAAAATATACTTAACAAGGCATTTTCTTTGTATTTCTGTAAGTATATAGGTTTCAATTAAAATCTAAACAATTGTCGATGCCTGTAAGGGACCAGATGAACCCAAAGTACCTCCTTCCTCCACTGTGAAAGGTTAGATTCCAAGTAACCACAAAATTTCAGCTGATGTCTAATATATAATGCAGAATAAACACCTGCATTTGACTGGCAACAGGAAAGTGGTGGTAAAAATTTGGTTGGGTTTATAAAACACTGGCCACTTGGCTGTCAAAGAATAAAGTGGGAAATAAAAAAATATATATATAGAGAGAGACAACACCCACTGCCCCCAGCCCAAAACAACCACCATCACACACAAAAAAGGGAAGTACCATGACTATATATTTTTCAAAAATAAGGTAACTACTTACTCTACACTAATAATTGAAATAATTTTTTAATGGAAGAGTTTGTTTTTTTTCCTTTTTATAGAACCTTAATGAGGCATAGTATAGTTACATAACTAAAGCTAGCCAACCAAGTTCTATGCCAACCTCCTAATTCTCACACACAAAATAACCGCAAGCTAAGTAAGACAAAATGACTTTCCCAGAAACAAGTCAGAAAAAGTGCAAGCAAGTGGTGAAATGGAATACTGAGAAAGGTGTTGATACCTGTAGCTTGATGGTAAGTTTTAACAAAACCCAATAGCAATAAAAAGAAGCCAAAGCAAATTTATAGTAATCAAGTTTATACAGCAGCTAGAGCATACTAATGAAAATACGGAACAAAAATATTTAAAAGGTTCCAAAGTGATGAGGACCGTGTTTGAGCATGCTAATTTCACTTCCAATACAGCTTTAAGCTTCTGAAACCACTTGCTTTTCTCCAAGCTGTGTATACTGAGCCTGGTTACCAGGTAATTTCTGTACTTCTTTATATGGTCAGATTATTTGTGTTCTTATGGACGGTTTTTAACGGAGTTTGAAATGTAACGAAGAATTAAGTTTAAACCAGGTTTCAGGTGTCCAAAAATAGTGATGTCATGTAAATTACAGTATGGTCCATGACAAAACAAATCTGAGAGCAAATTAAAAATGGGAGCTTGGTAATTCATTCTTAGGAACATGGTAATAAGGAAACTGATACACAAGTTTTTGGTGGTCTTTTCTTCCCCCAATTAAGTATTAAAAACAGCTAATTAGGCTCACCCAGGTCATTCGAGAGCTCAAATGTATTTAGAAGTAACTTGAGTAAACACTAAAATAGCATTTGGAAGTCAAAACCAGACACAGATTGGTTTTTCATATCCTTGCAAAATCTCAGGAATAATGAAAAGGATAACCAGGGGCTTAGGTTTGAGAAATCAGTCATTCTATCAAATGGCTTTGGAACTTCCTTAGAGCAGGATCAGATTTCCATAACCAGATTCTGGAGAAGGATCCAGGCTCACCCTTATCTGACTTTTGTGGTCTCCCCCATTTCCCACCATGGCTCCTAAACTGCTGGAAGTGGGTGGTAGGGTATCAAGTGGAACAGAACAAAACCAGCAAATTCTCAGGAACCAGGCTGGCTGTGTAACTGACTGCTAGTGGGGATGGAGAGGGATCCTCGCTATGCATTCTGGGTTATCAGCAACTATATAGCACCCCAACAGCTGTCTGGTGATCAATGGGCATGATTACCAGATCACAAGGTGGGATGACAGGCACTCATTAAAATGATATTGAATAAAATGTAAACATAAAAATGCCGTTATATTTTAATCTTTTATTCAGTTAGAAAATGACAAAGTACATTAGTCCTTTGGTCAATAAACTGAACTTTGCAGGGCTGAACATTAATTTAACAGGCACTCCAGTAAGTTTTAATTTCTAGCTTTTAATATCTCATAGCAATTATTTCCTACTATTAACTTCTGTGACATTTTTTTTTTCTCCATGGAAAACTAACAGATACTTTCTATTTAAGAGCTACATGAAAACTACGTAATAGTTCTATGTGGGACCCATATATAACTAAGTGCTAGACTCTAACATTTTGGAACCTAATTATACACTTAGCATTAATAAACAACTAACTGAATGCTAGAATTTTTAAAGGTTCTATTATCACAGGCACTACAAGGTAAAGTCATTTTTGTATACTAAAATATTCTCATATCTGTAAACCTGTATTTTCTCAAATGGCTCTATAGAATATGCTTGTAAAAATAAGCATATAAAATATCACATTTTCCATTTACAGGAACCCCCCCCCCACAAACAAACCCCGCTTTTAACTGTCTAAGGACAGTAGGGCTATTTTATTTCTAGAAATTACTTTCAGCTCTGAATATTACACTTAGAAAGCTTTCCTTAAGACACATTTCACAGAAGTTGTTTGTTATAATCAGATACTAGAAAATAGCAATAGACAGACAAAAGAAAAGTATCAGAAAGATATTAGAGAATACAATCTACTTGTTTCCTTGTTTATAGGAAAGTCACATGGGGTGGTCATGCTTTTAGTAATTAAACTAGAATTGTGGTTTGAACACTCTGCTGACCTGGGATTGTGGTGCTGCTGCTAGAGCTACTGTCATCCACGGGCCCAAAGAAATCAAGGTTCAGAAGAGTGGAACCTCCACTAGCTTGAAATTCAGTGACCGTGTTGGTGGGCAGCCACACAGAAGGTAAGCCAAGGGAGGAGGGGTTATGTGTAAAAAGGGGTAAGACACACACTTGAACATGCAGGTTATAATTAGTAGTCATTACACATTTTAAAATCAACATTAAAACAATGTGTACAGTATTAGTTTTTCATTACTAAGGACATTTCTAAAGTAACAATTTAATCCAATGTACGTTTTCTCATGTACAAAGTAAATAATTTAACACTTAGTAAGGTTTTAGTTAGGAGTTCAGTACTTTCAATCAAAACTCGAAACCATACCAGAAAGACCAAGGGGAAAGTGTACCCGTTAAAGGGAAACAATACTTTAATCTCAACCCAACATTAAATCACTGTACATGCCCAAATCAATCTTCCGTGTTAGTAATGTTGGTTTCTAATTAATAATTTTTAAAAAGTGACAACGTTGTCAGTTTCAGGACACGCACCAATACATTAACTTGGTTTAAATTAAAATCACATTGAGAAGAAATGTCATAACTGCCCTACCCTGATGTGCAACCTCAAGCTGTACTGTTCCCCTTTAACTCTGAAACAGTAATCAGAAATAGTATACATCTTTAAAGAAGTTGTTTGTTAATAAAAAGCATGATGATTTGACTGAATAAGACACCAGACAACAGCAAAAGGTGCATCCAGGCTTTCCTTCAGCACTGTTATTCAATTGGATGCTTTCCACGTCCTAGGACCCCCAGTCTAAAGCAAAGCTGATAGAATGACAGGTGTATTAGACAATGGTTCAAATAACTTATGAAGTATAAGAAGTAAAAGTAATTGTAGCTTAAGATCCAATTAAAATTTGTGATGTCAACACACTGGAAAACTAGCATTTTAAAGACCCACATTACTAGAATAAATTATTCCTTTTTCAGGATTTTCTCTTAAAGCCATGAGAGAAACCAATTATTTCTGCAACCACCTACTAGTATTTTGAGATAAGTTTTAGAAAAAGGTCATGAAAATCATTCATTTTTCATTTGCATAATAAGTGCTCTATAAAATATTATTAAATCTGAAAACTACTTTGAGTCAATAAATATGGATCTATTTGCACATTGTTTTTGGTTATATAATTGTGCTTTGTGCTTTTTTTAAGCAGCCTCTAGCCACAAGACTTTGCATCCAAGAAAATTCCACAAATTAAAACTACAGAAACAAATTTTAAGTGAACTGGTCCTACCTAAAATATCATTTAAACTACTTAGATACTCATAAAAAATAAAGAAGCTTTTTTTTTTTTTTTTACTTAAGATAAAGAAATTAAAATTTTACCTAGTTACTGCTACCTGTATTTGGACATTAATACTGTTAATGATAGTAACATCTGTTTTTTTTTTTTTTTTGAGCAATTACTATTCAGAAAGAAAGCCTGAATTTCCAAAGATAAGAATAAGAAGTTATGTTCAAACAAAAAAGGAAATCAGCAGAGAGAAGTTTGTCTGAACTTTGTAGCTTTCTTAACTCTAGCTCTGGTGCTAGAGGCTCTACGGAGAGACGTACCATCTAAAGGGTTAGTAAGGCCACTGCTACTCCAGTCAAACTGGACGGGTGGTAGAGACTCCTAGAGTTGAAAACCAAAAAATCAAAATTAATCAGTACAGGCCGTAGCAACATAAAGAATCCTTAAAACAAAACAAAACAAAAAACTACTATAGCAAGATCATTAGGCAATGAAGTACCTAAAGACAAAACTGGGGTAACTGACAGTTTCAGATTACCTAAAAATATAAACACAAACTGAAATTCAAAAACTGACAACAGTATAGCTTACTGATATTAAGAAAAACTGTCTTTGAGAAATGGAATTATTTTTACATTTTTAAACAGATACTTATAGATTGGTTCTATGTCAAGACTATTCTCAAGACAAACTACTGGCTAGATTATAATACAAATATTTTTTAAAAAAATCACTGACTCTTTTCACTAGAGTGATCTACTTTATATTAAATGACTAGCCACTTAAAATTTCTTAGTAGATGTCTAATGCAATAGAGAAGGTACCATACTGAAAAGGAGGAGATTTGCATTATTCAGGACCAAGTAACTACTAAATAACTAGTTGTATGACCACATGTGGTTTAATCTAGTTGGTCTCTTTATATATAAAATTAGATAAAGTCCAAGATATCTGGTTCTTTACAATTTCCCAAACTAAAAAGAAAATCATGGGCCAGTAAACAGGAACTACATTTAAAATAAAAAAATTAAATGAACTTCTCTAATTTAGGAATTACTTATAATCAGTATCAGAATTTAATTTTAAAAATAATATACTTAAAAGTATACTCAGAGCTCATTTACATAGTCTAGGTTTTAAACTTTTGTTAACTGCCAAACACACAAAGATAAATTGAGCAAATAGTAACATGTGAGATGGAAAGTGGTACAAAATATTTTAAAAATGATCATTGCTTTAAGAACAGTCTTAATAAAAAATTGGGATTCTTGGTTTTCTTGTTTTTGGGGAAGTGCTTACAACACTGACATAACCTGTGTTCAAGTAGACGCTCAATACCAACATGCTGTTTGTTTGTTTTTTATTGTAAGGTAGGTATTATTACTTTATATTCATTTTTTTTTTCCTGTGTAAAGACTTGCTCCCTGTAGGAAAGGAGCATGAATTGGTTATTTTTGAGTCTAATTCCATGACATTATAATAAAACTGTCTTGATAACTGGGATATCAAGGATAAGCATGTTACTATAAGCATTTAGTCTTCCCTAAATCAGGTCAGGCCTAGACGTTGAGGAGGGAGGTGTAAACAAAGCAAAATGCTAACATTAGTGGTTACCAGGGGTAGGGATAGTTGGGGGTGGGAAGGGCTATTAAAAGAATTCTTTATGGTGATAGAAGAGTTCTGTATCTTGACTGCAGTGGTGGTTACACGAATCTATCCATGTGATAAAATGGCATAGAACTATATACAAACATTGAAATCAAGTCATATTCCTGGTTTTGATACTGTATTATAATTAGTAAGATGTAATTAGGGGGAGAAACTGATGAAGGGTACAAAGCATCTCCTCTATACTATCTTTGCAACTTCTTGTGAATCTATAATTCAAATAAAATTAACAATAATGCTGGTGAAAATCTAGTTTATAACCTACCTGTAAGATTGATAAACATTTAGAAAAGATCTTTAGCTGATCTCAAAAACAAACAAGCAAAAAGCTCTAAGTATTTCAACAGATTCAACTCATATTATTTTACATTGAAACCTTTCAGCCTATTGAATAATGACTGGATGGACAACACTCAGGTTTATGCAATAACAAAATTTCTCTTTAAATGGAGCAAAGCTCTTTCATTAAATGATGTCAAGTAACTGGTTGCTTAGAAATATTTCAATGATTTGCTAGGAATTTTAGATTCTCATCCAGGTATATGTCATTTTGAAGACACAGCCAATATTACAACAATGAGGTACTGAAACACGACTCAGCATTTAGTGAAAATAAGACAGAAGTAAAACAGGAGACGTTAGCAATTATAAGCTAACTAATGGCATTGCCAAGGAAGGCTTCTTAAAGAGAAAGCACTGAATGAAGCATTTTAAAACAACCTAAGCAAAGTGGTATGAATGATTACTATAGAGACTAAAGCACTAAGGAAGAAAAGGTCATAATAAAAAGAGCAAAAACACTATATGTTAACTAAATGAAATTTAAGTAAAAACTTGAAGTTAAAAAAGGAAAGGAGAAAAATTAAGTACCTTTAGATTTATCTCTAAGTATTTCATGGTTTTGCTGCTTTGGTAAATAGCATGTTTTTTAAATTTCAATTTCTAATCACTGTTTTTAGTACATATAGAAATATAGTTCGTTTTTATATAATGATGTTATAGCCTGAAATCTTGCTAAATTCGCTTATTGGTATTATTATATTTTTGTAAATTCACTGATTTTCTCTGTAGATGATCATGTCATTTGTTAATAAAGACAAAGAATACTGATTAAGAAAAAAGAGAGCAACCCCTCTCCCCTCCCCCAAAAACAAAGGGGACTAGAAACCAGAGACTTGGATTCTAGTCCTAGCTGTACCACTGATGTATGATTTTGGGTACATCATTTAGCTTTTCCAAATACATTCTCTTAATGTAAAAAGAGCACAGTGCTACATATTTTTTTTTTCTTTCTTTCTTCTACCCAGGGCACCTGGGTGGCTCAGTCTATTAAGCGTCTGGCTCTTGGTTTCGGCTCAGGTCATGATCTCACAGTTTGTGAGTTCAAGCCCCGTATTAGGCTCTGTGCTGACAGTGTAGAGCCTGCTGGGGATTCTCTCTTTCCCCCTCTCTCTGCCCCTTCCCTGTTTGTGCTCTCTCTCTCTCTCTCAAATAAATAAATAAATAAATAAATAAAACTGATTCATAAATGAAATAGCCACATCATGAAGCCTAAGAGGAGATTTTCCAGTAGTGACTAGCTAGATAACTGTTAACCAAAGAGCTGACTCTATTCAGCAGTGGATTAAGTGTGGTTAACGTACTGATCTTGTTAATAGGGGAATCAGTAATGGCACCATGAATGATGTGACCTTGAAATACAGTGAATAAAGATTTTTCAAAAAACAAGATAACAAAAGTATCATTACTGCTCTTTGCCCATAAGCTATGTTTTCAGGTAAAAGTGTCCTAGGAAAAACACTAGGAACAGTTGTTAAGTCATTAAACTCTGAAACAAGAGATGCAATGTATAAACTAATTTGGAAGAAATGATAAAAATCCAATGGGTACCTAAATTGAGACAGATCTGAAAGCAGGCAGTCATAATGAGAATTATACAATGATACTAAGTATGGAAGTCACTGTTAGTGATGTCAATATAAAAACATAAAAGGAAGGTATGGTGTATGGCTGACCAAAAAAAAAAAAAAAAAGGTATTAAACAGATCTTTCCTGACACATTTTGTTGAACTTCTAGCACTAAAGGGTATGGCTGTTTCCTCTGGATATCATGACTAGTGGAAAGATGTAATAGTAGTACTGCATGGCCAAAATGTAAAGTAAAAATAATACACACACTGCCTGCCAAAGAATAGTGGTAATAAATATTGCTTTACATAAAGAGAATCTTACAATGTACTTCAGATGTTTTTAGAATATTTTAACCCGATTCAGGAGTATGGAGCCAAGCAAAGATCATACAATTTAGTGAAGAAGGTCAGGCACCTCAGCACAAAATTCTGATACGTAGACGAAGTCTTCAGTTTGAGTGTGTGTATGCTAGAATGAAGACCTACAGGGGCTTAAGTTGATTCAGAAATAAATTTGAGGGGTGCCTGGGTGGCTCAGTTGGTTAAGCATATGACTTTGGCTCAGGTCATGATCTTGCAGTTTGTGGGTTTGAGCCCTGCAGTGGGCTCTGTGCTGACAGCTCAGAGCTTGGAGCCTGCTTCAGACTGTGTTTCCATCTCTCTCTGTCCCTTGCCCGTTCACTCTGTCTCTCTCTCTCAAAAATAAACATTAAAAAACTTTTTTTGAACAACTTCGATGGGGAGATAGGATTTTCATTGGCTCCCAAAAAGCCTAAAAACTTAAGCTAATGAGGATCACAAACCCCAAAAAAGGTACAGATTTGTTAATATTTACGTGTATTTTTTAAAGACAGAGATGTGTACACTAAACAGAATAAAAGCATGTGATAAAAAGAGTTTTTTAAATATAATTAGCAAGAGACCAAGTTCCATCTGCTAGCAAAAGAGTTAGATGTGCTTAAATGCTGCTGAGAACTTCTATACCTGACTAGACAGCAGTCCTTCCATTATAAATATAGACGACTGTATGCATATGTATAGACATAGCAGCAGCCAAACACATATCATGGAGCCCTGACTAATCACCATTAAATTAATAGAATTTAATTTCCATTAAAAGTTCCATTAACACACATGCTTTTTATTAGGTCATCTAGACTTTTAGTCATTTATAATTAAAATCTGTAAAAAAGATGATAAATATGAGGGGAGACTAGAATAAAATATGTAAGATCAATCAAACCAACTAGAGGCAAAAATGACAAGTGACCACTAACTCTGATAAAATAAGCAATAGTTTATGGGGCTGTAACACAGAGAAGTGGTTGCATGGAGAAGAGAAGGAGGAGGCAGCACGCAAAACTAGCAACAAGAGGCCTCAAGTGAGAATGGCTTCATTTTCAGTAAATGTTATCAGGTAGTCTGGATACCTCTCACTGTAGGAATAAAAATGTTGCTTTAGGCAGAAGTGGGAATGGGCTGTAGGAGAAGTAATTTTGGAATTGGGTTATGGAGGGCAGGCCTGGGAAGGAAGCTGAGAGCTGGAGAGCAATGTAAGGACAATTAAAGGAAGAGAACTAAGGACAGATTCTACTTATGGAGACAACTTTGCCCAAACCACTTTCCCTGTTGCTCAACCATCAATAAGGCCAGGCATTTTACGTTTCAGGCCTCCTTGCCTACTATTTTCAGTGCTAGTAATAAAGTGGCTTCAAAGGGATGTTTAAGCTAGGCTAAGTATAAACCACAGTGGTACACAGCAGTAGTATCAGATGTTCCTTGAAAAATACTAGTTCAGTGGGTGTTACAACTCTTTCCCCTTGGTTCCTGCACAGAAGGGTCCTGTGGCCAAGTAATATAAGAAATAATTTAAATTAAATAGGGTTATTCACTGCAGGATTCTCAGAGACCTTAATGTGTGTGTTGAGAATCTCCAAGGGTGGTTATAGGGTATGGTATGAAAAATTTTCCAAACTTACTTCCCCATGGAACCCTTCTTTAGTGGAGCATCTCCGGTGATTAGTATTCAATGAAACATACACTTTGGGACAAGCTGTCCAAATACATATTTTTTTGTGTTAGATATGACTGAAGATATTTAAGGTAAAAAAATGACAAACATGGCAAGAATATGTTTTACCTATGGTAATGTTCACTTAAAAATATTAATCTTTTAAAAAAGAATGTTTAACCAGCACTGAGTCAGTTTCTAGCTTGATGTGGGAAGAGTAAGCAAATTTTTCCATAGATAAAAAAGTGAGGAGGAAAGGCTTTGATATTAACATATTAGACTGAAAAAAAATTGTGCTTAATGATGCTAAGGAGGTAAAGGATAAGAAAGTTAAGACTGCTTTCTTTTCTTCTTAATCCACAGAATGTTTTATAGGGCCACATTATTTTCAACTTAGGTAACTTTTATTCAAACTCTCAAAACAACAGTTTTTGATGTAATAAACACAATTTTATTACTCTATAAAATTTGCAGGTTTCAGGAAAAATACACAATAGCAGAAGAGCTGGTGTAAAGGTAGCATTTCCCCATTTTTTTTTTTTTTTTTAAATCAGCACTTACCAGATTGGTATGTCAGTAATTATGAGCATACAATGTTCAACCTGTAAGGGGTTTTTAAAGATGCCTGCTTCAAAGTCTTCATTTTATTTATTTATTTATTTTTTATTTTTGAGACACACACACACACACACACACACACACACACACACACACACACACACAGTGTGAGCGGGGGAGGGGCAGAGAGAGAGGGACACACAGAATCCAAAGCAGGCTCCAGGCTCTGAGCTGTCAGCACAGAGCCTGATGCAGGGCTTGAACCCACAAACTGTGAGATCATGACCTAAGGTGAAGTCGGCTGCTTAACCGACTGAGCCACCCAGGCGCCCCAAAGTCTTCATTTTATAGGTATAGAAACTAGGGCCTAGATAGGTTTAAAGGACTTATGCATAACCAGCTAGTGCTCAAGCTGTGCCTTTTTTGAAAATTAAAGACAGTTTGTTCATTGTATTCCAAGGGATATTAATAAGTAATCAAAATCATGTCCATCATGAAATCAAATTTTTAAATATTTTAAACTAAAAGTTATACATTAAGGGAAACACTGTGGACATGTGTGTGTACACATGGATAAATGTATCAATACACAGATATTTTTTACCTGGAATTGGTCAGATGTACATGTGTTCATTTCTGGTGACATTGTGTTTGTCTGACCGATGGAAGCGATTTTTTCTGCAGCAGATAGTGGTTTCAATGGTTCCTTGGTGGGTTCTAACATACCCTGAAAAAGGCATATTAGCCATTATTGGGGGAGGGGGAGAAACCAACTCAAATTGTATTATGAGAAAAATCAATGTGGCACAAAGTAAAAAAACCAACTCATTTGGAAAGTGAAGACAAAAGGAACTATTGTTAATTTTTGTTTAGAGAAAATTTTATAGCACTATAATGGAAAATGTTTTACAATAGTACCTTTGGAACCCAAACTTTTGAAGCAAGACCTTGTATTTGAAATCAGATTTGTTTTAAAGTGACTAGTTTAGCATTTTATACAAAAGCATAGGTAATGTGGGATGCCAGGGGTGGGGAAGAGGCAAGCACAACAGTATATAGTATCCAAGCCCTAATATTGAAACTGCAGGAAACGACACCCTTTGTACCCATTACACCATGGTGATGCCTGGAGAAGCGAGAATTGTAAAACACATCATCTGGAGAGCGGCACTCTTGGAGGGGCCAAGATGGCGGAACAGCACGGAAGTTCTCTCATCCCTGAAATGCAGCTAGATCAGCATTAAACAATTTTGCTCACCTAAAACACACCATCTAATGGGATGGTGTCTATACGCTTCAATGTATATTTAGTATTCCTATCTCCACTAGGGGATGGGGGCTTTAATACTTAGTTCCTTGTACTGGCACAGTAGAGAAAATCCATTTCAGAGGGGACAATATCTTACATGTTCCACTACATGTGTTAAAAATCTAACATACTTTTTGAGTATGAAAGGAAGGTACTGAGGATGGAGGCAGAAATAAAGAAGGAAAAAAGAAAATCAGCATTTTGCATCAATACTCTACCAAACACTAATAATGGATAATCATCCAGGTTAATGGTCTGACAAAAAAAGCTTTAACACATTTTAAAATAATACTTGATAAACTCTTGAATATTTATCAACCAGACCACACAAAAGTCTCCCTTTACTGGGGGGAAAAGATCAAAACTGCTAAGTAAGTTTAGAATCTGTAAATTTTTTTTAAGAATCTGTAATTTTCTAAAAACAAGTTTTCAGGACAATCCCTCCTCTTCTCATATAATAGGGTACATGCTGGGTGGCTTAGCCGGTTAAGCGTCTGACTCTTGGTTTTGGCTCAGATCATGATCTCACGGTTCCTGAGTTTAAGCCCTGCACTAGGCTCCGAGCTGACAGTGCAGAGGCTGCTTGGTATTCTCTCTCCTTCCCTCTCTCTGCCCATTCACTCTCCTCCCCTCTCCCTCCCTCTCCCCCTCCCCCTCCCTCGGAACCTGCTGTCAGAGCAGAGCCCCATGCAGGGTTGGATCCAGAGAACCATGAATTCATGAGCTGAGCCGAAATTAAGAGTCCGACGCTAACCACCCAGGCGCCCCACACAAATTCAATTCTTAACAATGATATTTTGTGAAAGGCTTCCCTCCACAGCTTGAACAAAAATAAATTCATGGTCTGACTCCACAGCATATACATTATGCAGGCTTTCTAGTGCTCCCTTGTATAAAGAGACAATGTATTCAGCAAACAATTACCAACCTTAGCCAACTTTTCTAACATAACTATCCACTTAAATCAGTGGTCCTCAAAGTGGTCCCTAATACCAGTAGTTTTTTTTTTTTTTTTAATCACCTGGGGAACTTGTCAGATGTGTAACCCCACCCCTACTGAATAAGAAACTCAGCGGTGCCCAGCATTCTGTGTTTTAACACATCTTCCAAGCAATTCTGATGCCTATTTTTTATAAATTATATTTTAATATTTATTTATTTTTGAGAAAGAGAGAGAGTGAGAGCAGGGGAAGGGCAGAGAGAGAGGAGGGACAGAGGATCTGAAGCAGGCTCAGGCTCTGCATGGACAGCAGTGAGCCCGATGTGGGGCTCAAACTCACAAAGTGAGATTAAACCTCAAGTTGGATGCTCAACCAACATAGCCACCCAGGTGCCCCAATTCTGATGCATATTAAGGTCTGAGAACCAGTGACTTAACTGACCATTTCAGGTACTATTGCTCCCGATGAGACCAAAAGATACTGAACACCTCACCTCTGTAAAGCACCATGGGAAAAATTCAGGCATAATTAAAATCTGAAACCAGCTATGAAAAAGAATAAGTTTCTAAACATAAGGCATCATAAAGATGTAGGAGGAGGAGATGTACTCACTAAATTAACTTTGGTATTAGAAGCTTATAAAAATGGTAGAATTATTACTAATAAAGATTGTAATTAAGGCAGAAAAATAAAGCAAGAATATTAGTCTCTAATTCCTCACAAAATTTAAAGAACTGGCTCGCGTGCTGAGCCTACACATAGGATTAAGTAGGTTACTGCCCCCAATGTGCTGAATGAAAACTCGTACAAATTAAATTCATACTTTCTACCACAGTAAAAGACACTGACACCAACCACCTCTACAATGCTACTCCTTGAGGAAAAAAGAAATACAAATAACCAAAGGTTAGAGTATGTCCTGGATTATATTTACCCACAATAGAAAACAGTATAGGGATAATCAAGATGTTTTGAAAATACAAGTTACATTTATACAGGAGCAGAAACTGATAAAACGATTCAAGTACAAGTTTTTGTCTAATTCCACAAAACAAACAAAACTACAAAAACAAAAAAAGGTCAAATTTCACAGCAAATTCATTTCTGCATGCACATAGGCTGTATAATTTAAATTCCATACCAAGCTATATTTTTCTTTCTTAAACATATTTTTCCCTTATTTTCAAAAGTTATTGGTGAAAGAATTTAATTCACCAATAACTCAAAGACACACCAAAAACACAAACACAACAAACTTTAAAGTGTGACTGAGTGCTGATAAGGTACAGAAAGAAAATTCCTATTATCCTGGACTACCTGGCATATCTGAAAAAACAAAATTCAACACATTTAAAAAATTAATAGAAAAACTGAGGACTAATTATGGGTCCTGGTCCATTTTCAATTACTATCATTTGGTATTCCCAAGCTTCTAGATACATCCATCCACAGCTTCAATAGTGCATGATTTAAAATTGATCACAACTGGATTAAAACAAATGATATCTAAGCCTTCAAACACTTCAGCCTCCACTTTTTAAAAGCAAATATAGGAAGAAAACAAAAAGGAAAGAAGGAAAATCAAGACCTCCAAAGGTACCTTTTACAAATAGTGGTGAGCACTATATTACTAGGATAAAGATAATCTTCAATCTAAAACAGAACAGTGTCTTTAATACAGAAAAAAGGCCTCAAATCGAGACTTGAAGGGATGAGATCAAAAAGGATATTAATATTTATTCCCTTAATGTTCCCACACTAAACACCCCTTAAAATATACTTTCCATATCATGGCACATAAGATAATTTTCCAGAATGAATGCACCAATGATAAATACGCACAGAGACATTTTATACTTACCAATCCTGCTGCATACATGGGCACTATAACAGGCTGCTTCTTGTTACCCGTGAAGAGCTACACATGTGTGTTAGAGAAAAAGAATGGACACTCAGAGAATGATATATCATATACTGAAACAGTTAACAAAACATGTTATCACATACATTGTGAAGTATAAATAGAAAAAACTGTTAAGTTGCCCATATGGGGTTATATTTTGGATCTCTTAGTACAATTCCTTTATTTGATAGTTAATGAAAAACATTAAGAACAATCTTTTCCAAAAATAAGAAATATTGACTGGAGAAAAATTCAGATCCATTTATGTTTAAAAGCTGGCATATTCAAAATACATGAGCATTTAAGCCAATTAATGTTTATTTTTCTGAAGAACTAGCTTATCACAGCTTGAACAAAAGTGTAACAGAATTTAAAAACACTCATAGGTCCACTAAAGGATTTTCCAAGGTACTAAACAAAACTCACAATGTTTCGGGTGTCTATTCCCAAGGAGCACAAAAGCTTCTTGTTGCTATGGGAGCCGCCCCACTGATATCTCAAGCCATGTGCATCTTGGATGTCCTGTAGCTCGGTCCACACATCCAGCAGTTCCCTGCAAAGGTCATGATGAAGCCATTGACAATGGGTTACTCAATAGCTTTCACCATGAATTCTAGTTTTTTTTTTTTATTTTATGAATTCTAGTTTTAATGTGACTGAAACATCATACATTCCAATTAATCTTGTGTTTAACATGAGTATACAGCTATTATATGAATAAAACCAACTGCCCCCACTTATAGTCATTCAAATAGCTAGTAGCTAAGTTAAACTCATTTGAAACAATATGTCAGTAATCAACCAAAATTTAGCCTGTGTTTTTTCAATTGCAAAACAAAAATACTTTTTTTAAACTTAAAAAAAAATTTTTTTAACGTTTATTCATTTTTGAAAGACAGAGACAGAGCATGAGTGGGGGAGAAGCAGAGAGAGGGAGAGACACAGAATCCAAAGCAGGCTCCAGGCCCGAGCCGTCAGAACAGAGCCTGATTCGGGGCTTGAACTCAAACTATGAGATCAGGACCTGAGCTGAAGTCTGATGCCTAACTGACTGAGCCACCCAGGGGCCCCAAACTTTTCTTCTTTTAACATTTATTTATTTTTGAGAGACAGAGCACGAGCAGGAGAGGGGCAGAGGAACAGGGAGACACAGAATCTGAAGCAGGCTCCAGGCTCTGAGAGATCACCACAAGCCCAACACGGGACTCGAACTCACGAACTGTGAGATCATGACCTGAGCCGAAGTTGGATGCTTAACCAACTGAGCCACCCAGGCACCCCTTAAAACAAAAATATTTAAAAGGGGGAAAGAAATCATTCAGTATTCCACCATATTACTACAGCTATTTAACATGCTTTCTCCTTGAGTCTTGATCAACACATAGCTGCAATTACAGCAAATACATAATTTTGTGTTTTTTCAGATTTTAAGCATTTCCTCATCTACATGGATACCTTTTCCAATGGCCATGTAATGTTCTGTTAGATGCATCATTATTTATTTGACCACAACCTTACAGTTTAAGTTATTTTCACTGTTCATCTCCTACTGTTAGTAAGGCAAATTATCCTCCCGTATTTTACGGTGTGTTTTGTCATAGAGTTGCGTTATTTCCCAAAAATGAATCTCTTGGAGAGATTTCTGGGTCTAAGAGTATGAACCATCTGTACAACTAGCATATTTTTAAATAACATATCTACACAGTTTTAAGATGGTAAAGCATAAACCTTTTTGTCCCCTTCTCTTCTCAGAAATCACCCCCAAAAAACCAAGAAGCAAATCATAATCTCCATATTTAAAAATGTTAAGAGATACTTAAAAGTTTGCACCATAAACAATGAGGGATGAAGAAGGGACTTGCAGAGGGAGATAATATGTTCAGACGTGGAGAGTAATGAAATCAGAGTCCAGGAATAACTTTCAAATTAAAATTAGAAAATCAATCTAGATCCTCTAACATCTAACAATTAATAGGAATTCCAGAAAGAAAACAGAAAATGGAGGGAAGGTAACTGTATTGCTATTATATTGGTAACTGTCAATACAAGAAAACTGCCCAACACTGAAGAACAGAGCCTCCAGATTGAACGGTCGTATACTTAGTGTTCAGTTCAATTAATGAAAAGACTCCTATCAAGACACTTCACTGTGAAATTTCAGAATACCCACAACAAAAAATTCTAAATTAAGAGTAGAATAAAACTTTTACTACATATGCACCTTTATTTCTCAGGAGGCTATCAGAGGATGTGCTCCACCAACATGGGCTCTAAGTGAACAGAAGTCCCAAGATAACGTGTTTAAGAAGCCTAGATTGAATCCGTCCCAGGTTGGGATAGAGTGATGGAAGGCTCAGGAAAAAATGGAATGGCTAGCCTGACAGGTTTGATCACAAGTAAACTTGTATTAATAGCCTGCTTGAGGGTAGGAAAAGACTGAGTAAATGAAAGAGGCAACTATTAAGTCCAAGAAGCAGCTTACTCTAATGGAAATAGTGGCTTAGTAGTGAACACTATTTACATGATTAAAATAATGAAAATACCAAATATCAACTTAATGAAAAACTAGGATGTAAGTCATACAGGAAAGATGAAGGGAGGAGAACAGCACACGTAGTCTAAATCCCTACTTACTGTACTCAGAAGTCAAAAAAATAATATATAAAATTGATCAGAATAATGATTTAGAAGTATTTGAAAAAGCGTTAAAAAATGGAATAGGGAGTTTTTTTTTTTTAGCACAATAGGATTTTTTTAAACTTCAACACAATAATGTTACAAGAACATTTTAGAACCTTGATGTTTTAAGGTAACTTTATAAATGAGAACAACAGTTAAAACTAAAAAAACATATATACTCTCTAAGAACTGTCTACTACTCACCCACTTTCAGCTAAGGCCTCTCTTGTTTTTATTGGAAAGGTGCTTGTTTCCAGCAAGTGCTTCAGGGAAGTAACTTCTTCTTCAGAATCAGGGATAAATACTGAAGGAAAACATGCTTCGAAAATTCGCTCCAGGCGGTTTAGTAAAGCTGTCTGCATCAAAACACCCCCCACCAAAAGTTTATTTTCATTTTTCTAATTTTAATGATTTCAGTTTTATCATCAACACACACATATACACACACACACCTCTAACCCCACACCTGGTTGACTATTACAGGTGAGGGAGGTTAACTACCAGTCAGGTACAGAAAGCACTAAGTGAAAGAAGCATAACTACTCACAGAACACTTGCTCTAAATGATTACATTGAATACTACCGGTGATACAATGGTGACAAATAAATGTAGTTATATGCCAAGCAACATATCTGGTACTTTACAAACATCACCTTATTTAGTCTATTATAAAATTCACAAAGAACAAATTACTACTCAATTGTACAGTGAGAAAGCAATCTCAAAGTGTGAATTATCTACCCAAAGCAAAACCAAAAACAGAAATATTCATAAAACTAGGCAGCATTCATATTCTTTCCATCACTGAGATGTTCCCTACTACCACTCATGTACTCTAGATTTAGGAATAGTTAAATTGAAGGTTTGTGAAAAGTATGCTATTTTGGTTGAAGAGACCTTTTTTCTTGAACATTTGAACCTTAAAAGTCTTTTAGAAATATCTCTTCCGCTAATAGAACAAAGCAGGAAAGAATGTCTTATTTTTACTAAGAAAAGCGATAGCTCATTTTTCATTTTGATGATCTGTGGTATCTTTTAAAAATTCCACTTCTCTACTCTTCTATGGTGTATACAGGTGTATTTTTGAACACTGCCTTTCTTCCAAGCAAAGACTGGATATTCCCTAGAGTACTTTTACTGAGAACACTGCTGGCATTTTGGAATATTTTCATTAATTAAGATTTGCTGAATTTAGATTAACTTACATTTTTGGGGGTACTAGGCTATTCTACATGTGTAGCCCACAATAACATTAATCCCCACTTTCCTAAGTGTACCTTAGATACATGTAAAATATTTTCAACTTAACTCAATTTACCGCTTAAACATCAAATAGGAATACAAACAGTTAAGACTGTTGGAAATGTACTACTGAAATGCTACCGAGTGTACAAGAAAATGCCACATCATGCTGGTATTTCCTGCCAAGTAACAAAGACAAGTTAACGCTTGATTTCTGCTGTTTAGCATAGTCAGCAAACAGGAAAATGAAAAACAAAAGGAAAAATCTTCCAAACAGATTTTCCAAACCAAAAACCTCTTTTGAAAGCAGTATCAGAGCAAAAACTTAACATGCATAATTAGTCTCAGGTGCTCTTCTGCTATCTCTACAAAAGTTACTCTAACACCTTCATTATATTCACGTGTGTGATATGGGAAAAGGTTCTCAGGATCAATTATGAAACCTACAGTAAAGAGTAGACTCAAGATCCCAAGGCTTGTGAAACTTGAGTGCGTCAAGGGGACCGGCACTTACTTGCTTCAACAGGGGGAATGGACAGACACTACTTTTAAAGGGATCAGATAACCATCTAATTGGAAACATGATGAGCACAGGCTCCTTCTGGGCAGAGAAGGTAAACAAAAACTCACATATGACCATATTTTACTTCTTTGTAAATTAAAACTGAATCTCTCTTGTATCCTCTTTGTTATCCTTTTAATGGGAAAGAAAAAAAATTTATCAAAGGAAGAAAGAAAGGACCCCAAAATACATTCAGTCTTTTGGGCAATATTACATCTAACTACCAGGTCTTAGGTACAGCAGTGAGCAAATTCTTAAATTAGTGGAATGTACGTGAACATTACATTCACCTCAAGTTTTTACTTCTCACCTAACCTTTCTCATATAGAGTATAAATTACATGGAAAAATTAAAAGAAAGTTCAATCTGTCTTTAGGGCTAGATATTACATTCAATTGCTTCAAATATTTTATTGAATGAGGTAGAGCAAGGGTCAGCATTTTTTTCTAGATAGGGCCAGATAGTAAGTATTTTCAGCTTTGCACCATCCATAAACAAGTAAGTGTGGTGTGTTCCAATGAAACTTTATTTACCAGACAGCAAGATAGATTTGTCTCATAGGCCATAGTCTGCAGACATCTGTGGTACGGCAGTAAATAACAGAGATTCAAATAATCAGAACCCACTAATTGAACAGCACCACCCACTACAAGGAGGAACTCTAACAATTCAACAAGAAAACAGCTAATAGAATTAAGATTTTGATGAAAATTGAATTTCCTGACATTTTGTACATCAATTTCCAACTATCTACAAGACTAGTCTGATGGTAAAAGAAATCCTCTAGAAAGAGTTCCATACTAATATCTTCTTCATGGCAATAAATGCCAAATTTCATTTGCTACTAGTTAATTCCAGTATGTAAATGACTGATGTAACTGTAACACTTCAATGGAGGACTGTGGATGCAAGGGGCTAGGACTCTGCTTCTGGATTTATAAACTGGAGATACCAGGGGCAACCTCACAGGGTGGGTGAGGAGTTATGGGATTAAATACTTGGCACTCAGTGTGTGCTCAGTAAGTGGTAACTTTTTTCACTACTATTGTTGTTGTACAGATGATACACAGTAACAGAGTGGCCTACCAAGGAATAAATGTCAAAACTAGGTTCAAAGCTCATTAAGGATGTTTCTCTATCACTATTTGGCATTCTAAATCATTATGAAAATATTTGTCTCAATCTATCAATTTCTACATTATAACAATAAAATAAATAATCCAAATTTTTGCACCCTCCCCAAGATCCTCGTACTGAATTGGAAAATAAGTACCAATTAAAAAATATCATTAAGAGCCACTTTTATAAATACAACACATTATTGCTACTCCTTGTGGATTTTAAACTTTGGAAATTGGTAAACATTTTGCTTCACATTTTGGCATTTGTGACCCAAATCTTGATCATATTATATAATGCAAAGTGTGCAAATCACACATTGTTTGGGTGTTTGACTTCCCAAGAAACACAATAAAGTTACAAGTTCACAATGTAATGGAACATAGTCCAAGTAACTTGGTAAGTAGAACAGGTTTAAGAACATAATGCTCAAAAGAGAAATTAAACAACCCACCACAAGAACAGTTTCTCTTGTGACCAAGCAGAAAGGTTTCTTTCAAGAAACAGATTTTCTAAAACAGACTGTAATCACACAGCATATTAAAAAAAATCATTGTTATTCTGAGCATAAAATTTGACCATGAGATAAAAGTTATATATGAAAACTGTGATATTAGAAAGTTATTGTTTTAAATAATTTTAACTTGTAAAATATATATATACACACAATTTTTTCCTCAATACTATCAGCTATCATACAACAGCCTAAGTCAAATCAGTAATAAAATTAATATCACATCAAGAGTCGATAAGTGAAATATTATTTAAACTTGGATTTATTCTACTTTGTAAGAGTAAAGAGTAACATTACTTATGAGAATTCTTTTTTCTATATAGATTGTGTCTAGCCATAAGAGGCAATCTACTCCTGGTTTTGATTAAATGGGGGACACTACAGTTTTAAACTCCTGGTAGCAGATTAACTCGAAAAAAGATGTGAATTAAATAGTTAATGTTCATTAACATGTTCCAGTACATGTGGGCTTGTATTAGATGTAAAATTCTATAAGATTATTATTTTATTATTTGGAATTGGTGGTAAAGTCACACTGGCTAAACTTTAGTTTCCCCTGGCAGATAAGGCAACATATGGAAAGCAAACAGTATCAGTACAGCCCAGTTCAAAGTGAGGGGCTAAATTCAGTAAAAGATCGAAAGATGTTCTCTGAAACACAGTCACAAACAGCAGAAGCTTGATATAGTGTTTTTTTTTTTTAATTTAATGCTTATGCAGTGCTCACCACATGCCAGGCATTATTCTAAATGCTTTATGAATATTAGCTCACAGAACACAGACAAATCATCGGCAGGAGGTAACAGTAATCTTATTCCCATTGTCCAGATGAGAAAAACGGAGCACTAAGAGGTTAATTTGCCCATAGTCCGATGAATATTACATGCTGAATCCTAATCTAGGAGGTCCAGTTTCAGAGTCTGTGCTCTTAAACACTAGATTATGTTACCATCAAAGCAGTTCTAAGTTCAATTTCTAAAAATTATAGGAGTTTTGAGGGTGGGGGCTATGTCTCAGCTCAAATCTCCAGTACTTAGGTTCCTGCATATAGCTCATACAGAAATGTTTGCGAAGTCTGTGTACACTCAATTAAACAAAAACAAAAAGGCACTTCGCTTTTATTTAAGACTGCAGGGGGCATGTTTGTTCTACTTATGAAAAGTAGATCGTATTAGAATAGATGCCATCTAAATCATTTTTGTACATAGATTAGATATATTTACATAATTGTAACAAGTATAAATAACTGAATGCCTTTATGTTCTAGGTGCTATGTTTGATACTTACATATATTCCTTCACTATTTTTTTAAACAAACAAACCCTGAAAGGTAAGTACTGCTGTTTCCATAACTATAGATGAAGAAACTAAAGCTCATGGAGATTAATTAACCACAGTCTCATGTTGGTATGGTACACAGCAAGGATGTGACCCCAAGTTTAACTCCGAAGTCTACTACTCTCTTTTCATCAAACCATGCTTTTACCCACTTTTTGTGATCTTTCAAATATTTGCAGCCAATAGATAAGGGATTCAACTGTTAACTGCTGAGGTGATGACCACACTTAAGAAAGCAATTATTGGGGCACCTGGGTGGCTCAGTCGGTTGAGTGTCCAACTTCAGCTCAGGTCATGATTTCATGGTTCGTGGGTTCGAGCCCCATGTCAGGCTCTGTGCTGACAGCTAGCTCAGAGCCTGGAGCGTGTCTTCAGATTCTGTGTCTCCCTCTCTCTCTGACCCTCCCCTGCTCACGCTGTCTCTCTCTCAAAAATAAAGACATTAAAAAAGTTTAAAAAAAAGAGCAATTATTTCATCTAACAATATAATTCATAGTTTTTAACAAAGCAAATTGTAATTTTTTACTGAAGAGTGCTGCGCTGTAAATTAACGAGAAGGTAGCAAGTGCCCACACACTTAGCAGACTATTTAGCTGAGGTTACAATAGTAACTGTATAGCAAACTAAATAATATTCACAATTACCTGGACTTTTATCTTTTTAAGAAGTAGGGATTTAAAAAAAATGTTTATTGGGGCACCTGGGTGGCTCAGTTGGTTAAGTACCCGACTTTGGCTAAGGTCATGATCTTGCAGTTTGTGAGTTTGAGCCCTGCGTCAGGCTCTGTGCTGACAGTTCAGAATCTGGTACCTGCTTCAGATTCTGTCTCCTCTCTCTGCCCCTCCCCCGCTCCTCCCCCTCTTAAAAATAAGCGTTTTTTTTTTCAATGTTTATTTGTGAGATTGAGTGAGTGGCCGACAGAAAAAGGGAGAGAGAATCCCAAGCAAGCTCCACACTCAATGTGGAGCCTGATGTGGGGCTCAAACTTAGAACCGTGAGATCGTGACCTGAGCTGAAATCAAGAGATGTACACTTAACAGACTGAGCCACACAAGTGCCCCTCAATTACTTGTCTTTTAAATGCCTTTAACTTCAGAGTCAAAGAGAAAAAACGGTCATCAGTTCTCCCTTGAATGTGGGATTAGAAAACTGGTGGCTGGTTAGCTGAATACCAGTTCTGTAACTCAGTCATGCCCTTCAACTCATACATGTAGCAAATTCTCAGCCTGGTGAACAGCCTCACATCTGTCCATTATACATTTTAAGAACTGGGGGCTGATAAATGTAGGGTTGAAAGTCAAATGTGATTCAAGGCAGGTGCCAGAGTCCATTTTTTATTTTCTCTATTCATGCCCAATGCTAGGACAAAGGAGAAGAGCATGGTCAGAAGAGTTCCTAACCTGTCAAAACTATTCTGAGAACAGAAACTAGCTCAAAGCAGTGGCTTTTCTCTCACATCATTTGACAGGTAAGTATATAGCCAAAACTAGAGATACTCCCACACAAATTCTCATTTGCCTCCCTTATTACTTTCTGCCATTGACCAAAAAATGCAGTTGGCAACACTATCTTGCACCTTTAAAGACCATTTTCCAAGAAGTTCATTTCTGAGATTTTTCAGTAACAACTAACATTTATTGAACACTTACGTGCAAGAGACTGTGGTAAGCACATCGACGTGCACAATTTCATTTTACTTTCAGAGTGAGGGATTTTAAATAAGTACTATTATTCTCTAAATCTAAGGTTCAAGAAAGTGACTGATACAAGTTAGTGCTAAAACGTGGATCTGAATCTGGCAGTGTGACTCCAGAGCATCGCTTTTAAGCACTCACTCTATATACCCAGGGCTAGGGCCTCAGGTCCACAATCACTCTAGGGATTCATAAAAATGTTTTAATAGCTAATATTAACAAATTCATCTTTATACCAAGTTATAAAACAGAATTTTAAATATCTTTTATGGGTAAGTCATATAAAAGTCATGTGTGGCCCTGGCTATATTGCCCTCACAAGGTATACTGGCTTTTATCTTTCCCAATTTTCTCATTTCTCATATATTTGTTTTCCTATCAGGGTCCTTTATTACCTTGAGTGTCTCTATAATAACAATTATTACTTTTTCAAACCAGATAGGATTTCTGGAAAAGCACAAATGCTCAACTATCCAATGGTTTAATTCATCAATGGGGAAAGCATCATGTATGAATTCACTTATACTCATTCTCAGGTCTCTCGTGTCTCCATGTTTAGAGTAGGAGGTACATAAGCAGCCGTTTCATTTTATTCACTGATGCAAACAAGTCACATTATAAACGCAGAGCTTCCCAACTGATAGGTCCCAGTCATGAATAGGTTAGAAGTCTCCCCCAAAGCCTGAATGCTACACAGGGTAAAAAGGCACTCCCTCTTATTAAGGTTAATTTTATGTGTCAACCTGACTGGGCCATGATGTGCCCCAGACAACTGGTCAAACACTGTTCTGGGTATGTGTGTGTAGGTGTTTCTGGATGAGATTAACATCTGAATTGATAACCTGGGTAAAGCAGGTTATCTTCTCTAGTATGAATGGGCCTCATGCAATCAACTGCAGACAGCTTTAGGACTGTATTTCGTACTTCTCTGCCTCCATAAACACATGAGCCAATCCCTTGTAAGTCTCTTTCTCTCTCCCTCCCCCAAGTCCGTCCGTCTGTCCATCTGTCCATCCATCCTCCTGGTTCTGTTTCTCTGGAGAACCCTAAATACACCTCTATTTTATAAATGACTGTACTGGAGGGTACTGACAATATCATTCAGTTTTCCATAGGGGTGTGTGTGTAAGACCAGCACCTAGGATCCTAGACTCTGGGTCCTATGCTACTCACATGCGTATCTTCTTAAAAGTTATCTTGTATTTAAGGTTAATTCCTAAAGTTCCTTCAACTTTATGTTTTCTCTTCTTCCTTAGGAACAAAAGTTGATTAACGTTAATAGTTTTAACATTGATAAGCATTAGATCTTGCTCTGAAGTGGAAGTTTAGAAGAAACATAAAATCCACTGGGTAATTTTATCTTCCATTTAAGAGGTTACCTTATTCCTTACCATCATTATATATTAAGTAGGATATCAGGTACACTCTACGCTTGTAGACTTTATCAATTCCCAATTTCAAGCTATCTAAGAAGAGTGGACAACTGTAATATTCACCATGCTCTAAAAAGATGGTTTGGCCCTTCTGCACAATTTGTGCATAAATCTAACAAAGTATTTCTACCTATTTTTGGAATTAAAGACCAGAATTTCAATTTTTCTGAGAGAAAAATAACAAAAGAAATTGATATCCAAATAGTTCAAGTATACAGTTATTATAAAGACAAAATCTTAATTTCTTTCTTTTTTAAAACACTGAGATGGGCCACCTGGGTGGTTCAGTTGGTTAAAGGTCTGGCTTCAGCTCAGGTCATGATCTCACGGTTTGTGTGTTTGAGCCACGTAATCGGACCCTCTGCTGTCAACTCAGAGCCTGGAGCCTGCTTCAGATTCTGTGTCTCCCTCTCCCTCTCTCTCTGCCCTTTCCCTGCTTGGGTGCTCTCACTCTCTCTCATAAATAAACTTAAGAGAAAAAGTAAAAAAAACAAAACAAAACAAAACAAAACACCAAAACCCTGAGATATAATTGACGTACATTAGTTTCAGGTGTGCAACATGATCTGAAATGTATATATTGCAAAACGATCACCACCCTAAGTCTAGTTAACAGCCATCCCACACATAGTTACAAATTTTTCTTTTCTGACTTGTCAGGAGAACTTTTACAATCTATTTTCTTAGAGACCTTCAAATATACAATATAGTATTATTAACTATAGTTACCATGCTATACATTATAACCCCAGGACTTATTTTATAACTGGAAGTTTGTACCTTTTGACCACTTAATTTATTTGGTTGCTTACTTCTGTTTTCAGTAATAAGTTCAGGTGTTCATCCAACAGAAAGGAAAACCTGCACAAATCTTAGGCAGATGATTAAATAAACAAAGGTGAAAATGTAGGATTAGAGTCAGGTTGAGAATGCTGAGTTTCCAGCAAACTATTTATTTATTATTTAGCAGGCTTTTTTTTTTTTAAATTTTAAAGAGCGAGCAAGTGAGCAGGTGACAGGGATAGAGGGGGAGAGAATCCCAAGCAGGCTCCATGCTCAGCATGGAACCTGATGTGGGGCTTGATCCCATGACCCTACTAGGATCATGACCTGAACCAAAATCAAGAGTCGGATGCTGAACTAACTGTGCCACCCAGGCACCTCATTAACAATTTAATTTTAAAATAAAATAAGCCGAAGTATTCATAATTCTCTTCCTTCTTTTCGTAACACTTAATTTTTAAGGTTCTCAAAAAAAATCTTTATCTAGTAATATTTTTCCCATAGCATTATCAAGTAGATGGCTAAGAAACGATTACTCATAGTTTCCTTTTCTATAGCTAATATAGAGATTACTTATTACCTAAATCCTCAAATAACATCCACAACAATATTTAAAAAATTTTACCCAAATCTCAGAGTTAAATGCAGTACTTATAATATTACCTCTTTTACCATACATCTAAGAGAAAGTAATCTTGGCTATTTCAATCTAATTTCCTTTCTGGAACATTAACAGGTTGAAAGGAAGGAAGGAAGGGAAGAAAGAAAGGAAAGGGAAGAAAGAACTGTTAAAACAATTTGCAAAATGGTCTTTTGGGAAAAAGGACTGCTTTGAAAGTAAGGATTTTTTTTAATCATTATTTTGTTTTGTTTTTAATTTTAGCCCAAAAAGCAATGAATAGTTTGGACCTCTTTCCAATTTGTACAACACAGATACCACTACTTGTTTTCTTCTACAATGTGTAAGAATGTTAACAAGAAAATGAAATATATTGAGCTCTGGGTTCTCAGAAAAAAACAGTCACTGAAAGGGAAGAATATTTCTCAATAAATGGTCATGCATGGCATTTACATCAAGGCTTCATCCCTCTGAGTCTACTAGATCCACATTTGAGAATTAGTTTGACTAAGAACATTTTATAAGCATGAAAGATTTCTTTTTGGTTGACTTTTCCCTAAGTAGCAAATTATTACAATAAAGCTGTAACAATTGATGGTCTCTTGACTCAAGGAAGATAGATTTTATTAAAATATTAAGATATCCTTTTGGTAGCCTGAAAAAAGGGAAGTATTAAAAAATAGGGACTCAGACAATGTCATAGTGAAAAGTAGAAGGAATGTGAAATGACAACTACACCATTTGTCTTCTTTCTCAAAACAAAGAATTGTTCCCCATGTTTGTTTAATTGAATTAACCAAGCTATGAATTCTGAAAGACTCACAACATTCTGTCAAAGCAGAATTTGGACAAAACCACTTGAAGGCACTCTGTGTAGACAGAATTGTTGCATCCACATTAAGACTGAACAGGAATAAATCATTTTAAGTTTTACCACTAAAACCCTAATGTTCACTGTCATTAATATGTGAGGATTTCTGTGTTGTCTCCAACACTGTAACAAATAGGAGAAACATTTTAAGAAAAATATCAGTAAATCTAATCTTCTCCTAGGGGGCTTAGATACTGTACTTTTCCAGCAGATTCTGGAAAAGGAAGAAACAGCGGGCCACAAGCCTCGATCACAACAACAGGATAAGAATGAAAATCATTTCCAACTCAGTCACTTACTTACTAAGGAGGGTTTACCCATTTCCTTACCTCAACTTCCTTCTAAACTTATCTTTCAGCCCCTTCCAACAGTTTCTCCTTTCTAAAATCCATGTCTTAGTTCTGCTCATTTTCCAAACCCATTCAGCAAAAATAAAAATTCTGAGGACCGAGCCAAACAAATCTCAGGAAGTCTTAATGTATCCTGACATATCCACACACTTTTTGCTCTATCTTCACAAAATAGAATCATACTATGTAATTTTTACTTTTCAGTGGATTTTTTCCACTCACTTTAAAATTTAGTGTCATTTTATCTTTACAAAAGTCCGATGAAGTAGATAGTATATCCTTTTTATAAACAACTGAACTCAGAAGTAACCTGTCGAAAATCATAAAGCTTATAAGAGGCTGAGTCAAGATTCAAACTCAGATTTGTAAGATTATATAAAGCCTGTATACTTTATTGTCTCTATAAATAACTTCAACTTGTAGAACAAATGAGTCCTTTTTGAACTGGTCAATCTTTAAAATTCATTATCCTATGATGTTAAAAGTTCTAAGGCTATAAATTGAAGATCATTCAATACCAGAGTCACCTTCCAGTAAGATGACACTCAACTCAAAAGGGAAAGGATTAGGTCAAAATCAACAATCTTAGCATTGTATTATATAATTAGTTCACTCCTTGCAAGCTTCTACTTCCATAATAAATTAATCAATAGGAAAAATATCCATTAGCCAAACCATACAATAACTGAATTAGCAAATTAAGCTATTCAGATACTCAAAGTCAAATGAAAAGTGATTAGCTGTGCATACCACCCGCTAATACCAGGATAGTATTTTCATGTATCAAAAGGTATCAAAGCAATGATGTATAACCATTTCAACTGACACTCAGACTTCGGAAATATTTCCAACTGAAAATGGTTTGCTTAGCAAAAGTAACTGGAAGAGTTTGGAGATTCTGATTTTATTCTCAGTATCTTTTAAAGAAGTTGGTGGGAAAAGCGTTCCCTATAACAACTGTCAATATAAAGCAGTGATTTTCTGGGGAGTTTTCTTTTCAATACCTGAATGGGGTTGAGGAAAGGTTAGGTTTAGCACAGGGTCCAACTCAGGACTGGGGAATAACCTGGATATCAAGCTGCGCCTCTCAGGGCTACTTTAGGTCAAAATAAATCTTAGTGAATCTTCTCTGAAAGCGTCTGGAACAGGAAAGGATAAAGTACAGGCGCTGGGGGGTAAAAATATTCTTCCTGACACACTTACTCCCCAAGAAGTGTAAACATAAATGTATGTTTGCAAGAAATTATAAGCAAATAAATACAGCCACAGTAAGTCAACCTATGGCTGTTTCTTGTTCTAGTCTTCTCATACCCTCACCTCATCTCAGGTCTTTAGTAGCTGTCAACTTATGAAGCCTAAATCTTTTTTGCTCATATTCTTTTTCTACCCTTCAATTCCCTACAGCCTTCAGCGCAGGTTGAGGTTTCAAATTCTGCTTGCTCTCTCCTGCACTCAAAACTATACTTCAATTTCCTAGGTCCTTGATGGGTAAAACTAAGAAAGAGACTTTTTCTGAAACTTAAAGTCTCTTCTAAATCTGTTTAACTTTTTCTAAAAATCACTGTAAAGGTAAAAACTGAAGGATTCATTGGACTAGTTAGCTAATTAATGAATTTTTACATAAGTCATAGTTATGGTAATCAAAAAACCAAGTTGATGAATTTCTGTAAATATTAAACTCATTGAGATAAAGAAAAACCTCACCAAGCATTACTTACTGTAGGACTGTCCACTTAAAGTTTACCAAAGCGTTGTGAAAAATGTAACTGAACTACAAATCAAGCAAGCATTACGTATCATAAGAGACTCCTTCAACAGGTACCCAATTTAAAAATACTTTTTGAAAAGCTGAATTAAAAGCCTCCAGAGCAATTAGCATATCATACAAAATAGAACCAGTAAATACCTGAACTGATGTGGCTGTTTCCTGTAAATGGCCACCAGCAACTGCTCCTTTGGAAGTTGCTAAAGGGACACTATGCATTTTGGGGGTTCCTGGAGTATCAATCTTTTCATCTGTCCTATGTGACTGCCAGGCTTCCTTTCGATGGTGAGATTCAGTAGCGAGCTGGTCTCCAAAAGTAGCCCAAGAGCAGCTATCTTTCTGTCCATCCTCAAAAGCATTCCAATCTACAACTTGGCTAGGCCCAGCTGAACTGAAGTCCGCAAAATCATCAGAGTCTTGAAAAGCACTGCAGTCCTCTCGGATATTTGGCACAGAATCAAAATCTCCAAATTCACCTTCTTGCCCAATTTCCAGTTTTGAAACAGGATCAGTGCCTGTCCCAGTAGACTTTCCTGCCAACTTACATTCCTCTGATAAATTATCAGAAGTCTGTTTTAGGTCGGACTCAGTAAATATAATTTCATCTTGGCAAGAAACGGCAGTTGTATCCCCAAATTCTCCAAAGTCATCACCTGGTTCACTAAGATGTGGAAAGTGTTCTGAGGACTCTTCAAAAGTGATATCGCTCATTGAATCTTGAGTACCAGTAACAAAAGGTGGAGTTGTGCCACTGGCTGTGCCGAAATCACCAAAATCATCCTCATTAGTATCATTGCAAGTCACAAAGTCATTACTGCTATCACCATTTTTTACACTTATAGAATCATCCAGGACATTTTCTTCTGTAGGATCAATGCTGGGGCTTTGGGAATCAGTAAACTTTTTACTTTCTTCTTTGGAAGAACCAACTTCATCATCAGCATCAAAAGTTTTAACAGAATCCATGCATAGGTCAGCACACTTAGAAGTAAACAAATCAAGGCTTTCCTCAGTTTTATACTGTTCTCTCATACTGGCTTCTGAATTATCAGCTGAGTCTGCCAAACTCCAAGGCTTTGACTGAACACTTGATTTTAAAAATTCATCCTGTTGCAATGTTGGAAGGTCTTGTTTTTCAGAACTGAAACCTCTGGTACTCATTATGCTTATTTCTGAAACACAAACCTGATCCTCTCCATCAATGTCTCCTTTATCGTCAAAGCTTCTACCCAAAGACAGTGCTTTTACAGAACTCAGTTCACTGACTCTATTAATTTTATTATTTTCCTGAATGGTTAATGCTTCTCTATCATTTAAAACTGCACACCCTATTTCTTCTAGCTGTATCCTTCCCTTTTTGGAAAATGTGGCAAAATCTGCAAATTCCTCAGCAGGACTAGGTGCACAGTCTAAATTATACTCAGTACTATGAGTGCTAAGAGGCTTTCGTCCTTTTGAATTGGCTACAGTGTCCAGATCATCTGTTCCCTGAGGATTTACAGTTTCTAATACTGCAAACCCGTTCGTTAGAATCTCCAGACAAGGAGGCTTTTCACCATTGCAGCTCTCTAACTGCTTGGTTTGATGAACAACATTCATATCAGTTCTAAAATCTCCCGGAGAGAAACTTTCAGGCATTCCAACATTCTGTCTCTGCTTCACTATAGTATTTACATCTCCTGGACTTTCTATGCCATCAATGGAAGGATCTAAAGTTTTAGATGAAATTATTTCTTTGCTGGTGGTGGAAAGTAAAACATCAGACTCTCCTTTCACAGGAGAAGAAAGTTCAGCAGTGATGTCTTTATCATTACCATTTTTAATGGACTTAAAGCTAGTAAGGCTATCTACATTTTCTGAGAAATCATGAATTGGCATAAAATGGTTTGAAGGTACAAACTCTTCCTTGGGACGAGTATAATCTGGTGTATCAAAATCAACAAATCCTACACCAGAAGGGCTAACTTCTGAAAACCCACCAAATTCCCCAAATTCATCATCATCATCATCCTCAGCTCCATTGTCTAGTGGTGGTGGGGATGAAGAGTACATTCGAATGATGTCTGGCTCCATTGTTCAACTGCTTTCAAATCATTAATTTACACCTGAAAAAAAAAAACACAGATTACATATACAACGGCTTTCAAAATTCTCTCAAAGCTATTTCAAACCAATGCAAATTTACAGTGGTCTGTTTATCTTTTAAATTATTTCTCTCTTAGGTAAGATTACTTTACACAGCTATAACGGCAAAAAAAAACTCTTTTCTCGTGTAGGTTTCTATGAACATTGGTATTATATTACTGAATTTGAGGATTCTAGAAAATTTTGAATAAACACAAAAAAGGTCTACAAAATTCTCTCTTAGAGCACTTGCTTATTCTCTCAAGCTTTCTTTCTAGTCCACTGGAGATTCAGGGCCTGCCTTATGGATTTGTGAGTTCTTTATAAGTAAGACATGAAAATTTTATCTTTAATAGCTGCTATTCAATTCAATGTTTATTTCTGACCCAAGTCTTTTTTAACAGACTTTTTTAGAGCAATTTTAGGTTCACTCCAAAACTGAGATGGTAGGTGAATTCCTATATATTCTCCACCACATTCATTCACAGCCTCATCTATTACAAACATCCTCCACCAGAGTGGTGGTATATTTGTTAACAACTGATTGAACTTACACTGGCATACATCATTATTACCCAAAGTCCACAGTTTATATTGGGGTTTGCTCTTTGTGTTGTACATTCCATGGGTTAGGCCAAATGCATTAATTACGGTATCACACAGTAATTTCAATGCTCTAAAAACCCTCAGTTCCATCTGTTCATCCCTCTCTCTCTCCGGCCCCTGGCAACCACGGATCTTTTTACTGTCTCCACAGTTTTGTCTTTTTTGGGATATCATATAGTTGGAATCATACAGTATGTAGACATGCATAGGTCATACAATATGTAGCCTGTATATACTGTATGATTAGCTTCTTTTACTTAGTAACATGCATCTAAGCTTCCTCCATGTCATGGTTGATAGTTCATTTCTTTTTAGCACTGAATAATATTCCATTCTCTGGATGTACCAAACTTTAAGTCAATTTTGTTTTATAACTTTCAATATTGAAATCATTTAAGTTGCAAAAACAGTACGTACAGAGCTCTCATGCATACTCCAACCAGTTTCCCACACTGATAATGTGGTAAATAACCATAGCACATGATCAAACCAGAAAACAGACATCAGTACACTATTAATTCAGTTACACACTTTATTTAGATTTGACCAGTTTATTTCTGTTTGTGTATGTAATTGTGAAATTTTATCATATATGCAGATTAGATTCAAGTAACCACCACTACAAGTGAGATAAGAACTGCTGCAAAAATAGTTCAATAATATTAATCAATATAAAGAAACTCCATCGAGGCACCTGGGTGGCTCAGTCAGTTAAGCAGCTGACTCTTGATTTCAGCTCAAGTCCTGATCTCGCAGTTTGTGGGTTTGAGCCTCATTTGGGGCTCAGAGCGGACAGTGCAGAGCCTGCTTGGGATTCTCTCTCTCCCTGTCTCTCTGCCCCTCCCCCATGCTCTGACTCTCTCACTCTCAAAATAAACTTAAGAAAAAAAAAAAAACCCACAACAAAACTCCTTCGTATTACCTCTCAATATTCATACCCTCCCCTAAACCCTAACTCCTGTCAGCCACTGATCTGTTCTCCATAATTTTGCTACCTTACAAGTACTTATTATGTAAATGGAATTATATATTTAATTCTTTGGAGTTTGTTCCCCCCCCCACACACACAGCTTAATGCCCTCGAAATCCATCCATGTTGTTGCATGTCAAGAGTTCATTCTTTTTTATTGCCAAGTTGTATTCCACTATATCGCTGCAGCACAGATTGTTTCTCGGTTCACTCAATTTAGGGCCTTTGGGTTGTTTCTTGTATTTTACAATTACAAATAAAGCTGCTATGAATATTTGTGTATAGACTGTTATCTGACCACAAGTTTTTATTTCTCTAAGATAAATTCCCAGGAGTGCAAATGCTTGGTCACATTGTTTAACTTTATAGGAAATGTCAAACTGTTTTCCAAAGTTAATTTTTATGGGGTTAAATCAATTCAACTTTTCACTAATAATTTTTATTTTGCTTTCATATAGGCTTGAGATTTAATAAATATTCATTTACTTTTTTCTACTTTTAGGCAGTTTTCTCTGCATTTAGTTTTCAATACATCTAGAATTTATTTCAGTATATGATCTAAAAAGCAAAGGTCTAAGTAATTTTTTTTCTAAACAGTCAAGCAGTTATCCTAATCCTATTTATTGAATAATCCTTCCCATACCTATTAGTTTATGATATCTTTTCTCTTTTAAAATTTATTTATTTATTTAATCTCTGCACCCAATATGGGGCTCAAACTCATGGATCCGAGATCAAGAGTCACATGCTTTTTAGACTGAACCAGCCAGGTGCTCCTCTCTGTATATTTAACTCTTAAATGGAATCTATGTCTGAATTACCCTGTTCCTCTGTCCTAAAATAGTCAAAAATGCCATAAGACAGATTTACGTTAAAAGCAAAGGGAGAATTAATAACAAAAGTCCTAAAATAAAACCAGCCTATAAATTGATACTTCCAATGAACTAAACTGAAGCCCAATGAATTGGTATTTTCTGCCGCTCACAGTTGCCAAGTTAGATACATGAATACTTCAACACAAAACTCAATCAGTTTTGTACGCTCAAAAAAAAAAAAAAACATTCCTTTCCAACTCTCAGAATAAAGTTTCATAAAACATTCCAACTTTAGGGAGAAGGTACCTTACAAACTACTTAATTAAATATGAGGAAAATGAGGTCTACTGGTGAGCAACTTTCTCAAAGGTCATACAGCTGGTTAGCAGAGAATGGCTTCAGAATTTTGAAAAGGATCTCTGAGGTCAGTGACTGGTCAGTCATTGAGAGCCATTTGAAAGAAATTGAGCAAATCATAAGAAAAGTAAAAGACCCCATTGTAATAGATCTATTTTAAACCGTCTTCCTTACAAAAATCAGCATCATAAAGAAGGGAATGATGGCTTTACTTCTGAGATAACTTTTTTGTTTTTTGCTCTTTAAATGAGAAGAGGAAAAAAACAATAAAATACACATATAAACCGTAGTTTTCTCCTTTGTCTAGAGTCCTGAGAACCCATTCCAATGCTTAAGTATACAGGGTTATTTGACCTCTAACAGTTTCTCTGTGATTATGAAGTTCCTATCATTTAAAAATACTGATTGTTAATGAGAGTGTGGAGAAAAGGACATTTGCACACACATGCTGCTGGTGGGTGTGTAAATTGTTAAAAGGCTTTCAGAAGGCAATCTGGCTATACCACACAAGCTTTTTCTTAAAAATAAAACAAAATGCTCCAAAGAGATTTAAGCAAATTATGCTTTATCCTTCCAATAGCATACTATGTAGCCATTCATATGATGATACTTTAATTTAAAAGCATTCACAATGATGGCAGCATGTCAAAAGGACACAAAAGGCAGTTTGAAGTGATTCCTACTGGTAAAATCAGTGATAACTTAAGCGTCAAAATCAAGATAGCAATGGATTATAATCCACTGAATAAAATAATCAAGTATCAGTTTTCAGAAATAAACATGTTAAGATTCTGCAATTTCAAAATACTTCCCCACAACATACTCAATTATAAAGGAAAAAAAGTGTACCTTTACAGTGGTGAAAACTGACACTTCATCAAATGATCAAAGTGATCATTAGCAATGGGAATATCAAAATCCTGCATCACCTGACAAGATGCAACATGAACACAGGATCACTTCTGGAATATTCCTGCCCAGAATACACAACCTGAATCGATTCATGAGGTAACTTCAGACAAATTGAGAGACAGCCTACAAAACAACTGGCCTGTAATCTTCACAAGTATCGCTGTCATGAAAATTAAGGAAAAACTTAGAATTGTTCAGATTGAAGATAACTAAAGAGACATGACAAGTAAATTTAACACTTGATTTTCAACTGGCTTCCCTTTCTATGCAGGTCATTATTGAGCCGACTGTGAAACCTGCATAGAGTCCAAGGGTTAGAATGCAGAAATGTATTGATGCTATTTGTTTTTGAGGGTGGTATTGTGGTTATGTAAGAGAATGTCCCTGGCTGTAGAAAACGCACACTAAAATACTCGGGAGAGATGGCACATCAGGTTGCTAACAGTCCCAGATTACTCCAGATAAAGACTTACTTGTACTGCACTTGCAACTTTTATAGGATTGTGATCACCAATCACCTCAAAATGAAAATGAAAAAATTTATATTTGCATTTAAATATGCACACTGTATAATAAACATGTGTTACAGATATATTTTAAAAATTGTGACAAAATATACATAAAATTTACTATTAAAAAGTTTTAAAATGGACTATTTTAACAGTTTTTAAATGTACATTTCAGTAGCATTAAGTACATTCACACTGTTGTGCAACCATCACCACGCCACCACTCATCTTTAGAACTCTATCTTCCAAAATATTAAAATGTTTCCTGTACTCATTGAACAATAACTCCCCATTGTCCCTCCTCCCAGCTCCTGCTAGCACCATTCTATTTTGTCTTCATGAATCCGACCAGTCTAGGTACCCCATGTAAGTGAAATTACACAGTATTTGTCCCTTTATGACTGGCTTATTTCACTTAGCATAATGTCCTCAAGGTTCATGTTGTGCGGCCTGTGTCAGAAGTTCATCTTTTAAAGGTTGAATATTATTTCACTGTATGCATCTATTATCATCTGTTGTAGGCACTTGGGTTGCTTCCACCTTCTGGCCACTGAATAATGCTGCTAGGAACACAGGTGTACAACATATTTTTTAATGTTTAATTTTGAAACAACAGACTAAAACAGTTGCAAACACAGTAGACCTTGCACGCCCTTCACTGAGATCCAGCTAATGGTGAACCTTACGTGGCTCCAGTACAATAGGAAATTGAAAATTGACCCTGCTGGTACATTACTATTAATTAGACTACAGACGTTTTTCAGTCTTGACCATTAAAAAAAACGCCAAAAACTTGCATCCACTTGTGTTCGTGTGTAATTCTGGTTTGATTTTCTCCCACGTATAGGATATGTCTAACTACCACAACTATCAGGATACAGAACTATTCCCTCTCTCCCACCCCATCCCTGGGCAACCATGATCTGCTTTCTGTCTCCAGAGTTTTGTCATTTCAAAAGTTATGTAAGTGAAATTATTCAGTACGTAACCTCTTGAAGTTGACTTTTTTCCACGAAGTATCCGGCCTGGTTATTGCATGTATCAATAGGTCAATCATTTTTTTACTAAGTCATATTCTATGGTACAGATATACCACTTTGTTCAACCACTCATTAACTGAATGACATGAGTTATTTCCTGCATTTTATTATAAATAGTATATATACTACATTAATGATATATGTATCAACAGCATCTTCAAATAGTATATATAATAAAGATGCTAACGACAGGCTTTGTTATGAATAGAAGTTCTTATTTTCTGGGATACATGCCCAAGAGTGTGATTATTGGGTTCTATGGTAAGTGCATATTTGTTTTGGAAAAGCCTGCCAAACTATTTTTCAGAGTGCTGTACCACTTCACCTTCCCACAGTACTTTACTTTTAAAGAACCACCTGTGATGTTTCTTATTAGTAGAATCTGTTCATGATCAACCTACTGTTCTTCCTAAAGCTTTTCATTGTTTGAAAAATGAAACATTTTATTGGTTCAGGCCTATTTCAAACTCAGATGTTAAGGAAATACCAAGATCTGAATAAGAAACTTTGTAATCAAACAAACCAAACAACATAGAAAAGTTTTTCTTCCTCTCATAAAATACTCTCTCCTACATGCAACAGGCTCGGTCAGTCTCCTACACTATGAATATTTCCATATTTCTCAAAACTGTGTCACCTACTGATGCGAAGAACTTGGGCTGCATATTCCCCTTCAGTAGGTCTTGGCTCTGGCCCAATCCATCCTTCAAAAATCTAAGAGAATGCCACTCTCAAGTTTCAGTCAAGAATGCCAACCAGCCAGTGTGGAGGAGGTGTGAAATTTTCCAAAAAAAATTCTTCCGTGTCCAGGCCAACTCAGTAAAATTTGTTAGTTGAAGTATTATTTGTTGTTAATTGAAGTATTATTTGTATGACGAATTAACATATGAATTAACTTAAAAAATTTTGAGAGAGAGAGAGTGCGCACGCACAAGCAGAACGAGGGGCAGAGAGAGAGGAGACAGAGAATCTTAAGCAAGCTCCATGCTATCAAGCGCAGAGACTGACGCAGGGACTCGTTCCCATAACCATGAGAGTATAACCTGAGATGAAATCAAGAGTCAGATGCGTAACCGACTGAGCCACCCAGGTGCCTGCCCCGCCCCCTTTTTTTTTTACACAAAAAATCTGGACTTTAGCTATTCCTACCAACAGGAAAGAGGGATAGGTGAGATACTTTAATACTGTGCCTGGCACATAGCAACCTTAAAAAGTGTTTCTTCATCCTTCTTAATGGACAACTTACTCCACACAAGGAATCCTAAACAGTTGTCTAATTTCTTTATAATCTGAACAAGCATGTGCACACATGTGCATGTGTATGGAGAAGTATGTGTTCAACTCTCATTTTTATGCCTGCTTATTTCAAGACCTCTTAGAGGGTACCTAGGAAACAAGTAACAGGAGTATCTAGGAAAGATTCAAGCCATAGTTTACGGAAAAAGACATGAGGCTTTCATGCCTGGTAGTAAATGGGGTATCCTAAGGTTAGTTAGAGCAGGAGATAGAGAATTTAGGCAGACTTCCTGCACTTTGTGGAGATCTGTCCATGGGAAATCACATCCTTATACAGAGACTAGGGGACTACGTAAGTGAAAAATAGTAAATATAAATGCAAGCCAAAAAAGACCTTCGGGGCTACACACCATGCAAATCAAAGGATCTTAACTTCGGGAATTCTAATATAAGAGGTCCAATAGAGAGGAGTCAGGGGAACAATCCAGAAGTTTAGTAGCAATCAGCTGTGGAACAAGGAGTCCTGCACCAGATTAGCAGCCAGGATAGCAAGGCATACAATAGGTCAAAGTGATTAAATATTAATCTCTCGTAAGAAAAGCCACCGCAGCTGCTCAAGGAGTTCTAGCCTCAAACCTGAAATGGTCATGGAAAAGAAGAGATGGTGAGTCTAAGTGGAAAGCTCTGGAGTGAAGTGGCAAGGTGGGCCCGAGAAGGCAGAAGGCTCCAAGGAAGAATGGGGCTAACTATCACCTAAAATTATCCAGCAATTTAAAAACAGTTTCCCAAGAGGGACAAGGTTGGAGGACTTCAACCACAGATATCAAGACTCAGTTTAAAGCTACACTGTCACGTGATAATAAAGACACCACTGCAGTGTGGTGGGGAAAGGACAGTCATGTTTTTCAACAAGTGGTGCTTAGAGCAAGTGAATATCCACACAAGGGGAATCAATCTTTGATTCTACCTGATACCTCACACAAAAATCAGCTCCAGACAGATTGCAGGCCTAAATGTGAAAGGTAAAAAAACAATCAACCTTCTAAAAGGTAACTTAAGAGATTATTTTCATGGCCTTAGGGAAGGCAAGGTGTTTTAAATATGACATAGAAAGCAGTAATCATAAAAGAAAATAAGTTGGACTTTATTAAGATTCAAAACCTGTGTCCACCTAAAGAATAGCATTAAGAGTGGAAACGCAAGCCACTGCCCAGGAGGAGATATTTGTGGTTACACATAACTGTCAAAGAACTCATACCCAAAATATATATGAAATTCCTACAAATCAACGTGAGACAACCCAAGAGAAAAGTGGCCAAAATATATGAACAGGTAAATCACAAAAGAGGATATCCAAATGGCGAATAAGCGTATGAAAAGTCATCAGGGAAACACACATTAAAGCCACAGTTTCAGCTATTACCCACTAGAACAGCTAAAATTAAAACAAAATAACATTAACCATAGCTACCGATGGTAACAGTATGCAAAAATTGGTATTCTCATACTTTAATGGCTGGAGTGTAAACTGGTATACACATTTGGAGAACTGTTTGGCAGTATTTAATAAAACTGTATGTGGCATATACTCCACAAAACTGAGTACATACATGCGTTGAAAGACATGTACAAGACTCTTCATGACAACTTTATTCTTAACTGAAAAGAACCCAAAAAACAGAATGCTTAAAACATGGTGTATATATATATATGTATAATGGGGTAAATGGCAATGAAATGAATTATTACTACATGCAACACCATGGATAACTATCACAGATGTGTGAAAGAAACCAGACACACAAAATACATATCATGTGATTCCATTTCTGGGAAATTCAAAACAGGCAAAACTGATCTACGGTGATAATTCAGAATAGGGGTTACTACAGCAGGGATAGTATTGACTGGAAAAGGACATAAAAGAGCCGGGTGAATGCTAATAATATAATTACCTCTTAATCAAAGTACTAATTACACAGGTATATGTATATGTAAAAATTCATCCCGTTGTACACTTAAGACTTGTGTACTTTGCTATACATATGCACCAAAAAACAAAAAATGCTTCTTAGAAGATCAATATACTTAGATTAAGCGACTATTACAAATGGAGTCACAAATTCATGTGACCATAATAATAAACATACCATCCAATTTAAAAAAAGTTTTGCTTATTTATACTTTGCCTATCTCTGGGATTTAAGGTAATATATGTATGTCTCAAGAGGTAGTATGGTATAAGCGGAATATCTTGGACTTGGAATCAGAAAGATCCTAGGTTCAGATTCCAGTTTCCTCATTTACTAATTATATGAGTTTGCCCTCTCTGAGCTTCAGTTTCCTATCCAGAAAAAGGGGCTAGCATTTCCTCCCTTTTAATGCTGTTGTGAGGATTACAGGTAACAGACCTTCAGTACCTAGTACATTCTGTGTCTCCGCAAGTTATCAACAATCATCACATTTTAACTTCACCAAGTCTGTGGTTCAAATCATACCCTACCCTTAACAAAAATCGAAGTCAATGTTTGTGTAGGTGGCACAAACATTCACATGACTGCATATACTTTACAAGGTCACTGAAAGAATAGGTCATGTAAGAAGAATATTACTAACCACACTAAAGATACATGACATTGACTTTATTGCCAATTTCTATAACCCATCCCTGGAAAAACAGAAAACAATACCCAAGGTTGAAGGACTGAACATAGCCTCTCAAGGGACTCAATCAACTCAAGGGACACGGTTAAAAGATGGGAGGTTTTATAAGTCAGTCAGAAAAAGATAAATACCATATGATTTCGCTCATATGTGGAATTTAAGAAAACAACCAGATGAACACAAGGGGAAGGGAGGGGGAAAAAAGAGGGAAGCAAACCATAAGAGACTCTTAACTACAAAGAACAAACTGAAGGTTGATGGAGGGATGTGGGTGGAGGACGGGCTAAATGGGTGATGCGTTTTTTTTTTTTTTTAAGTTTATTTATTTATTTTGAGAGAGTGAGAAAGAGTGAGCCGGGGAGGGGCAGAGGGAGAGAAAATCCCAAGCAGGTTCTACAGTGTTAGCACAGAGCCCAACGTGGGGCTCGAACTCACGAACTGTGAGATTGTGACCTGAGCAGAAATCAAGAGTCTGAAGCTTAACCGACTGAACTTCCCAGGTACCCTGGGTGATGGGTATTAGGGAGAGAGCTTGTTGTGATGAATCACTAAATTCAACACCTGCAACCAATTTTATGTTAGCCAACTAGAATTTAAATAAAAACCTGGAAAAAAAGAAGATGGATGTTTTGATGAGGAACAGCATAATACAACCCAGAAGTTGTTTAATTTGAAATAAACTGGCTGTAGATACTATCCATTTAGAGAAAGACCACAAGAATAAAGGCTTCTAGGAAGGTGCCTAGTTGGAATGGAAAGGAGTCCACATATTCCTCTAAGAAAGAGTTAATCCTTGACCACTCCTCTATCCTCCACCATCCACACAATGAATTAACACCCTATGGGGCCTTGGGCTCACATTTGGTGGTTGGTAGAGGTGGGGTCTCTAAGAGGCCCTTTAAGAATTTCCCAGATTCAAACACAGAGAACTTTCTAGACAAGCTAAAAACTCACCACAGAGAGAAACTGCCACATTTTATAGGGCACCAGCCAAACTGCATCAGTGTGTACATCAACTTTCAAGGCCAGCCAGATAAGCACATCTAGATTATACAATCCTCAGCTTTACTGAGGACCTTTCACTCCAAACTTATTTTTATAGGGACTAGAGAATGGGGGTGAGGGTGAAGGAGAACACAAGCAGGAAGGATTGTGGTAAGAAAAAAGAATACAAACACTGTATCTGAAGTTGTGTTATGGACTTTACATAGTACAAACTATACTAGCAAGGCTTAGTAAGGGATCACACACACAAAAATTGCTCCCTTTTTACCATGATGCCTGAGATTTTTGATGAGTCATTTGTTCAATCATTTGGGTAAGTAATGGGGGAAAAATGTGTATTTTCTTTAGAAAAATGAATGAAAATGTTATATAAGCAATTAACAACATCAATTTGCATTACCAATATTGTCTGCTATTGTAGTTCAAATTATTCAAATCTTTACTGTAATATCCTTGTTGGGGTTTAAGATACTATCAAAGTGTACTGTCAATGGATCTGTCCAGCAGACACTTCTGCTTAAGAGTCATCTTGTCATGAAGAAATCAAGAGCCCTTCTTCTGAGCCATAGGAAGACAGGGATTTTAACTTTCTGGTTAAAGAAGTTAACTTTCTGGTTTTTGATACATTTAGAGATGACTGGAGTACGCATGATGTCACAAAAGTTTTCATACTTCTAAAATTTAAAAAACAAAATTGATAATTTTCATTTTCTTTGAGTGATTTGTCCCCAGCATATTATCTTGCTCGATGGCAGCTAAGAGTCCCTAAAAATAGATGCTTTTTAGTAAAAAAAAAAATTGAGAATTGTGTTTTTAGGACTCCCTTTAACATAGGCTACAAACTTCAAGACTATTTAATCAAACTTCCATAATTCCAAAGCAGAACATTTTTAAGAGATCTTAGATTTCCTTTGAACTTGGTGATTTAAAAACAAAAACCCAAGGGGCACCTGGGTGGCGCAGTTGGGTGTCCAACTCTTGATTTCGGCTCAGTCATGATTTCATAGTTTGTGGGTTCGAGCCCCACATCGTGCTCGATGCTGATAATGTGGAGGCTACTTGGATTCTCTCCCCCTCCCCCCGCCCCTCCCAAGGGTTCTCTCTCAAATTTAAAAACAAAAATGGACATCATAGATGTCAACTGTATCAATATGTCAATGTCATCAACTGCATAACCTGCAGTATTATTTAAAACACTTACTGAAAAAAATAGTATATTCCATGTGTTTTCATTTTCTTATACCAATAAAGTTAATATTTGTTCAATGCTTACTCTGTGTTAATACTATGTAAAAAGCATTCATGAATTAACTCATTTAGTCCTTATCCTATGCTATGAGGTAGGAATTACTATCTTCATTTTACAGATGGATAAAAGTTTAGAGGTTAAATGATCTCTCATGGTAGTGTAACTTCTAAGCGGTGAACTAGTCACAAGCTAGTACTTGAAAGATGCCTTACTGCAGAAATAATTGACAGTAAATATTAGAAATACAGGAATCATCCCATAAAGTTTTGAGTTGTTTAGAAAAGGTTTTTGAAACTTCTACAATTTGGAAGGAGAAAATAAGACGCTTCCAAACTAATAAAACAAAAATGCCAAGAGGTGAAGATCTTCTTTTTAATATTAATGTACACAGTGGTAAAAATGTGGTAAAGAACGAAACGAGGAGCAAAATATCTTTATAACTAAAGTTGATCATCCTCAAAAGGCCAGACTGCCAAAAGTGATAACCAAATTTTCTGTCTTCCGGATTTTGACGTCAATAAGGATGATTCACAGGAGTACAAATATCATACACATGATGTAAATGACAATATGAGCAGCAAGGCACATTCAGTCTTCAATGAACGTTGCTAAATAGCAATACAAGTAAGTTATCATTTTGTAGAAGATCGTTTTCAAAAGTTCCTAAAGAGCTTTCCTTTCACTGTGTATTTTAAATTTCTATGTAAACCCCTAAGGCATTTTGCTTGTGTTTACATAGCTGTATAGTAAAAATTAAAAATAAGAACATCTGAAACTGTTTTACCTTTAACTCTTCATATCAACTGACCATATTTGAGAAATTACTATTATTCCCAAAAAGATACTTCAACTTGAAACAGAATAAATGATACTGGATAACTGTTGGTAACAAAGACAACAAAATAGAAGCAGCAATGAGGATAGATGCATTAGCCCTTGGAAACAGTTTCTTCTCTAGTACTCCCTGCTCTTATTACATAGTTGCAGAACAAATGAGCCACTCTAATTTTCCACCCTAATATCCCAGAAACTTTACAATGAAAACAGAATCTAAAAACAGGAACTACTTCAGTTTCATTTCCTTTCACTAAAATCTTGCCTACATTTACAATAGTGTCTAGAGATAACCCCTGGACCTTCTGTTCTCTTTCCGAATTGCTTGCTCAGGGGACCCTTTGAATTTCTCCATTACTACTGATGCTTTCTCATCAGCCTGTAAGTGTTCAAGAGTCTTCCAACCTCAAACAAATAAGAGCAAAACAAGACTCTTCCCTTCTGTATCCTCCTAGCTTTCCTCCTCCTCACCACCAAACTTCTTCAAAGAGCCCTGTCTATTTGCTATCTCTACTTCCTAACCTCCCACTCACTCCTTGAGCCAGCACAATCTGGCTTCTATCCTACCACTCCACTGAAACTGCTCTTGCAAGAGGTACTTTACATGAGCTCGAAAGACTGGAAATGTTGTGCAGGCACAGGCCTCTGTTGTTGACCACTGCATCCGCAGGGCCTGCTGCACGGGAGGAACCAAATACACGGTTATTGTTCTGGCTGGGACATGTATTCCACTGACCACACTCGAACTGTCTCCTCCTCCGCCTCCCACTAGATTTCTATAACCCTAGCTGTGATGCTCCACCAAGTCAGTAAGCAAACACCTAAATTCAGTCAAGGTAAGTATGATCTGAGAGAGGCCGGCCTTAAATGTAGCACACGTAAAAGAAAACAAATCCAACCATTTGTGCTGCACCTCTCTGAAAAAAAGTTGAAAGGGGGCATACTTAAATGCAAGCTAAACTAAGCAAAACAAAACAGCTGAAGTACAAAAATTTCTTCAGTTTTTAACAGACCAGCTAGTAGGACTATCTGCTTTGTCTTGGAGTTTCTCACCGTGAAGTGGAGGTGTCAGCTGGTATCTCCCGAGCATGACGTGACTCTGGATGGCCCGACTAACTTCCCCTGCTCTTGTTCTCCACTCCCAGCAACTTTTTTTTTAGTACTTCATGTAAAATTTTCCGCAGATTTGCAATCAGCTGACATGAATAGCTGACATGTTTTGAAAGAAATTTCTTGCTATAAAGCTTTAGATTTAAGTTCTAGTCAAGACTGAGGAGTTAAACCAAGATCCCATGGTATTCTGAAAACAAAACAAAAAAGCCCCACGAAACTTACTTAGTGGATTTCCAAAACCAAAGACCCCACTCTAGTCTGTAACTAAAATATGTGTACCTTGGCAGCTGCCCTTCCTCTGACAGTGTTACTCTCTAGATTATAAATGCCTACTATGAGAGCAACTCACCTTTTACAGAGAAAAAGCATCTAGTAAAAAAGGTCTAAAACTGCAACCAAATGCAGTTAGAATTCAATTATCTGAGCTAATGAGAAAGGATGCAGACAGGGTTCTAGATAATCTATAACACAAATTTGGCCTTAAAATATGACCTATGTAACAGAACATTTACCTTACAAATTGTCTTTGCTAAGTGCTATTTATTCCTTTAATTTGTTCCCTGACCACCTATCAATTCAGGAAAAGATAACCTAGAAACGTGTGAGGCAACAGAAGGAAACCAGACAACGAACCAGGCTTAAAAAGTCATAAATCATCCAGATAATAACATCATAACATTCTTGGGGTGAATTATTCTAAAGTAGAAGCTTTATATGAAACGTAAAAAATCAAATATAAACACATTCCAAATGAGTGCTTAAGAGTGTACACGTGTGTAGTATACACAGGTAAGCCACAAGTAGGTCTACCTGGACTGATAACCTTCATGGAAACTATGGAAGGAATTCCCATAGCAAACAAATTCTAGGTGGTTGACCTTTTAATGGTGTTGTTTCTTGGTTTAAAGTTTTACTTTCTCCTGAGAGGTAGAAAGGCTAAAGGGTAACAACAACAACAAAAAAAGATAACATTTGTTATTTGCAATATATTATTATACTTTTGGTTTGAAATGACTTGAGAATAAGCCTGTCATATAAAGCAGTATTTTAAACTTTTCCTCCCATAGCCCACAGAAGAAATAAATTTTGCATGATGACCCAACAAGTACACATACATTAAAAAAAAAAAAAATAAATAAATAAATAAACTTCACCAAACAGTACTTACCCTTACTTTCTGGGTACTCTTGATATTTTTAGTTTTATTTCATTTTATCATAAAAGCTGGTCATGATTCCCTAACTTGATTTTATAAACCTAAATTTACAAACCAGAAATACGTCATAACTCTAAGTAAAAACAAAAACAAAAAAAAACCCAAAAAGGACACTGAAGAATTTAGAGAAAGTGACCAAAACCAACAATTTCCCCTAAATACTATGATTAGTACGCTGGGGTTAGGAAAAGGTTAAGTCCTTCCATATAGACATTATGAACAATGTCAAGTAATAAAATTTGAAATCTGTCCATATTTATCTTTAGAACACGTAAGCAGTACAATTTAAGGTGACTTAAAACTCCTACGGTATTTCTATTCTGGGTATTTTCTAAGACATCAATTCTCTAATCAGTTTGATAGGAATAACTCATTTTACAGTCTTGTAGCCATTGCTTAAAGTTTGATACAAGAAAAAAATTTCAAAATACCTCTTTGCAAAATCTTAGCACAGAATTTGTATTAGTAATGTATATCTACCATAACAAGAACTGTTTGCACGCATCAATTTTGTTCAAGGTTTGATCCCCCTCACAATAATACTATCATTCTCCTTCCCTCTGATCCACTTCCTCTAAATCCAATTACTGCTTCCAGCATGTAAGAGGAGGGAACAGAACTTCTTTCAAAACAAAGAACTCCTCCTTGATTTGGTACATACAAGGACAAAATGCATTCTTACATTACATTATTTGAATGAACCAAGTAATTTGATAAAATGAAAGTGTTCCTTTTCTCTTCACAGAATTTTGCATTAAAGTATTAAAAAAATATTTTTCAGGGGTGTCTGGGTGGCTCAGTCAGTTGAGCGTCCGACTCGGCTCAGGTCATTATCTCGCGGTTCATAGGTTTGAGCCCCGTGTCAGGCTCTGTGCTGACAGCTAGCTCAGAGCCTGGAGCCTGTCTTCAGATTCTGTGTCTCCCTCTCTCTCTCTGACCCTCCCCTGCTCACACTGTCTCTCTCTCAAAAATAAATACAACATTAAAAAATTAAATAAAAAATATTTTTCAAATTCATAATACCCTCAATCTAGGAAGCAAACCACTTTAAGGATAAAATTAAAGATACTATTGGTCGGAGTACATGTTGGTTCATACTCCAGGCAACTCTGCAATACACCACAAATTTTAATGTATATTTTTGGACTAAATTTCATCCACTAGAATGTATCCTAAAGAAGCATTCAAGTACACAAAGATCGTTCCACACAAATGTTAATTCCTGCATTGTTTTAAGAAGCAACTAACTTAAATATTTATCAATGAAGAGTAGGGTAAATGAAAAGTATAGCCATTAAAAGAAAGCTACATTACTAACAGGAAAAGGTTTGTCTTAAACACATATTTAAGTGAAAAAAGTTTCAGAAAGGCATTTTCTCTGGATTCTCCTCTTGCCTATGATATCCTTTCTCCTCCTTCAATAGATCTGCCTTTTTCTCTTTCCTCTTAAATTTCTGTGTTTCCCAGGCCTTAGCCACCCCATATTCTTATCCCAGAATAATCTCACCCACCTTCTGTTTTTATATGTTCGTAACGCTGAAACCCCTCTATCTACAGGCTGCCCAACCTCCAGATCTGTCTACCCAAATGCCTTTCTGTAGATCTTTATTTGACTGTCTCAAAGATATCTCATATTCTCCAATTCCAAAACTGAAGTCAACCTGTACTCAAAGAACAGAAACTACTTGTTCCTATACAATGTTCTGAATTCTAAGTCTCAAAATCAGAGTGATAGCCCTGACTGCTCCCCACTCTGCCATCTCCCTCCCAAAAATTAAACCTTTGATATTTCTTACTATATTTGTTTTAACATCCCATGACCAATAGGGTCTCATTATTTTTGGCCAGGATTACTGGAGTCCACTTGAAATTCTTATCTTATTCATGGCTAAGATACTCTCGCTTTACTCGATTCAGACAAAACTACCCCCTGGTTCCTCCAGGGTCACAAGTCATTTCTTCTAATTTCCTATTCTTTTCTGTTTGGAGAACCTATCATTTACTACTACACCTTCAAAACCTATTCAGGCATTAAGTTTTCTGTGAATACACTATTCAATTCAACCTCAACCATCCATTTTATAAAGGAGAAAACAGCCTCAGAGAGGTCAAATAATCTGCTCAAGGTCTCATAAAGAGTAAGTACGGAAAGTAGGGCTCTAACATTAAAGCCAGTGTTCTTTGCATTATGTTAGGTTGCCTTTCTGAATCAATTAATCCCTCTTTATATCTATCTTTTTATTACACTCACCAAAGTAAATCAAATTTGTTTCCATGTTTTTCTCCTCTGGCTGCCTATAAACCAATGTTTCTCAGTCTTAGCTTTGTATTGTTCCCCCCCCCCTTTTTTTTTAAGGACAGGTGGACCTAAAGATCTGTATTTTTAAAAGTTTCAAAAATGATGCTGATTATTAGCAAAGGTTGAGAACCACTGAATTAAATTATCAAAGGATATGAATGTTGCTGGACTTTATAACTTTCGGTGTAATATAAATGTCTGTAAACTTCAATGCTGAACTCACTGATACAGGTAAATCAATGAAATTGTACTTTTTCTCATAAAGTCTTCCTTAACTTACAATGGTTTGACTGTACAAACATTTCTTAAAGTTCTGCAATACACATTTACTGAGAATATCACAGAGATGTCACACTCAAGATTTAAAAAAAAATTAAAAAAAAAACGTTCTGAACATAAAAAAATGACACTCAGAAAACTTCCTTTAAAGGATCAAATTTAAATTACTGCGATAATAGTTGAAACAGATATAATTAACATAACATAAATGTTACAGAATTCTTGGAAAAAATAAAATCATGTTTAAATAATCAGTTTCAGTTGAATATTAAGAAATGAAAATGGCAACAAAAAAACTTTTCTCTACTTCCAGAAACCAATTTGATTAAAATCTGTACTTTTTATTTAGGTGTAATACTTGGCACTTGTTTTAAGTAAACTTCTGAACCCTAAGGTGATAGAAACCTATCACTTGCTGGCTCATTATGATATAGAAAAAGGAGTCTGAAATATGAAAGGAGTAAGAAGAAGTGACTTAAAACACAGGTAAAAAGTAGTGAATTCATTTGGGCTTCTGGTAAGAGAAGATCTGAATTTGACACCTGAAACTCTTGGTATTTTTTTTTTAAGAAACACATATGCTATTAAAAATATTTGGTGCAAAAAGAGTTAATTTATCTCTTAATGTAGGGTTTTTTTTTCTGTTTTTTTTTTACTTTGTAAGGAGCTACTAAAAACAAAAGCCTTAAGAAAATAAATCAACGCTTCAGATTTTGGTGTCACTGTAGGAGAAGTGTTTGCTTTACCTACAAATTCTTGAGGTCAACATTTCTGCATCCAAACAATAAACAATTAAGATGGGAGATGATTAACAACAGCAAAACAGAAAATAGCATAAAACATAAGCAATGACTAGAAGAAAACAAAAATATCTACCTGGGAGGCAAAAACATTCTTCATTTCACTTCTTTAAACAACTGTGATCTCATTAAGATATATGCAAATATTAAAGATCCTACTCCTAGAAGTCTTGCTTTGAAAGTTATTTAGGGGCACCTGAGTGGCTCAGTCCTAGGAGTGACTGACTTCAGCTCAGGTCAGGATCTACCTCAAGGTTCATGAGTTTGAGTCCCACATTGGGCTCACCTCTGTCAGCCCAGAACCTGCTTCAGATCCTCTGTCCCCCTCTCTCCACCTCTCTCCCACTTGTGTTCTCTCAAAAACATTAAAAGAAAAAAAGTATCACTTAAAGTAGTATTTAAAGAATAAGATGTGAATTGGGAATGGTGTCCTCTATTACCTAAACACACAATTGTTAAATTTTATTTAACATAAAAATTCAACATTAGCAACGTAAGATTTTCACATTTGTTGTTAAACTTGTCAGGTATTTATTTCTTATGTTTTTGCTGCTCATGTAAAATGGAGAGATCTCCACTTCTATTTTCTAATTGTTGAATACTATTTATATAATTGAAAGCTCTTGCTACTTGTAAAGTATATCACATCATAAGCAAACTGGAGTGTCTGATCATTTCCTTTCCAATTCTTATGTCTCCGTTTTTCCTTCTTGATTGTGCTTGCTTAATGCCTCCAATACCAAATCCAACAGTAGTGGTGACAGCAGGCATTAGTATTCCCCCTAAATTAAGATACTGATTTTGGTTTGAGGTATATACATTTTGTCATATTACAGAATTATCTAATAATTCTTAAGTTGCTTTGTTAAAAAAATTTTTTTAATGAGTTTCCAAATGCCTTTCCAGTATTTATGGAGAGAAGTGTATAATTTTTCCTTAGATCTATTAATGTAACAAAAATACCAGTATTTATTCATAATTATTTTCACCCTGTTCAATAGTTAGGGAAGCCCAATTTGTTTTCTGCTACAGGAAAAAGTATGTTTCCAAATAATCAAATAAGCATTATGTTAGTTATATGCTTGATTACACACATGTCAAATAGAAATATTTAACTTATTTGATCCAATTTACTCCTTACTTTCACTTTTACAAGTACACCTCAAAACAAACTGAAATTTTCTCATAAGTATGAAACATATTCAAATTAGTAGTCTAAGTCCTTCCAGGTTTCCTGCAGGCTCTTCTTACTCAACTCCCCCTCTCAAGCAATCTCATCCACCTATGGCTTTAATTACCATATTCTTGGACTCCTACATTTATCCCTACAGCCTAATCCTTAAACTTAAGCTCCAGACCAGCCAGACCAACTCTACAAGTGCTCTCCTCTTGAATTCCTCAACAAACTGAGGTTATCAAGAAGAGAACTCAAGCTTTTCTTTCTCAAACCTGGTCCTCTTCCAAGGCTAACTTAGGGAATAACCCCCTCCACCCACCTACTTGCTAAGTAGGAAACATAAGAGCCACCCTTGACAAAGCTCCTCACCCTCCCTTATCTTCTAAAGAATGATTTTTACCTCCTAAATCCCTCAATTCTAGAATATCTATTTGTATTTCCTTTCAGCTCCCCAGACACCCTTCTGGTTCTGGTCTAAGCTGCCTTAGCATTTAAACAGTCTCTCCCTGACATCATGCCCAACTCAAGTAATCTCTTCAAAAGTCAATCTGATCACATGGATCCCCTACTTGTGATAAAGATTTATTTAATTTTTTATAAATATTTATTATGGAGTGCCTGGGTGGCTCAGTAGGGTTAAGTGCCAGATTCTTGGTTTCAGCTCAGGTCATGATCTCATAGTTTCATGGGTTCAATCCCCAAATGGGGCTGCGCCGGCAGCTTGGAAACTGCTTGGGATTCTCTCTCCTGGTCTCTCTGCCCATTCCCTGCCTGCACTGTCGTGGTCTCTCTCAAATAAACAAACTT
>CM053576.1:77081976-77208155 GCA_028646485.1 Cryptoprocta ferox | reverse complement strand
GGGAGGAGGGAGAGGTGGGAGGAGGGAGGAGGGAGGAGGGAGAGGTGGGAGGAGGGAGAGGTGGGAGGAGGGAGAGGTGTGAGAGGAAGGGGGCGAGGGAGGAGGGAGGAGGGAGAGGTGGGAGAGGAAGGGGGCGAGGGAGGAGGGAGGAGGGAGAGGTGGGAGAGGGAGGGGGGGAGGGAGAGGGAGGGAGAGAATCCCAAGCAGGCTCTGCACCACCATCACGGAGTCTGAAGCGAGGCTCGACTCACGAACTATGATAACATTATCTGGGCCAAAATCAAGAGTCAGACACTTAACCTTCTGAGCCACCCAGGCACCCCATGATAAAGATTAAAAAAAAATTCATTAATAAAGTCTAATAAGCCATTCACATCTCTCCAGTCACCTCCTCGTCCCTTCCCCTATTGTTTCTAATGTTCTACACCAGGTCATCTTTCAGTTTTTGAAAGGCAGATAACATTCTTTGATACCACAGGGTCTTTGCACCTGTGGTTTCGTTGCCTAAAACATTCCCAAACATCCTTTAATTCTTAGAAAATTTACCTGAGGAATTGATCCCTGATCTAACACCTTTCTCCAACTCCTCCTACATGTATTACTTTCAGAGCAGAAGAACTGCACTATAGTCTGTAATAAAACACTTAGAAATTTGAAAGATGACTGTGCAAACTGTGTATCCCATGAAAAACATACTGAAAGACGGAAATGTAACAATTGATTTTTAAAAACCCATTTACTGCTTTCCAGAATAGTGAAGTTAATCTCATGTTTCTTTCCCATAGGTAAAAATAAGTCCATGTCTTACTCCTGAGAAGCACTGTCCAACTGAAATACAATGAGCCACATACACAATTATTTTCCCAGTAGCCAATTAAAAAAAACATGAAATTAATTATAATATACTTTGCTTAACCCAAAGCATTCAAAGTATTATTTTAACATATAATCAATCTAAAATCTATATCTTAACATTAGTTTTGAGATCTGGTGTGCTTTTCACACTTAGAGCACAGTTACTTTGGACTAGTTTTATTAGAAGTGACACATGTGGCTAGTGGTTATCATACTGAACAGAGTTTCAGAAGATAATATTGTATTTCTTTTATTCAAATAGCTTGCTAATAGAATCAGTTATTTTAAAAAGACCATGATATTAAGCAATTTTAATCTATCAAACAAGGACACATCTCCTATTTAAACCACATCTCCCATTTAAACCCTTCAAAAAAATGTTTACATTAGGCAACTAATGGGGCGCCTGGGTGGCTCAGTATGTTAAATTAGGCAACTATTCCATACTGCTGAAAACCTAAGTCTAAAAATAAAAATCCAGGTAAACACTTTAAAAACTTCGTATTTAACTGATCACTTGAGATTAAAGGAAGATGGGTACTCTCAGCCACTACTTATAGGAGTGATTTTATTACAACCTCTTGGAAAGCAACTGGTTTTCCCTTTGATTTAGTAACTCCAGTTCTAGGACTCAATCCTATGGAAATAACCCAAAACAAAGTCAAATATTACAAATTTGTTTACCAAGATATAATAGGGTTCATACATACATGTGTGTATGACACTCAAAACTCACAGGGGAAAAATGGAATGTAATCCAAAATGTTTAGTTATCTCTTTGTAGTGTGATGACTAATATTTTAATACATATTCTTCCTTTCAACATACATTTATTGAGTGCTGCTCTGTGGCAGGCATTAAAACAGATGGGTCCCTGCCATCAAGGGGCAGACTAGCTTTCTTTACACTCTTCTACACTTTCCAAATATTCTATAATAAAAATTTTTTCATAATTTTAATAACCAGAAAAGTATGGAGTGGCTGCTGATTTGGGCAAATCAGCTGTAAAGGGACACTGAGTCACCTGGAGAAGAATTTGAATATAGCCTCGTACATTAGCTTCGGCGAAAATTTCTGAAATGGTAAGGAAAGTTTAATTGACTAACGCAAAACAAGCTACAAAACAGTCTGTGCAGTAAGACTCCATTTTGGTATAAAGTACACATTTATATATGTAAAAAATGTGTGGAAAGATATGCATTAAATTGTTAACAGTGGGGATTTATGAGCATCTACAACATACAAAACTGTGCTAGGTTCTTTAAGGGGTAGAAATGAGTAAAGGAAGTCACAAGCTTAAAGAAAATTACAATTAGGAGGAAGAACAAAAGAAAAATTAATGCAAGCCAGAATATAAACAGCAAACAAAGTAACATGTAGTTACAAGGATTCTAAGAAAAGATCTTACCTGACTGGGAAGAGAAAGAATGGTGAAAACGAGAAAAAGCTTCATGGAGATAGAATTTGAAAAGGATTTTAACTGATCGAGGTAACAGTGGGCACTAAAAATAAAGTATGGGGCAAGTATCAAAGAGCAGGAAGTCACATAATAGAGTTTGGTTAGAATGTAGGCTATATGAAGGAAGTAGGCAGTATGCTGGAAAAGTAGGCTGTGAGGGCCTTGAATTTTCAGAAGGGAGTAAGAGTATTTTTGAATTTAGCAATGGTGAAGTTACTATAGGTTCCAATTCCAGAGACTGTATCACTATAACTACCTCCTAATGGGATCTTCCCGCTTCCACTCCTGAACCCTTATAGTCTATTTTCTGTACAGCCACCAGCCAGATCCTTTTCCCCCCAGCCAGATCCTTTTAAAACAGATTAGGTCACATCTCTACTCAAAAGCCCAGCAATCGCTTCCCATCTCACACAGTAAAAAGCCAAAGTCATTACAATTTCTACAAAGCCCTGCAACACAGCTCTCACCCTCTAACTCTGATCACATATACTACTCTTCCCCTTGCAATTCTTTGAATATTCCAGGCATACTACTGCTTCTACCACTCTTCCCCTTATTCCCTTCACCTCCTTCAGGTCTTAAGCTTTCTCTGACCCCATCCTATATAAAACAGCAAGCTCCAACAACCTCTCCCTCCTGGCTTGGTCAAAAAGTCTGAACTCCTGTATCCCTCCAAACAGATGTTTTTCTCTATGATACTTATCTGCCATCTCTATTTTTTTATTCCCATACATCTACACAAATATGTGTACACGTGCACACACACAAAGAAAAGGAAGTTCAATGAGGGCTGTTTTTCTTAGTTGTTCATTTTGGTGTCCTTAGCACTTACAATAGGGCTTCATTCTTCAAGAATGAAATGAAGAGAACACCATGGTGTTAGATATTTAGTTGAAATGGTTTATGGCATATTTTAAGTATTTACGTAAATAGAAACTACACTGAATTTATTCTATTTTACCAGTTTATTTTCCTCTGGGAACTATTCACCAAAACAGTACTTTACAAGTTTTGAGCATACAGACAACTTTTAATTCATTAGCAATTTATCTCTGCAAGGTTTACTTAAGTTATCTAAATAGGGATGGTGGTGCTTGAGGAAGGAAGGAGAGAGTATTAAACCTATTTTCCTTTTTTCATTTCTCCCATACTAATGAGCAATGACTCCCCCACCTCTCTGCTTCCTCCCCAGTGTACAGTTTGACTTACTCCTTTTCCTAAGGAAGAGGTCTAATGCAGACCTATGAGCCCCTACCCCAGGGTAAGGCCGGCAATAAAACTAGGAGTGTGACACAGGGCTGTGCAGCTGGTTGGCAGCAGTTAAGAGGAGAGCTCAGGCAAGGGAGGTTACTGCAGAGAAACTTGGGAGGGGAACAATTTCTTGACTTAAATATTTTCAGGTTAGAACCTCCTTATATTTCAAAAGGAAGTCAAAACAAAATAACACTTAATTCCCTACTCTTTTTAAATATACAATGCCGAAAGAGTGATACTTTTAAAATGAAAAACCTGACCTTTTATTATGATTTCAAGCACACAACAAAGTTTAGGAAAAAATATAATGAATGATCAAGTACCCACTACCTAGCTGTGTTAAATCCTATCTTTTACCAAATCGGCTTCAGATTTAAAGACAGTAAAGCTACGGTTGAAAAGCCACAGGCCCTTCCTAGATCCTTTATCTGTATTCAGTTGTTCAGCAGTAACTTTTATTCTCATGTGGTATTTATCATTTCAATGAATGTTTTTATACTTTTGCTATATATCCCATGATTCCCCAAAAATATATTGTATACTTTTGCATATTTTAAACACTATATTAGAACTATATAAGCATGATAAGCAAACTATCATATCTTGGCTCTGTTACCAACTGTTTGCCCTTAGGTAAGTTGCTTAACATTTGTGCCTGTTTCTTCTCTGAAAAATGGGGATAGTGCCACCTATGAGTTCACAGGGTTATGAGGATCAAATGAGTTAATATACTCTATATAAATCACTTAGATTAACTATCTCACTCATAGCAAATAGTGTATATGAGTTAGTAATTATAAGTTGCAAAATGACCTGTGATTGTGTATACTATACACTCTGTGAAAAGAATTATCGAGTTGATATATATATATATATATATATATATGTAAAACCCATATAATGCCAGATATTTTTTTCAAATTGTGTAAAAACTATCAATACTTATGAAGCCCGGGCTGGAAATATTCACTAGCCTAAGAGGAACTGAAAGCGCTTAAAAAAAAGTCCTTATTTTTTAACTTACAAATTGTAGATAACATTAAATAACAGTGTAAACATTTAAGTAATTTATGAGTTTAAAATTTTGGGGGATAGGGTTAGGAGTTTTGGGGGATAGGGTTAGGAGAGAAGGGGTAATTCCTCAATGAAACACTACTCCAAGACTTTAGACTCTTAAGGGAAGCACTTTAGATTTCATATGAAAATAAAACATTTGATAATCAAATTTCACTTGTTTCCTGAATTTTTAACTAAGTATAAATTAAAAATTTTAATGATGCTTTATGATAGGATTCATCTAGATTACAAAATTTTCATAAAGACAGCTGGATTCTGCAAATTTTATCACTGTAATTAAGGACACAATACCCAATTATGGACACATTTGATATAGGTTTTTATAATAATCTTTAGGTCAAAAGTCAGAAAACCAGAAAACAAAAACAAATGCCCTACATCTTATGCGAATTCTAGTTAATTTCTTACACGAGCTTTCTAAAGGTTCTGAAATATATCTACACGTGAAGATCAATATATCTAATTAGTATATAACGGAATTCGAGCTAATGGGCATCTACTGAGCTAAAGATTTTACACAAGATCTTTTAATCCATGTGCAACATCTTCATCAACAAAATTTACAAGACTACCATAAATACTCTGCATGAACACATATACTTCTTCGAAGTTAAAAATGACTACTACAAAAACCAACAATTAAGCTGGCAAAGCATATAAAATGTAGATAAACTGTGCAAATTACATCAACGGAATAGTGTTGACACATTTGTTTCCCCTAGTTTGGCATATATTTCAGTGTTCAAAAGGTTTACTGAGTGTAACAATTAAATGTAAACATCAAGGATGAAACTGTCTCCCCCTCCCACCCCCAAAGGAAAAAAACCAACAACCCCGAAATCAAAAAACCCAATTTGGAGTGAGAGAACTACTCCGTGAAAGCCAGTGAAGAGGAAAGATTAAAGTTCAAAAGTAAGTTTTACTTTTCTCCTAAAGTGAGAACTTTGAAACGGAGCCACTGCTTTTGTTTCATTTACCCTCCCTTCCCAAGCCCCCACTAAAATATTTACAAGTATGAGTTAGTCCTTTCCTCAACCCCAAAACGAGACTCAGTGAGAAACAAAGCTATCCCTTGCATTAACCAGTAAGAAAAACCTAGCCATTCTCAGTACTTTCCTAATAGAGAAAAGACCCTACCACCGTTCACCCTATGGTCTTGCCCTCTGCCTAAGCAAGACACTGCACCTGCCAAACTGGGAGTTTAAAGAACAATGGTTTAACTTCGCGAACACAGTCTGGGGAGGAGACAGATTACTTCTTGAGTGCAAGAGAGGAGCAAAAAAAGATCCTTTCAGGAAGGGATGCATGGGCTTTGGGGCTCTCCTCTGCCAGTTGGAGGGTTCAAAATCCGCTTGCTTCAGAGACCTTCGGAAGCAGCCACACTCCGGTCGCAGCCGGCCTCGGGCCTGGAGAAGCAGGCAGTGTTTACACCTGTCACGAGGAAGGGGGAGGGAAAAAGAGGAAGCCCGAGCAAAGCCCCAAACTTCTCTACAGCTCCGGAGAGGGAGCGGCCGGCCGGCCGGCCGGAGCTGTGGGCAGGTGGAAGCGGAGGCGCAGAGCGAGCCAGCAGCGGCCGGAGAGGTGGGAACAGCTCACACTTCCCCAGCCGGTGCCCGGGTTGGCGGGGAAGGATCCGTGAGCTTTGGGGCGCCGCCGTCGCCGCCACTGGCGGCGTCCCCGCACCCGCCGCGGAAGAGGGCAGAGCCCAAGTCCGGAGCCCGCAGGCCCGCAGAGCCGGCACCGTCCCCGTACCCGCAGTCCCCGGCCCCGCGGCAGGCAGGTGCTCCCAGCCCGGGCAAGGGTCGGGCCGGTGGGCTGGGCCAGGTCCCAGCACCCTGTTACCCCCGCACAGCTGGAGAAGCGGAGCGGTGGCGCTTACCTGGCTCGTTCGGGGCGGCCGCGATGGGCATGGCTCAGGGGCCCGGGGAGGAACTGGCTCCCCGGGGAAAGACCGGCTAGTCCGACGCGCAGCTGGTGAGAGCGGAAGACAGACTGCTCACAGCCCTGTCAGCGAAGCAGCGCCATGGACGCCCACCCGGAGTTTCAGCGCTGTCGCGGGACCCCCATCCCATTACCCTCCGCCCTCTTCCGCCGCCGCCGCCGCCTCCACCTCCTCCTCCGCCAAGACCCCCCGCCCACTCCACACACTCTCCCATCATGCAGCGGGGGAACCGCTGCCGCCGACACGTCACTTCCGGGCGCAGGTGGCTAGGTCGGGGCCGGGCGCTGGTGGGTGCAGGGAGGGGGGGGAGGACACTCCAGGGGAATTAGTGTCACAGAACGCTTACCCCTGCGCAGGCGCGGCCGCGCAAAGCGCCGGCCGCCATTTTGGGTGCGGGCAAGCTGCCCTTTACTTCCTTGCGAGTCATCGAGCTGTTGCGGGGAAAGACGTCCTCCTGCATTCCGCCTTCCTCTGAAGCAGCGCTCTGGCGAGAGACAGGTGCTCCTCAGCGGGTTAACGATAACGTTCAGTCAGGACTGAGTTAAGTCTCTTGCTCTCTAAATAAAACTGCAATATAGAAGCCTATCTTTTCTACCAAAAACCTACTTGGAGACCCCTTATCAGCTTGCCCTTTTCGCCCCGGAAAACGACTTTTTCATCCCATCCAAGTCCCTTCCTCTTAATTTAAACTGACAGAAGAGGAAGCTGGTAGTAACAAAGAAGAGATGGTTATAAATCAACCTAAAGAGGGAAAGCACTCGCTGAAGACTGACAAATCGGCTTTGAGACCACCAACAAAAAATTGGGAATTTTGCTCACAGATGGAGACGATGGTAATATTTCATGCCTGCTGCAGGAGAATATCTAAAGAAGCTAAAGAAATCAAATCAACTTAACGCATTTCTCTAGCAGGGATCACATAATGGATTCTTTTTCTGTCATTAGTGTTAAGCAGTTGATTATTTGCGGTTTTTTTTTTAACCTTTCCCTCTCATCATAAATATGTTAGAACACCGACTACTGCAAATAGCAGTGGCTTCAAGGATTATTGTTATCGTCCGGGATGATGAGCCTGGGGTACCTACCTTGCAAATCATGAGCCCTGCTGAGAGCCCATTCTACTCACTTTTGCCAAACCTGCACCGGTAACTTGAGTAATTTAAAATAGTTCCAGAACAGCAAAGCTCAGCAACTCCGCAAAGAAACAGGATGGAAAACACCCCCTCAGCCACAGAGAAGTGTCTACCCCCTTGTGCCCTTGTGTGGAGAAATAATACAAATCGGGGGGAAGATAGAGACAAAAGCAGTTCATCACGGTTTATCCCGCCTTTCCAATATTCTAGACAAATTCACTTGGAGCGCTAAATAGATCCGCGTTTGTCTTTTTACAACTCAATTGCTGTAAGAAATACGGAGACTGCATCACTTTAAATTGAAGTACCAATTGCTTTGTGGTGGTACTGGATTTTTTGTTATTGCTCACTCACTGAAGAAAAATCTCTGTGGCTTGACAAATTCCTATTGTATTTCGCCCCCTGCTGGTGTAGTTCGCGTGCAAGCTTGAAAACAATTTATGCATATGTCACTATAAATGTTTATTGACCAAGAAAAAGAAAAATACTTGTGTGTGCGCGTGTGTAGAGACTGGAAATTGATTTTAGATGAACGTGTTTTAGTTTGATAGTTCTACTAAATATTGGAATAAGAGCATATGACAAAATCCTAAAGCAGACCCTATACCAACAAAATGTTTAAATTGGAATGATGAATTTAAATATCAAAATGTTAAAAAGAAAACCCTGCTTTTGGAAAAATATCTCCCTGATCCATACATGATTACAAAGTGATGATTTTTGTCAGGTAAATGCAGAAGCCAATTCTGTTCACATAAATACAAAATTTAGAAATCAGTGTCCCAACTTTGAATATGGAAATTGAGTAGCTACTTGGTTAGCTGACTGGTAATCAACCAACTTGTAATTGGTGGTCTCACACAGGATTCTGAAGACAGCATTGCAAACCCTATGAGAATGTACAAAAGGACAGTCTGATTCTGAATTTTTAAGTTGATGAATCTGTAGGAAACAGTTATTAAAATTCATTGCATTTGGAAGAAAATTCAGTGCATTGTGACCATCACTTTGTTACCTAAGACTTTGCATGAAGAAAAAGTAAATGACCATTTATCATGTATTGTCTTTACTTCTAGTTTTTCCTCCTGTGCAGATTTTTACAAAGTTGTCATCATAATGTAAGTCAATTTTATATCCCCTTTTCCAATTATGTTGTAAGCATTTCCTTCTATCGCTTAACATTTTATAAAACCTAAATTTTAATTGCCTACATAGTATTCAATGGAGTGGATACACTGAATAATCCATTATCCTATTAGTATTTTCCACTATTGCAAATAATAATCTGATGAACGTTGTATGCAATTTTAGGATATTTTTTCTCAACGTAAAATGGGCCAAAAGGCTATTAATGTTTTATTGGCACTTTGTCATCTCATTTTCCAAAGACTTTACCAATTCACAATGCCACCAGTAATATAGAAATATACCAATTTTACCACCTCCTTACCAACAGCAGATAATTAAAAAAAATTTAGTTATACTTTATAGACTAAAAGTTGATAGGACCTTAACTAATATTGTATAAGAAATCAACAAACACAAAACCCCAGTAATGTAATGTTCTGGAAAAGCACTAACATAGACCTGGGTCTATGAACAGGGTCTATTGTTATGATTTTATATAAATTACTTAATCTTCTCTGGACTTCAGTCTTCTTATACGTAAAATGAGAAAGTGAAACTAGACCATAGGTTCTCAACTCTCTTAGAATAAGTAAGTAGCACATGTATCTTTTTGAGAATATGGTCAAAGCTTTGGGGCTTTCTGCAGGAACTGCTCATCACAAATTTCATTTCAAATTTCTTAGATTTCCTAGAGCTCATTCATGGATGAGGGTCTATGAACCTCTCAGTTTAAGAAACCCTGGATCCTTTTCATCTACACATTTTCCTAGGATTTTATTTTATAGCCCACTAAACACTTTATGGCTAATACTTTTTAGTGGACAAATAAATTGTGACATACATATATGGATTACTTTTCAGCACTTAAACTAGAGCTATAGGTATCAATAGAATTAGATTATAAAAACAAAAATGAAGTTTAAGAATGGGTAAAATGATATGAATTTTATGATGTGAGTTTTTAAAATAAAATATGGACTGGAATGACATATGCAAAGTTCTATTAGAGGCTAGTATGGAATGAGTCAGAAAACACTGAAGTGGACTTATCTTTAATTGCAATGCTGTATATCTTTAAGAAAATCTGAAGCAAACGTAACAAACCATTTACATTTTTTCCAGCTTCGTTGAGATATAAATGACAAAAGTTGAGTTTATTTAGGATGTACAATTAGATATTTTGATCAATCCATTTACATTTAATTCTAAGTAGAGGGTATGTGGGTATTTGTTATACAATTCTGACATGTTTTGTATTCATTTTTTCATAGTTAAACAGCTTTTCCAGAACCAGTTAATTTAAAACCATGAATTGTGAACAGCATCATAGAGTTCCTGACATATTGTTACTGCTAATGTTTTAGATTTGTACAACTTTCCAGAATTTTTAAGTATACTATCTCTCCTGATTCTCACACAGTCCTTATAGAGCCTATGGGGTCCCTCAATTGTCTGCCACTGTTCCCCCCAAACTTAAAATCACTCCAGGAGCCACACTGACACATTGGTTTTCTGGAGAGCTTCCTACTGGCATTTCGGACCTGTACTTGTATGTCAGAGCTGACAGGAACAATAAATCAAGTGTCCTAGCCTTGATTTAAGTACACCAAATCCTACTTCTTAAAGTTTTATTCATTTATTTTGAGCGCGCACGCACAAGAGACCGAGCACGGTCGCATGTGCCTGTGTGGGAGAAGGGCAGAGAGAATCCCAAGTAGGCTTGGAGCAGACAGCTCCAAACCTAATGTGGGGCTTGAACCCACAAACCGTGAGATCATGACCTGAGCTGACATCAAGAGTCAGACACTTAACAGAGCCATCCAGGTGCCCCCGGATCCTACATTCTAATAAGCTCTGTAGACCCCATAAAGTAAATGTTGCTGTGGTGTTTTTGCTGAGAGGAAATCAGGCCAGAAATCTCCCAGAACAAGAGAGAAACTTGAGCAGGGGCTATGCTAGGACCTTACCCTTCTCCAAGGTAGAGGAGGGCTTCTCGGACTCCACCCAGGAGGTTTGCCTCCCTTCATTAGTGCCATCAGGATGAGCATCTCTCCTCTCAGGTAACTGAGTCAGCCCAAAGCTAAGGGCTAAGAAGCAGACAGCATCCCCAGGGGGCTGGCATTGTCTCACCCAATCTATGTACATTATTTTTGTTCCTCCCTCCCCAAACTGAAAGACAAAGCAGTTGGACACAATGAGCCCCATCATGTGATGCAGTGTGAAATACACAGAACACAGAAGTATGGAGATGGCAGAAGTACACAGAATTCCTGCCAAATATATTTAATCTGAATCTTATTAAGCCTTTAAAACTACCTTCCAGGTTACAGGAAATACCGGAGCAACAAGTTAAACAGGGCTACTAAGAAACAATTGCACCAATCCCTTATGCGGATTTTTCTACAAATAACTTGTTATTTTCAAAAGGGATAATCTAGGTTAAAAGGGACATAAGAGAACTAACAACCAAATGCAATTTGTGGTTCTCAATAGAATCGTTATTTGAATAACCCATTTATAAAAGACATTTTGGGGATACTTGAGAAAAATCTATGTCCTGGCATTAAATGTTCTTGAGGCACTATTAATTTTTTTAGATATAGTAATGCAATTATGGATATGAGAACATCCTTACTTTTTGGAGATGCCTGAATTGTAATGATGTAATTTTTTAAAAAATGGTTCAGAAAAAACCCCCTAGACATAAAGTATGACAAAATGCTAGAAATTATTAAGTTGAAACTAGGTGAATGTTTGTCTTTATTGTGTTTTTTTTTACTTTTCTATTATTTCATAATGAGAAGCAAAAGAAAAGAATATTAAAATACACTAGGCAGAGCACCAGAGTGGCTCAATTAACTGTCCAACTCTTGATTTCAGCTCAGGTCATGATCTCACAGTTCATGAGTTTGAGCCCTACATCCGGCTCTGTACTGACAGCTCTGAGCCTGCTTGGGATTCTCTCCACCTGTCTGCCCCTCCTGTGTGCCCACGCGCTCTCCCAAAATTAACTTAAAAAAAAAAAACCCAAGTATACAGAAGAGATCTGTATTTTCCTTGCATTTTTTTTCTTTTTAAATTACTGCATTCTCTAGGAAATCATTGTCAAATGCACAGTTCTGATTCTGGAGCAGATCCCACAAACAGTGATCTTGTAAAGGGTTTTAAAGATGTGGAAAGGAGGAAAAAAAAAAAAACAAGGACTGCAACTTCCAAATCAATTGTAATTAGTTTAAATCCTCTAATATGTACAAATTCAGTAGAATTACAGCTCTGCTCAGCAAGAAGCAGCTCTAATACAGTGTTAGCAAGGAACAGCAGGAATTATATTATCAAGAGTAGTGTACTATTTAAGTAGCCATAGTAGCTGAAGCCCTCTGTGACTTTCTAATACTGTTCCTTCTGCTTGAAATGCCCTTCTCCCTGCTTCTTACAGTGGACAGTTGCCTTTTTTTTTGTTTGTTTGTTTGCCTTTTGTTTTTTGTTCTTTTAAAGAGCTCAGTATCAGAACCCCTTTCCTATGTTTGGGAAAATCACTAACTTATGAGTCAAGGCGGGAGGGAGACAAAGCCTTCTGCCTAGTATAAAGGCTGAAGGGGCCAGTGTAGGGAATTAAAGACAGCTGCAGATTTTTGCCACGCTGCAGTTTTGAGATAGAGTTTCTCTCTCTTCTTGAGTGTCTGCTATCCTGTGGCTTAATTTGACCAACAGCATCAGCATGGGTGGAAGTGGTGCTATGGAACTTTTCAGGCCGAGCATTAAGAGATCTGAAGCTTCTGACTTTGCTTCTTGGTGTGCTTGGTGTGCTGGAAGAGAGACTATGTAAAATGTACAACTTCCCTGAGTGAGGCATGCGGAGGGAAGCCCAACCTACGTGAAGAGAGAAGGGACCTGCTGTGACTGTGCTCTCAGCCAACAGCCAGCCATGGCCATGAGCCATCTTGGACATTCCAGGCAGAAGAGCCTGCAGATGATTTTTAAATCCAGAAGGCACCACTTAGAGCAGAAGAACCAACCAGCTGATCCCAGTCATTCCACAGAATCTTGAGATATGATAACAGTCGTTGATGTTTTAAGCCACTGAGTTCTGGAGTGGGCAGTGAAAATAGGCAGGTACTTTCTCAGTTTCCTTTGCTGCTAGGTGCAACATGCGACCCAGGCTTTTCTGAACAGAGGTCGCTCCCCAGACTTAGAAGCAAGAACCCCAGAGAACTTTTTCTGATGGTGATGTCTCAGCAAGACTGAGCTCTGCAGGGGCTGGTTGTTGTTTTGTGTCCAGGGCCAGTGGCACTGGCAATACCAGTTTCAGCAGCATCCTCACTGGACATCTCTGGCATGATTTTGGGAGATGCTTCTGTTTGGACTCTAAGCCTGGTTCTTGAGTCATAGAGAAAATTCTGTGAGCTACCTAACATTTTAATAAAATTTCACCTCATCAGCCAATATTGATTTCTGTTGTTGGTGACTAAGAACTCTGATACTCCCTTAAACTATTTGGCTTCTATTTGTTCCTTAAGATGAAATTCAAACCATAAAAATTACTCCTGGAAACCTTCAGTGACATATCTTCTCTATACTCCCTGCCCCCATCAAGTTTGTTTCTTCTAAGTCCCTGCAGTGGCTCATGTGTATCTCTAATATTGCTCTTATCACGTCCATGGTAACTGCAAATTCCTTTTAAAAAAATTTTAGACGTTTATTTTTCAGAGACGGAGTGTGAGCGGGGGAGGGGCAGAGAGCGAGGGAGACACAGAATCCCAAGCAGGCTCCAGGCTCTGAGCTGTCAGCACAGAGCCCGATGTGGGGCTCAAACCCAGGAACCATGAGATCATGGCCCGAGCCAAACAGAGGCACCCAGGTGCCCCGAAACTTCCAATTTCCTAAACAGTCTCCCTCACTAAACTCATAACTATAAAGGAAAAAAAAAACTTTATCTCTAGTACCTAGTGTTTATCTAACATTTGTTGGATGAATTAGTAATTGAATGAAATTGATGGTATGAAACATCCATAGTTATTTCTAAGTTTTTGTGTTTTTTTTCCTACGATTCACATTCTTGTCATAATAGAACATTGATAAGGTTCTCCTGAAAATAGGGCAAAAGAAAGAAAGGGCAAATTTTAGAGTATTGCTTTTATAAAATACCACTGTAAGTTCTTTGAATACTACCGATATCCATAATATTAATGGATTCCTTCTTAACCTAGTAACTATTTCCCTTTTATGCACTGCCAGAGACATTTCCATTGTTATTCCAATGATTACTTTTATTCATTTTTGATGTGAAAATGTTGAAAGCGTGGATTTAAAAAAAATCCTTTTAATGATATTCCCTAGAGTACTTCAAGCATTTGAGGGAAGAGTTGTGTAAAAAAATCATTTTAGAAGAAATGACAGGTACACATCATGAAACTTCTAGCCATACAATTTAGGGAAGTCATGGCAAAAGTTCTCATCTGAGGACAGCATAGGGTTAGAGGTTAATGAAAATATTTGTATGGCCCAGAATCCAGCTACGGAATCAGGATTTTCTCACTGCATCAACATCACAAGGCTTGGGGCATGGGCACCTGTGTCTTGGAAAGTTCCACAGGTAACAGTGACACACACCTGAAGTTGAAAACGATTAAGACAAGGGACCATTTATTTACTTTTGGCTATTGGCTTGTAATTTAACCTCATAACATTAACTCATATTAATGCTCCATCCCAGGTGCTGTGAAGACAAACATAAACAAGGCACTCCTTGTCCCTCAGGAGTTTGCAACCTGGTATCAGGTACATGCAAAGAATTTACATGTTTTGTGTACTCTTCTGTATGCTTTATACTTCAATAAAACAGTTGTTAAATATAATAGTTTCTACCTCATGGACCCATATGAGGTCTAAGATACTAAAAATAAGGTACTGAACACAGGGCTTGGGACATAACAAGTACCAGCAAATGTTAGTTTTCACTGATGTGGTTATTCCCTGAGTGTTGTATCCCTACTGACTGGGAGATAGAACTGATCTCTTCCTACTGTATCGGCTGTATGAAGTTTAAGATGGACTCCTGAGGACTCCTGAGCACAGGTTCAAGTGGAGCAGTGTTCCAGGTGTCCCAAGACCCTTCCTTACTTGTTTTCAAAGCAGTTCCTGGACCCGGATGAAACAGGGTTGAATCTTGGGTTGTACTCAGGCATAAGAGAGAAGCTGTAAAGTAACATACACTAAGGAAACGGTGTTGGTGGTTCCCGAGCCCTGGGAGCTTTTACGAGCTCTTATCCTTCCATCAGTATTATGCACATATGATGCTCAAATGTTTATTGAATGAAGGAGCACATAGGTCTTGCATGCATCAGCATGTTAAGTCTGTGTTACCTTTTACAGAAATGTGCCCATCCTGAATACTGGAGCACCGATCTGCCCCTGCTGACAGAATCAAGTTATTCATCTTTTGTAACACCCTTATCTGGGGAAATGTTGAAGTTCACTCTTGCCAGCTTCATCACAGATCAACAATCTAGATCTGCAGTTACACAGATTCTAAATCTTTCAGCATGTAGGGCAACCACTTTCTGATGGGGTATTTTTCAGGACTCCCTACAGACAACGTGTTTACACTGAAAACTAAGTTTTTTAATTTTTACTTATTTTTGAGGGGAGGGAGGAGAGAGAGGGAGAGAGAGAGAGACAAAATGAAAGGGTGAGAGCCAGGGAGGGGTAGAAGGGAGACAGTATCTGAAGCAAGATCCAGGCTCTGAGCTGTCAAGCACAGAACCCAATGCAGGGCTTGAACCCACAAACTGTGAGATCATGACCTGAGCCGAAGTCAGATGCTTAACTGACTGAGCCACCCAGACGCCCCTATTTCATTATATTTTCAAAGTGATCGCTGATCACTTCTTTAAGAACATACAGTGTGATTTCTGGTGTTTGGGGCAGCAAACACCAGTTCCATTATCTTCCCTCTGCAGTGGTTTAAAAATAAAAGTTCTCCTGACAATTTATAAACCCAAAACTCAAGGAGGAGTTTTGTTTCTTCCATAGTGTGCTTTAAAAAATATTCGGAACTGAGCAATTGGCTCTGGAAAGTGGCTATCACACCACAACCCCATATGACTTCTAGAGTATCAGACAGGATATCCCCAAAGTAGTTCTCTCTGTGGGATCTCTCTCTCGCCCTTTCTTTTCTCCTGCCCATCCTTCTCCCAAACCTGCCTCCTCCCAACCTCCTTGCACCAGACCTGGCTCTGGTTCTCTACCACCTTCACCTCTAGATGTACTCAGGGTGTGTACATTCAACCCAACCCAGCAAGGCAGGAGTCACAGGCCTTGGCCAAGCAGATCACCTGTTCTTCCTCAATCATAACCTTGGGATCTCAAGACATCTGTGTAGTTTTATTTCATTTATTTTACAAAGATGGAATCATCTGACTCTAGATGTTGTTTGGGGCTAATTACTTAACATTATGGACATTTCCCCATTATTTCATACAGCACTTTTTTATAGCTGCATGGTACTCCATAATGTGGCCAAATATATGTTAAAGGCAAAAACTAATTCAACACCCTAATTCTTTACTAGGTTTTGCAGTGACAATAATGCCATGATTTCTTAATCTGGGGAGTGGGGTACCAAGTGGAAGGAAAGGGGAGTACTAAGTTTGGAGCATGTCAAAGGGCTGCAAAACTGGTTTGGGGTATGATGGTAACTACAGCAAGTCCAAAGTCACCTCCAGAATGCAACTGGATGTCTTGGAAGTGGGGGGTGGTGTGAAGGAAGGAGGAAGTAGAAAGGGTAGGAGAAGATGGATCAATGCCTGGACCGATGGCCAGGTCATGTTCTTCCCAGCATCCTATTCCTTTTTAGGTGACCAGTGAATTCCATCAACTACCAACATGGTGTTAGCCCAATGTTAACTCATCTTTCCTCAACCTAATGCTCTACCGACTGGTTGTTCTTTGCCTTAGTTTGGGAAGGAGGGCTGAAAACAATTTGTGGAGGATTTTAAATTCTGCACCAAGGAGTTAGTTACAGCATTGGAAGCTGTTAATAGATTGTGCTTGAGTCGAGACTTCAGATCTTAACTCAGAAGTTTGCTTTGCAACCACTCAAGTGTTATTAGGAGATAAACAGCACAATTAAAGAACAGCCGACCGTGGAAGAACAGCCAACTTTGGGAAAGAACACAATATATCAACTGTCTGGTTGTGTTTCAACTCAATTGTTTACTTTTATCTCCAGGGGTAGCCCCATTCTATCCATTTAACTTCGTATTATGTGTACTTTTACTGTCCATAACTATGTTCCCATGGTGTCCCCCATTCTCATAGCTCTGTTGGTTGCTTCTCTTTTTGACTACTGGTAGATTTATAATGCACATTCGCAGAATTTTCTAGCATAACTTCTAAAGGTAAATATAACTTGGCCCCAAAGCCTAACTTTTCTAAAGCATTTGACTTTACAGTCCCTCCCCCACACAGAACCACTTTTTCAGTCATCCATTATTTAGGGAGATGGTCATTGCCTATAAGGCATATTTTGGAAAGTTCAAGGTAACTCTAATAATTATAGCAATATATATCTGTATATGCTAAGTTATGTAATGTGATCTGTATATGCTAAACTTCACATCTAACTGCAATCTAACACAAGCTCCCAAATAACAAAATGCTGCCAATTTTCAGTTTTGTGGACTATGTGAGTCTTTTAATGCTACTTATTTTAAGTCTTAATTCAATTTTCTATGCAGGCATAACTGCACAGGAGACTCTTACTCTCTTTCCTTCTATTGTTCATTGCCTTCTGGTTGAAGCATGGCTCTACTTCCTAAACCTCCTAGGACCTCCACACTGTTCTTAGGCTCTGCCTTGGGCAACCTGCTTCTGTTTGATCTGGGGCTTCCAAGGCTGCATCACTCAGTTTTTTCTTCTCAGGACCAAATGAGGACAACTCTCCTCACTGCTTGGTGCAAGCTGCCTGTTGCTCACAGCTAGAGTCCACAAAGAACCCCTTTAGGGTTTGGAGGAAAGTGCTGTCAACACTTGGTACCTTATTTCTGGCATCCATCCCTTAACGTCTTTCTCTCCGCCAACCTTTTCCTAACCCCTCTCTGGAGAACTGTCTCCTTCCCTGCCGGGGCTTTCAGCCTTCATTTCCCCAGGAAATGATTTTCTCAGTCTCTCCACAAAAGCTCAGGAGGAAAGAAACTAGCCTTTCGTTCATAATTGGCCACTGTGTGGTATGGGGTGCAGGGAGTAGGAGTCAATGTTCTCCATAGTTGACATAAATGCATCTTCCAACAAAAACCAGCTGCTGTGGTCACTGGAGTGAGTAGAAAGCTTACTGTTTGAAATGATCAATGACGAGATTACCAGAAAGTCAATGTGTCAAGGAGTGACTTAGAGTATCTTACTGGATGAGGAAATGAAGATCGATTTATTTTATTCATGGTGTGTATGAATGGCTACTTGTGTGTGTGTGTGTGTGTGATTTCCTTCTTTTGTAAAAAGAGCTAGTTTCTGAAATTGAGAGGGCCAGGCTCCAAGGGGATAATTAGGATTTTAACAGCTTACTGTGAGTGGAAAATTTCATTTCTCTAAGTATTGAGAAGTGCATGCTAATAGTTATTCCAGCCATTAGTTAGTCTGCCAAAGATTCCTATCACACTTAGACATTCAGATAGATGATCCAACAAGCACTACAATCAGCAGGGACCTGTAGAGACTTTTCTGGAGAAAAAAAAATCTGTACCCAATGCAGTATCCAAGCATGTTTATTTTTCAGATTTAGAAGTCCTTTTGTTAGAGCAACCTTTTTATTCCTCTTAACCTTCTATTGAATTCAAGGCAGCTATTCCAAATTCATTTCATTCTTCTTAAAGAACTTTGGAGGTTCCCCTATTCCCACAGATGACCTCCACAGCTGATTTACTGAGAAGGCCAAGGCCTCAGCTCTTCTATTCTCTCAATTTTGTCTGCATCATCATCCATCCTTTGCTTTTCCCCCTTCATTTTTTCTATTTCTAGAGAAGCCATCTCCCATCATTTCCTGGGCTTCTTTTACCAATGACTCTCCACTATCCACCCCCATTGTTCATTATCTCCTTTCTGGTATCTTCAAGTTCTTGTTCTTCTCTAGCTTCTCAAAAGCATGCTCTGATGTCTTGACTGCAAAAACCTACACAACTGTGCTCCCTATCTTTCTGGAAAATGTAGGCTATAGGCTATTTATCTGGAACTATCATAGTTTTTATTAATACTGGCTTCTCAAAAATCATCAATGCACTGCTTAAATACCAAATCCAATGACTTCATGCTGCTTTCTGTAATCCTTGATACTCCTGACTGTGGGCTATGCTTAAGAAAAGGGGACAGTGGAGGTTGGAGAGTAAGGAGGATGTACATGAAATTCCAGAAGGGAGGTGCAGTTTTTGCAAGCAGCCGTTAACGAGGTAAAGCTGAGTCAAACACATCAGGACCTTGGGCTTGGTTCCTTCTTGTAGTGACTGGAGGGGACAGGGTGGCCTCCCAGGCTCTGTTGTCAGAGCCAGGACAGCCTTGTGCACTCAAGCACAGTGCTTGGCAGAGGAATGGCCATGTGACTTTTGTTTTAGGAAAGGAGTTGAACAGATACCCCAGGGCCCACAGGGGGGTTTCCCCCTTACTTTATGTAGTCAGGCATATTGAAAATGTTCAACCCAAGTTTTTCTAATCTAAAGCACCCAAGTTACTCCAAATCTAAGTATACTCAGGAGTGGAAGATATCCTTGCTTGCTTTCTCCTTCTTCAGATTCTTACCATGATTTCCATAATACAATGTTATTCCTCCCTCTCTGGTCTTTCTCATTGGCTCGTTTGTTGCATGAGCTGTAAAAGTCAAAACACCCCAAGGTTCCCCGTCAGGCTGATTTCCTCTCCTCTCAGTATATCCACCCTTGATTTCTCTTTCATTCCCATGCTCTCTGAAAGCCTGGTGAAACCCCCTCCTGCTTTGATGTGACCAAGAGTATATTAGGTCCTAGGAAGCACAGTTTATTTTGGAGAATTTGAAAGATGTGCAAACATGCACCAGGTCACCCCCACCCTGATTCACCAGTTTGGAAGGCTGTGGGTAGTGATGGTGGCCACATTCATTCATGTTGGAAATTACAAGTTCCTATAGAAACAATAGTACTCACTCCACAAGTCCCTTGATGTTGCACATTCTTTCATTGTTCAACATCTTTAATTTAATGGCAGGTCTCCTAGTCTCATACAAAAGGGACCATTCCTTTGAGAGGCTCAAGATGCATTGATATGTAATGATGACTAATGAGGAAATGTAGAAGGAATGATGGCATTAGAAAATTACCGTTTAGCCACCACCAAAGTAATAACTGCTTCAAGCAAGGTTCATCAAGAAAAGCTAAAATTAATGGGCAAAAAGGAGGATGAGAAACAGGATATTTATATAATCTCAAAGTATCTCCCCATAAAATACTTACTGAAAAGGTAAATTTAGTAATTATACAATGGAAAAACCTGGCAGATATCACTTTATCCAAGTCAACAAAGGGGACACCATCATTAACGGGACAGAAAGGCATTATGTGCTTAACATTGAAGCACTGAGAAGGCTACTACGTGGCTTCCAGAATATTCCTGACAAAAATGCATAACCTCAATCTAATCATGAAAAACAGAAACCCAAACTGAGGAATATTGTGCAAAAGTATCAGCCTCTATTTTAAAAATATGTTGAGGTCATAAAAGAACTCTTTCACATTAAAAGGGATTAAAGAAACATGACAAGGAAACACTACATATGGTTCGGAATCTAATCCTGGGCCAGAAAAAGGACATTAGTGGGGCAATTGGCAACTGAATAAGGTGTGTAGATCACACATTGTTTCAATGCCAATTTCTTGATTTTGGCAATTATACTATGTTTATGTAAGAAAATATCCTTGTTTTTTAGAAGATACACAAGGGGATATTTAGAGGTAAAGCAGGATCATATTTGTAATTTACCCTCAGATATTTCAGAAAAAAATTGCATGTGTGTAGAGAGAGACCGAAAAATAAAGTGTGATAATAACATTTGGGGGACTTGAGAGAAGTATGTGGAAATTTTTTGTACTACTTTTGCAACTTATTAGGCCTTGAATTACTTAATATAAAGTTAAAAAATCTCATTAGTAGCATTTATTGAAGACTTGGATAGTTTCTACTCTTCAAAGCACCTTCAAAATTATTATAGGTATAATATCTTTTAATTTTCACATTAACCATGTGTGGCAGGTACTCTTATTATCTGCAAGTTAAAGAGGAGAAATAGGTTGAGAGAGGTTAAAAAACTTGGCCTAAGTCACACTGTTAGAAATGATCAAGCCATAATTTACAGAGGCTGTGTGATTCCAGAGCTTATGCACTTCAACCTCTGTGTCGTGTATAATTTACCAGAGAATGCTTAGATAAATCAGCCATCTGGCTGGTTAGCTCAGCTCTCTGGAAAATTCTCAATGACCTCACATCATGTAGACATAACCAGGTGGCTCTGGCTGGGACTACATGCAATGTTTAAACACAGTTTCAAACAGGAGTAGGGAAGAGACCAATACATTTTTTTTTATCTCTATCCAGTTCTTTCTCATTCCCTAGATTCTAAAGACTACACTTCCCAGCTTTCCTGATGTTAGGCAAGGCCACGTGACTAATTCTAGCCAATAAAATGTGAGAAGTGAGGTGTAGCATTTTTCCCATGCGAAGTATTTAAGGGCAAGTTTGTCCTTCCAGGCTCTCATTTCCCTGTCCATAGTGACTGAAGCCAACAAGTTGAAATGGTAGAGCCATAAGATGGAAAAAATCTGGATCCTGGAGTCACTGCATGAAGGACAGAGGCCTCCAAGAATTACCCCACCATTGCTGGATTTTGTGTGAACAAGAAATAAATCTGTTAAATCACTGAGCTGTCCAGGTTTACTTAGGACTATAGCCTAGCCTGGTCTAATATGCAGACTACAAGGGCTTAAATGCCTGCAGGGACTGGACTAGCAGGCAATTAAAATGAATAAAGTAGCTATCAATGAACTAGGAGTGGGAGGAGAACTATGTTGGATTGGAGGCACTGGTCCCATTATAGGAGAAAAGCGGGGCTCAGCTCTAGCTCATTCTTTTATGAAATAATTTGGGGACAGCATTATTGGGTCTTAACTGAGGTTCCCACCGCCCCCCCCCAAGAAGAGCTGGAAATCTGGATGTTAATGTGAAATCTGAATTTTTAATGTTGACAGCTCATATGGATTCAAAACAAAACGAAGTCGAAGACAAAAACCAGACATCCTTGCTCTTTCCTATCATAGGAATGCCTCTGCCTCAAGATATCTGCACTTGCTGGTTCTTCTGTCTGGAATGCTCTTCCTCTTAGACACCTGCAACACCTGGTCCTCTCTCCTCAGAGAACCCTTTCCTGACTACCCTCTTTAAAATTGCAATGCCTTCCCACCTATGCTCTCTCCCCCTTCCCTGTTTTTCCCCTCCCTCATGCTATTTATCACCTTCTAAAATAAATAACTTAAAAAAACCTTATTGGCTTGCCCCTTTCCTACCACGATAATCAAAGTATAGGAGGGCAAAAACTGTTTTTGTTAGATTTCTTAAGGCGAGTGCCTGGAATAGTGCCTAACAGTGTTCAACATTTATTTGTTAAATAAAGGATTTTAAAAAGCACCCCACTGTGTGAGTCACACCTAGCACACCTGGAGATTTGATTTGGTTTAAAGGCCATCAGTTTACACCTTCTGTTTTAGGGCCCCATTGAGCAGTTGCTAACAGTTCTCTGCTTCCTTCAGAATAGTGATGAATTTTGTTCCAGGAAATGGACCACACAAGGAGTTTGGAGAAAAGTCTTGTAAATTCCAGGGAGCCCCATGCCTGCCTTTGTCTTCACAGAATACTGTGACCACCATCTACTTTTTATCTCGTCTCTGCTGTAAGTCCTGGGTTTGTTCATTCCTAAAAACTTCTGGCTAGAACCTGGCGTGTGGACCAGTCCTGGTCTTCACAGTTCTATGAAGCCAGTCCATTCCTCTTTGCTTATTCGTTTGAGTTGGGTTTCTGTCACTGTGAATCAAAGTCCTGACAAGTTGAATGTGACTTGGGGCAAATTGTTTGGTGTTTGAGTTTTGGTTCCTTCACATTAGGTAAGCACTACAGCCTTTTCTAGGATTTCAGCATTTCAGAATTCTAACACAATTAAGGCCCTCAATCTACAGAGCCCAGACAGTTTTGACTGTGGGGGAACTTGCTTCCATGGAGCCACACGTCACTCTGCCCTATCACACCAGCCGCTCTGACTCTGGCTATCAACTCGCCCTACTGTCTGAGCCGCTTGTACACCACTTCTGGCATCACCAGATAGGTCCTTCAACACGATCCTTGTTGGCACATTTTCTTCCTTCAGACCCATTCTCACCTCCCTCCTACTCTTGTCCCATGCCTCCTTAAAGTCCTATTCGTTTGCTAAAAACTCCAAGTAAAATTAAATTTCAGGTCTTTCATCCCAGGACCCTCTTGTGTACCTAGAAGACTCTTCCCTCCCCACCTCCTTCCATTTTTCTTCAGGACGGGCAGGAATCTTTATCAACTCAGGTTAGAAAGCTATTATTTATTTTCTTTCAGTCATTATGGAGTCTGCCCCCTGAATTCTCATTTGGCAGGGCTGGCAGGGAATTCAGGCTTAGTCATTATTAAGGATTCCTCCCCTCATCCCAGAGTTGGACAAAGGTCCTGGAAATCTTAGAGCAAAACATTTGGAGGGGTCCCCCAGTTCAGGGCATGCAGGTCACCACAGATAATGCTTATTTTCCTCACCCACCATGGTACCCTTGTGTCTGGTAGCTCCTGGGCCACACTTGGGCATGAAAATAGCTAACATTTATAGAATGTTCCTGAAGTGGAAGGGATTTACATAAATAATTTCACAAGAGACCTAAAACATACTTTTCCTAAACAACTCACAGTTCTCCCTCAAGTCCTCCAAGTCTTTGTCCAATTATTCCCTTCTCAATGAGGCTCATTCTGACCACCTGCGCCTCACCTCCCACAGCTACCCATCCCTTTTCCTTGCAGTACTTTTGTTCCCAAAGAACCTTCTTCTAAGATACTGTGCTTTGTGACTTACGTACTAGTAGTGTTTTCTGCCTCCCCTACTGGAATGTAAGCGCCACAAGGTAGGATCTTTATTTTACTTCTGTCAAACCCCTGGAACAGCACCTAGCATACAGTTCAATAAGTGCTTGTGGAATACATTATTTTTCATTTTACAGGTGAGAAGATGGAGATACATGAAGGAAAGTAGCTGCATAACCTGCAAGTGGGAGAGGTTGGGTTCAAACACAGGCCACCTGATTTCTTTTAGCCACTATATTATCTCTGAACTGGGTAGTCCCCAGACCTACTTTCAGCTTCCCTGCCATATCCCTAGGACACAAACAGCACAGAGAGTGGATTGCAATCCTTAATGAACCCCACCTAGAGCTTAACCTCCATCCATTGCCCAAATGCTGCCCACTTCCAGAATATAGTATCCTCAAAGAGATAAAACTTCACTTAGGACAGGAAAGGAGTCGTTTTTCTGGAAATATCAACTTGCCACTTAGCAAGTGCTCCTGAGGTTAAAAACAGAAGGATTGGCCACTTTCTTGGAATGAGGTGGGATATCCAGAAAAAAAAACCAATCAGCTGTAACTACGCATGTGTGAAAGAGAATGAGATGAGCAAGGCTTTTATATCCTGAGCTCCCCTTCCCACATGAGCTACGGTTTCCTCTCCTCCTAATTCTAGTCCCAAAGTCCAGCCGGGCTACTAATGCCTGCTGAAACCCCTCTGAATAGAACAGAGTTTTGTGCAAAGCCCACCTCCCCAGACGACTGGAAGGAGTGGAGCTCCCACTACAAGTGGGGGAAAAAGGACTGTCCTATTACTGAGTTCCCCAGCGCTTCTTCAAGACTTCAGGCTACAGCATTCGATTAGAGCCTCCTGTGAAAACGGCTCTTCCATACTTACTGAAAAATAGCTTCTCCTTTGGATAAAGTCCCGTCCGCTCCCTGCCTTGCCCACTGAGCAAGAGATAGCAGTGGGTCTGTGGTGTTGTTTTGCAACAAAGGAACACTGGACCTGTTGCAAAAGCCCTAACAGGTGGAAAGGTACAGAAAAGCCGTCTGTGGCCGAGTTTAGCACTACGCAAGCAGTGCTTAGAGAATGGAGCTGATTTTTTCTGTTGAGAGAAAGCTTTAAGAAAAATTCTTTAAGTATTTTGAGAGAGAGCGAGCGTGAGCAGGGGAGGGGAAGAGACAGGAAGACAGAATCTGAAGCAGGCTTACACGCAGGGCTCAAACACACACACCCTGAGATCAAGACCTGAGCCGATGTCAGACGCTCAACTGACTCAGCCACCCAGGCACCCTGAGAGAAAGTGGGGTCTTAAAAGCACAACCGTAACCCAATGCTTCTGAGGATACTAACAGAGATACTAATATTAGAGTATTAGAGAAGACACTATTCTTCTCCCCTCTTTTCCTCCCCCCACCTCCCTTCTAGAAAATCAAGTTTTGAATCTTTGGGGAGAGAGCATTCTCCTTATGCCAGACTGCTAAAAAGACCCTAGCACTTCTCTGAAAAAACATCTCTATCATACGAGCAGGCTAAAGTGGCGGGGAGGGGCCTGCATTTCCATCAAACGTTTCCTGCCTTGTAGCTGACTAGGAGTGCAGAGCTCTACGCTTGGCCAGCAAGAGAGCAAGATGAAGAAGTGACAACCGAGACTAACGTATGAGAGGAGCCAGGAGACCCGAGCAGCACTTCGTCTCCGTATTTATTGAGCTCAGCTATTACCCACGTGGTGAACGTGAAGAAAACAAGATGTTACACCCATGAACGTGGAGAAAACAATCAGACAGTAATCATTAACGTGTGTGTAAGCAAAGGGTCTGGGGGCAAGTGGAGCTTGTGATATTGGCGTCAGATGGAGAGTAATTTCCTGCGGGTGATATAACAAGTTACTCGTGATCTCATTACAATATCTCGCTACCAAACCTCGGGCGCTTTTGCCCTATGGTGGCAATGTTCTGCCCAAAGCTTTTTTCTAACCCATCTATGCAAGCACAACCAATTTCCCCACACTGTCTTTCTAGCGACTTCCTATGATGACTGACAAGTAGTTTCAGCTGATGGAGATTGATTAAAAACAAGACCAAGTCCTGTCGTGATTTTTCCACAGCTGAACCCTTGTGTTCATCTTGGAGTGAGTGGCAGCCAGGACCAGTGTGATCAAAGAGGAGAAAGCTGGCTGCAACATGACCCCAGAGGACAGGAGAGATGGATAAAGTGGGGCGCCACGTAGCCTGTGCCCGGGCCAAGAGCTCCCAGATACCCAGCAAGGCCTGGAAGAGGTAGACCACCATGAGAGGCTGTGCACTGTGCACAGCCCTGAAAAACAGAGTGGTGAGGTCTGGGGAACCCCAGATGGTCACTTTTACTGGCCTCTCTTTTCCTTTCCTGTAATTTGGGAGGCATGGGGGAAGATTCCCTGACAGGATAGCCTCAGGCAAACAACGTGTCCTTGCAACCTCACTGTTCTGATTTGTTAAGGGAAGGATAGCAGTCAGTACACCTGAAATGTTGTGGTTCTGAGGCTGATATGAGGCAGGAAAGGCCAAGTCTCATGAAGACAAGCTACCAGGCAGGGTTCCCAGAGGTAGCCATGCCTCCTCTTGAACTTGAGAGTTCATCAGAATCCCTTGGAGGGACTGCTGGCCCCAGCCCGAGTTGCCTTCAGTAGGACTGGAGTGGGGCCTCAGAACTTACATTTCTTTTTTTTTTACGTTTCTTTATTTTTGAGAGACAAATGAGCAGGGGAGGGGCAGAGAGAGAGAGGGAGACAAAGAATCCAAAGTAGGCTCCAGGTTCTGAGCTGTCAGCACAAAGTCCAAAGCGGGGCTCGAACTCGGAAACCGCAAGACCATGACCTGAACTGAAGTTGGCTGCTTAGCAGACTGAGCCACCCAGGGGTCCCCAGAACTTACATTTCTAACAAGTTCCCAGGTGCTGCTGCTGGTGCTAGGCTGGGGATCACAAGTTGAGAAGCACTGCTCTAGACGTCGCCCCTTCCCCGCGTGAGGGGGAGGAAGCCCTCTGATATGATCAACTGGGTAGAGGCACAGCTGCTGCCCCCGCCCCCCGCCTCGTCAAGACGCTTACCTTTCCCTCCCACCTGTAGGGGGCAGCCTGGTTCTGCCTCAGCCTACAGGAAGGACCCGGATAGCCTCCAAGTTAACTGCTGATAAAATACTTCTATTTCCTAAAATCCCAGACAGATGCTATCTACCTGGGCCCTTGCCTGGGGAGCCCCTTCAGTTAGTGTTCTCAAAGTGGGCAGGCTAGGGCTTTACTATAGAAAGAGGGCTGCTTTGCTAAGGGCGGGGAACTCCCAAAGGCAGGGAGGGAGTGAGTGGGTAGCCTCTGCTTTAGTGTTACCCTGCTAGCAAAGCACTGACTCAGCGGCAGGGCCTAATAAATGTTCCACAAACAAACAAATTAAGACCCTGACTATTTGTGCAAGAGCCAGTGAAAGAGAAGGGCAGAAAGGGATGGAATGAGTTTTAAACATGGTCAGTCTACCAGAGACACCAACTGCTGTTTGTGAAAGCGAGTGTGTCTTCTGTTGCTGGGTGATTCCTTCTCCCCTGTGAAGAGACACAGGACTTCACCAAGGCTAATGCCTTCAGGCAGAGGGCTGCCGGAGCAAAACCAGCCAGCAGGGGGAGCCTCTACATTTGCTCCCTAGGCTCTTAGCCCCATGCAAGGCACTCCCCCCTCACCCCCCATTCCTTCTGTTATTTGGGAAAAATAAAATCTATTATACTGCAAGATGCCTCAAACCTTTATTTAAAATAAGGTGAGGATAAATAAACAATACACAAAAAATTACCAAGCTGAACGACAGTATTCTATTTGTACTGCAAACAGAAACAGACAAGCCTATCAAAACCAGAGGTAGACTGCTCCAGCAGATAACAATCCTCCCACTCAGGAATTGCTGGCCAGTAGACTTGCCCAGTGTGGAAACAGAAGGCATTCTGGGGACATGGAAGGAGCAGCCAAGGCTCTGAGGTGGAAAGAAGGTGTTTGGGCAAAAGAGAGAAAACTAGGCTAATTTGAAAGGACTCCTCTCTACGGTCCATCCCTCAGGGTAGGAGGTCAGATTTGGGTGCAGACTTAAGGGAGGGCCTGAGAAAAATCACAACAGTCATATTATCTACCCTTCTGTACTCATTCTTGCACTACAGGCAGATTTCTGTCCAGTCTCCAGATATTTACCTGTGAAGGTGGTCCCACGTGGGGCCCACTCTCAGGAGAGGTTTCTGGTTGGGTCTGTGAGGGCAGCCCCTAGTCTTGTCCTACTGTTTTATTCCCACATGCCCTCAGAGTTCCTCTAGTGACCATGATGATTATGCCATGGGAAAGATCAGCATGTAAGACAAGCCTGTGGACATAGGACAGAGTAGCTCCGAGTGAGGCAGCTGGACCACAGATCACTGGAGCAATGCCTGACCGTCATCAACATTATCTGTCTCCTACACTGGTAACTGACACATCATTTGTGGCACTTTTCACTAAAGCAGTTCCTTGAGCTTTTTATCACCCCTTCCCTGAAGCTGGTCCTCCACCGGTGTGTGGTCAAGCTGCTTCAGTGCTGTCATTGTTCACAAAGTCATCTAAACAAGAAACTCTCTAATTAGTTTTTACTCTCTCTCTCTCTCTCTCTGTCATCCACATTGAGCCATCAAAGAATTCTGGATTATTCTATCTCTTAAATAATCTCTGTCCTCTCCCCTCCATAGCCACCAATAAGGACTCATGTGGATGGCTACTGGACTCTGTCTTCTCTAACTCCATTCTTGACATGGATTCCAGATGATCTAAAAGTCCTATTTGATTATGGAATTCCCTTGTTTCAAAACCATTGCTCGCTCCCCAGTGCCTACAGAGGATGAGGTGGCATAGCTTTCAGGAACCAAGCAGGGCAGGAACAAATGAATGAATGAATAGAAACAGATGGGGAAGAGGAATTGGGGGTAAGAGACTTGTACTGTACTCCTGTTGTGGCACAGGAGACCGGCCATTCGCTGCAATCCCGTAAGCCCTACCATGCCCTAAAGTTGAATTCCAGTCAACAGAGAGGAATAAAAATTGTAATAAATATCTTTTACTCCATTATTTATGGCACCCCAGCCACGCATGCTTCTCATTTCCTCCCCTACTCTGCTTACAGATTCTGAAAGCACTTTGTACTACTTCCCTAAGATCTGCACTAATAAGAAATAAGGTGCCACCTGGTCAAACCCATGTAGCATAGCAGCCTGTCGTCCAGAGGACCTTTCTGTATGCAGTTGGGTGGGTACTTCCAACAAAATTTCCCTCCTAGCCCTATCCAGCCTCTAGTTGGAGAAAAGACTATGGTCTCATAAGTAGGTAAATGGGGGGCGCCTGCGTCTGTCCATTGAGCGCCTGACTCTTGATTCTGACTCAGGTCGTGATCTCCTAGGTTCCTGGGATGGCGCCCAGCGTTGGGCTCTGCACTGAGTGTGGAGCCTGATTGGGATTCTCTGTTTCCCTCTCTCTCTGCTCCTCTCCCATGTGCACAAGAGTGCATGTGTGCTCTCTCTCTCTCTCTCTCTGAAAATAAACTTAAAAAAATAGAGAAATCTTTCCTTTTTTAACACAGATCCTTGTCTTATACTCACCTTAGAAAAATATCTTTTTCTGAACACTTACACACACAGTATTTAGCTTTCTTTAAAAACATTATTGTCAAATTGGTTTCCATACAACACCCAGTGCTCATCCCAGCAAGTGCCCTCCTCCATGCCCATCACCCATTTCCCCCTCTCCCCCACCCCCCATCGACCTTAGGTTTGTTCTCAGTATTTAAGAGTCTCTTATGGTTTGCCTCCCTCCCTCTCTGTTTGTAACTCGTTTTTTTTCCCCTTCCCCTGCCCCATGGTCTTCTGTTAAGTTTCTCAAGATCCACATATGAGAGAAAACATACGGTATCTTTCTCTGACTGACTTATTTAGTATTTAGCTTTTGAGAAAAACTACGATTACTCTGTTTTTGTCCTTAATATCTGTATTTTGGGGGTAGTTAGCCTTTGCTGCTGCACTTGACAGGAGCTAACAAGTAACCACTTGTGGGTGTCACCGATGCGGTGACTGGAGTGTCTCAGGGCTGAGGCGATGAGACGCTGGTTCTGTGTTTATGTACCTGGGCAACCGTCATGTTTACTCACTGTCTCTTTGGTCAGGTTCCAAACCAGCAGCACCGCACCCGTTAACACTGGGCTCCACACCGGTTACTGATGGGCTGGCCTCTTAGTTGTAAGGAATTGTTACTTTTAACTTGAGCAATTGGTGGTTTCATTTGAGAAGCACTTTTACAAACACGCATCAGAGTTTCGCCTGACAAAAACCCTTCATGCCCAATGAGGCGGTGAACCCAGAAGGTGTGGCCATGTACCAATCAGCCTGTCTGTTCCTCTTCTTGAGAGGCTCATTGTGTCTAGCAGTCCATTTGGATTTGTTGAGCGCCTACTGTGTGTTTGGCATTGATCTAGGCTTCAGGAACCCAAAGATAGCTAAGATATCATTTGCCAGGAGTGAGCAGGGAAATGAACCTACAAAATACCATCATTGTTTGGCTTCTGAATGTCCTAAGCTTGCCTTCTGAGACTTTTGCTTCCAGGTCTGTCTTCCTCCCTGCCTGGATTATCCTTTTTTCTCTTCAGACCTCTTATTTATCTATTTCCCCATTCTCCATGCTTTTATAAGAGCCAGCAGGAAAGGGAAAGGAACAGGGAAGAGAAATACGTAAAGACATTAACAGTAATGAGGGTCAAGGTGTGTCAAGCACTTTGCAGGCCATTTTCCATGATTGATATAATTTAGTCATTCCCCTCAAACCCTATTATTTTTGTTAGTTCTCTTCTACAGACCAGAAACTTGAAGACTGGAGACCCTACAGGGCCTCCTCCAGATCACTTATCAGGGATGTGACTGTGCTGGGACACAAGCAAAGCATGTTTGCCCCACTGTAGCATGCTGCCTCCTGGTATGCATGTAATTGTTCTAGCCAATCACGGGTTCACTTGTTCCTGCTAATGGGGCACCGGGCTGACTCCAATGTCCGGACTTCGCTCCAAGAGGGCTGACCAGTTTGATTGGACGGCTTTCACAGAACTACCCTGTCCTTTCTGTGCCAACAGGTAAATTTCTAACCAGCCTTGCTGCCAGGCAAGCACATCCCCCCGGGAGGGAATCCCTTCGTCCCTCTCCAAGTCCAATTGTTTCTGTGTTACATCAAAGACTGCACATGCCAGGGAGGGTGCAGTGCCACCTGCTCCCACGGGCACCTCTGAAAGCCCTTGTTTACTGAGGACAGAGGCCCACCGAGGCAGAAAAGGTGAACCAGGGCCCAGAGAGAATGTCCCAGGTCTCCACACCACAAAGTGGGACACCTCAGCCTTGGCTTCTCCTTCCACACCCCATGGAGACAGATGAGAGAGGGGAGTGGTCCTGTTGGCAGACACGACGCTGATTCCATCACCGGGATGGCACCATGAAGCCCCCAGAGCTGAGCAAGAGAAACTGACAACAGTGACTAGCCCATAAGCCTGGTTTCAGAGACCGAGAAAAATAATTTCCCTGCAATCCTTTTCTATGCCGTATGAGTCATGGTTGAACTGCCAAGGGAAGCATTTTTGGAACATCACAGAGGGGGACAATCATAGTTCTAAACCTTTAAAGGACTACATTTTTTTAAAGGTCAACTGCTTTTTCCCTGGAGGGGGTGCTCCTAATAGGGACTACAGAGACGGATAATTAATAATTGTGATGTTGGGAGAGTCGCCTGGAAAGGAAAAAATTACTTGGAACCAGCTCCTCCTCTGAGTTGTGTCGCCCACCTCCCTGCATCACTCTGATCTAGGGATGCAGCAAAGCTCTCAGCTGGGTTTTCCAGACTGCGGCTCTCACTCCCAGACTTGCAATTGTGTTGCATATCCAGTTCATAGAGCTGGGAATCACCACTCAGCAGAGGCTGCTACTGCAGAAATGTATCACAAATTCTTTTTCCTCCACTTGTATTTTCAATGAACGTGTGGTGTATTTGTGCACATGCCAATATTAAGCACATACCTGGTGTGTACTCATAGCCAAATTAAAAAAAAATGGGGGAAGGAATTGGATGTATGAGGTTTGAAGGCTGAGCTGACTTTCTGCTTCTGTCTGGGACAAGTCACTCATTTTCAGTTTCCATCTTCCCCGTAAGGATTTCTCTCTGCCTAGTCCTCAGTCCTCACGGCCCCTGAATTCAAGCTTTTTCTTTTTTTTTTCTCTTGCTCCTCGGGCTGTTCTGCTACCTCCTACCAGATTCTCCAAGCCTCTCTCGCTGTTGAGACTCTGACCTGCTGAGTTCACATCCTCCCCAAACGGTAACTGCCCCCCCCCCCAATGGATTAGCTACTTTTTTACTAGTTTCTGCAGCTGGAGCTGTTCTGGAAGGCTCCAATGTCTCTGAGAATTGTTAATAAGGAGCACCCTTCCTGAACACGTGTATGCAAGGCTTGTGCTAAACTCTTTATGCATGTTGTTCTCATTAATCCTCACAAGAAGCTTGTTCTCCTTGTCCCCTACTTTACAAATGAGGACGCTGATGGACAGAGAGGCTGAAAAACATGCACAGAGTCCCAAACCTAGTAGCAGTCCCGGAATTTGAACTCCATGACCTTGGAGCTTGTGTTCATCACCATGATGCCATTATTGGCTGGTTCCAGATCTTATCCCATTTCCTTTGGGTCCTTTGGGTCCTAGTTATCAGCAGGCCAGGTGCAGCTATATCATGAGACTAAGACAGGTATTCAGTAAATTCTATTCAAAAATCACGTATTGGGTGCAAAGCACTACTAAGTCGCAAACCTGCGGTGTAGCTTTTGGTGTGGAGATGAACCACGCTCATCTTTCACTGAATGATTGGGAAGAGAATCCTTTTGCTTGTAAGAATAGCAGATCTAACTTTAGGCAAAATTGTGAGGTTTCTGTGTCCCGTTGGGTGGCACTTCCTACACCCTGTTCTGTTCTTTCTTCAACTTAGGAAGCTTCTCCTCCTTCTCCGCCAGGATCTGCATTCTGTGCTTCTGCATCCAGCACTGCACCCAGAAGTAGGTGGTACGCACTCCAGTGCATAGCTGATGTAGGTTTCATCTTCTGATTACCCAGAGGGCACTTCAACACGTTTATTCATTTGCCTGGCTCTGGAAAGGTCATGGTATCCCCCGCCTCACTGAGCTTATACTTTGGTAGGTGAAGGCAGACAGGAGTCCCTATAGAAAGGGTAGAGTGAAATAAGAACTAAAGGGGAATATGTAAAGTGAGATAGGATCCCCAAGTTGACTAATAAAGGGCATTATTTCTTTTCGGGGGTTTTGGTTGCATAGGGAATATAATTTTCAAACCTCACCAAATTGAACGAAGACCTGACATTTCTCTGTGTGTAAAGTTGACCTAAATAAAATCTTTTTTGTCTAAGAAATAAAAAAGGCACAGGTCTAAAGGAACACCAGTAAGTAGACACAGAGTCATTCCCAAGTGACATATGGGTAAACATCTATCTAAGAGCCATTCATTCAACAAATATTTATTGAACACCTAATATGTACTGGGCTGTTCTAGGATCCATCCATGAAGGGCCCTGTGTTCATGGAGTTTACATTCTAGCAGGACCCTTTAGGGGGCAAAGGAAGGGAAGATTTCAGCAGGAGGTGGGGCAGATTTCAGGCCATTGAGCTGGCCTTGATGATCCCCAAAAGGGGAGATTAGTGGAAAAGCCCCAGAAAGCAGAAAGCCAAAGGTCCTTAGATACTTTATTGACTGTAGCAGCTCTTTCAGGTGGGGCCCAGAGAGAGAGCCTTTAAATCTTCCAGCTCCAACCCCACCCAGCTTGGGAGGGCAGTGTCCACACTGCCTCCCCACCAGAGACTCTGGGGGATCAGAGGACAATGCCTCCGCCAGAGGGCCCAGCCTCCCTTCTGGCACTCCTGCAAACAGGGGAACGGGGTGTGGGCTCTGGCCAAAGCCAGCAAACCAGGAGGTTGGAAACTTATTTTCTGAGTGCTGGGAGAGGCAGGGAGGTGTCGGTGCTTTTTGAAATCAAAGCTATGTCCTTAGAAACACCGCAGAAGGGCTTGGCAGAGCCCCTGGGAGTGGGATGGTGCTGCTGTGAATCACAGGAACCCCAGGCGAGAAGAGGCCATTGGAGCAGGATGAAGCTTCTTTTGAAGTCTCCAAATCTTTATTAAATAAAGGATCCAGAAATCCTTGATCATACAGCACAGTTTAATAACATTATATATATATGTATAAAAGGACAATGAAGCAACGTATAGTCAGTGTTAACTAAAAATGATTGCAGTGTCATATAATCTCTGAGTTTACAAAGACAGCACAACTTACACAATGCATCATATTCTACACTTGGTCTTTTTCAGGAACAGCAGTTAGAAGGTATTAGAGACCAGCGTTGAAGTCTATGATCTCTACCCACTTTTTGCCCTTCCTATAAGATATTTTATTTTTTTTATTTAAAAAATTTTTAAATGTTTATTTTTGAGAGAGAGAGAGAGAGAGAGAGCACAAATGAGGAGGAGCAGAGAGAGAGGGAGACACAGAATCCGAAGCAGGCTCCAGGCACTGAGCTGTCAGCACAGAGCCTGACGTGGGGCTTGAATTCACGAGGGGCAAGACCATGACATGAGCTGAAGTTGGACACTCAACTGACTGAGCCACTCAGGCACCCCTTCCTGTAACCCATTCTTTGTCCTTTAGTTGATCACACTCAGATTGTTTACTTTCTGTTCCATTAGTTGAGAATATATACAAAACTTCCAGGTGATAGGAGAACTTCTTTTGGAGGGTGCATACGAAAGAGGAATTAAATTCAGGAAGAATTTCCTTAATTCTAAAACCCACAAAAAATGTCACCCACGTTACAAGATGACCACAACACCCCAATGAGCCTGAAAGCAAACAAGCACCCCAGTCCTTCTCCAGCACACTGGAACGCTTCCCTAGAGGTGGTCTCATCCTGTGGTTTGCCTGGTGGGCCGTGCTGGTCCCCCGGGGGAAAGAAACGGAAGAAAAGACACAGTCCAGAGAGATCAACACACTCTTGGAATGGGGAAAGCTGATGCATTTTTGCACGTGTTATCAGATTTTTTTTTCTGTAACAGTCCAGATAGCAAATAGTTTAGGCTTTGTGGGCTATATGGTTCTGTGTCAAAACGATACAACTCTGCCATTATAGCATGAAAGCAGCCAGAGACAGGTATGGCTGTGTTCCAACAACACTTTATTTACAAAGACAGCCATGGATTGGATATTGTCGGTCCTTGTGTTATTAGTTAAATGACGACAGGCCAGAGACAGCCAGAAACAAAAGTGAGGGAAATAGGGCCATAAAATGGAGTCAAGAACAGGTATACATTCATGAAGCCCCATTTTTGTACAGACATGTGTTAGCTTGTGTTTTTCCAGTCCCCCTCAGAGTCAGGTGGGACTGTGGGACTGAGCGCTGAATAGCAAAATATAGGTAGAAATAAGTTATGCTCCTTTCCGGCCCGGTGTTTGTGTTCTCACTGGCTCTTTCTCTATCTGCTGGCTGGTACAGCAGGAGCCAGTGGAGGACTCCGAGGCCCCGGAAATTGCAGGCCGGTGGTTGAAGGAACTTGTTGGGTTCCCAGATAGTGGGGTGGGGCACAGCTTTCCTGCCAACGCCATCAGACTTTGACATGAAGTAGCCATTAACTTTTTGTTTTGCTAACTGGCTGAGAACTGGGGGTTTGTCTGTTACATCAGCCAGGTTACTTATTGTAACCAGTACAGAAACTAAGGGTCACGTTACCACCGCCCCTTGCCCAAAGCCCAGGAATTGGATACAACATATACTTTTGAATGTGGGGTAGGGGTGGGGCTGGAATCAGCAGAGTTGTTCGAATTTTCAGATTAAAACACCTGTCAGATGCTGAGATCCCACTTTAACTTTGTAAAATCAGGGTATGGCCTTTCTTAAGGAGTTTTCTTTCTTCTCTCTTCTTTTCTTTTCTTTTTTTTTTTTTTACTTTTTTTAATGTTCATTTATTTTTGAGAGAGACACACACAGAGTGCAAGCAGGGGAGGGGCAGAGAGAGAGGGAGACAGAATCCGAAGCAGGCTCCAGGCTCTGAGCTGTCGGCACAGAGCCAGATGCAGGGCTGAAACTTACAGACCATGAGATCATGACTTGAGCCAAAGTTCGATGCTTAACAGACTGAGCCACCCAGGTGCCCCTCTAAAGGAGTTTTCACATCTCTCATATAAAATGAGTCTATTTGATTCTCACAGAAGCTTTGTAAGCAAGGTATTAGTTAGAACCCGTGAGTTACTAGAAACAGAGACCATTTGAGCCAAGTTCAGCAACATTGGGGGAATTTATGGTAAAACTATAAGGGCACTTCCACAGATTTGAAGATCGACCTCAGGCCAGCCTCGGGTTGGGTCAGGGTTCCAGAACTGGAAGTCCATCAGTACCATGTCTCAGCTCTGCGTCCCAGCACGCTGCGTGTTCTGTAACCCAGCTTCCTTGATCCAAGATGGCCAAACTCAGAAGCTGAGGTTTTTATCTCTCCTTCTCAAAAAACCAGCCCAGACTGAACCTGAGGCTCCTGGTACCCATTCTAAGATCCGAGGAAGGGAAGACTGATTGGCACTGCGTGAGGCTGGCGGCCACTCCTGGTCCAGTTGGCAGTGGCTGCAGGGTACAGACACGCTGCTGAGGCCCATCCTGGGGTGAGGTTGGCTCCTAAGACGGTGAGTGTGAGCTGAGCTGATTCCCCATAGATGTCTTCCCCCTCATTTCATGCAGGGGGCAACATAGGTAGGACAGACCTTACCATACCCATTTTCCCCACAAAGGAAGTGTGGCACGGAGATGTTAATGAATTTCTGAAAGTCATCCAGATGCTTGAGCAGGGCTTCTACCATGACCAGCCTTGCTCTCCCTCCAGCTGCTCTGCTCCTTACCACAGGCATCCGGCTGTTTCCCACATAAATCAGTAATTGTCTTTGGATATTTAACAAAAGGATAGCTTTCTCTAAAAGCAGATCTGGTTTTCTCTACCACCCTTCTAAAGATTTTGCCTGATTTTGCCATGGCAAGCAAGTGGAGTGTGAAAGAAAGCTGAGAGGACCACGGGTTTTTAGCATTCCGAAGCCAGTTTGAAGACTAGAACTATTTGAGAGCCTCTGATGTAACTTACCTTCTGGACTCTAGCCTGAAAAGTAATAAAATAGTATGATTACTACTATTAGTACTGTAGTACTGAATGGTCTGATTAACAAATAATTTAAGGGGCACCTGGGTGGCTCAGTTGGTTGAGCATCTTTCTCTTGATTTCAGCTCAGGTCATGATCCCAGGATCGTGGGATCCAGCTCTGTGTTGGGCCCTACATTGGGCTCCATGCTGAGTATAGAGCTTGCTTAAGATTCTCTCTCCCTCTCTCCCTGCTTGTGCTCTTTCTCCTTAAAATAATGATAATGATAATAATAATTATTATTACTTTTTTAAAAATTGCATAAGTAGCATTAAACCAAAAAATTCTGGTGGACAGTAATCTTATCTGTGAGTCAAACTCACATATCACTGCCCTTGATACTTAGTTACTCAATAAATATTTGTTGAAAGACTGAATGAACTTGTTTACTGCAGAAAAACTGGAAAGTACTGAGCAGCGTAAGGAAGAAATAAGGTTCTCACATAATCCCACCACTACCTCTTGAAATTGTCCTTCATACATTTTTATAAAAATAGGATTTTATTCTACATACCTTGTTATCTTCTTCCTCCCTCCCTTCCTTTCTTTCTCTTCCTGTCACGTTACAGTATTTCAGGACATCATTTGTAGTGGCAGTGTAGGATTTCATCCTATGATCACATTTATTTATTGAAGACACTCTCCCCTTTAGGCTGTTTCCAGATTTTTCCCTACACGAAACAGGCTATAACAAATCTCCTGGCATCTCAGTCTTCAGGCATATCTTAGACTGTTTCCTTGGCGTAGGTTCCTAGATGTGGAATTCCCGGCTCCAAGGACAGATGAACTTTGGATGCTTTTTGCCACATGGCTTGCCAACAAGGCTGCTCCAGTGTGGGTTTGAGAATATCTATTTTCAAGGGTCTCATCTTTACAAAGTGTTCTCTTTTTTGCTTCATCAAATGTTTTTGGAACTTCTGTTGGTTTTTCCTGTCCAGGTGGGTCTCCTGACGGGAAAAATTGGCTTGGGCACCTTTGGGAGGTGGTGTGCCAGCATGTACCTGGGATGCTGTCAGCAGCGGCGGTTTGGTATGGAGCAGCCTCTTGGCCCAGAAGCTGCTCTTTGCGGTTCAAAAAAGGAGCAGAAAAAAGTGTCTCAGTGTTCACACACTCTGAAGCTCAGAAAGTGTTGCATGACAAGGACAGAGACTTCTTTTTACAATGCTTTCACCAGAAACTGAGCCCTTTTGAGATGAGGGGCCACAACAAAGGTTGGCTGCAGGAATGTGACATCTACTAAGTGCAGCGTGAGTCTGAGGACCACACAACGCTGCTCCTGGCTCCTTCGCATCTGGGAATGGACATGGGCCTGAGTCCTGCTTGTGCCAAAGCCCTAGATGACTAGGCTCATTATCAATGACCTGAGAACCATCAGTGACTTGAGAACCGAGATGTATTCTCTGCAACGGTAAAACCTACATCTTAAAGCGTACACACATGAGGGTAGTTTAATCACCAAAATCAAGGCCACAGAAACTCTTCATAACACATATGAATTGCTCTAGGTCACACAGCTACTACCTGGCAGTTTTAAAATTGAGAATAAGTTTCCCGAACCTGTACAGTTTGGCCTTTCCACTCTCCTGTGGTAATATTCTTATCCTGTGCATCCCAGGTTATATAATTTTCAACAGAGCCATCCTGAGGAGCAAAACAGACTCTAGAGCGAAAACTCTAGAGTGAAACCAATGCCATCCACTGACCTGAGATAGATATGTAGCACCAAGCAAGAAATAACCCTTTGTTGTTTTCAGTCACTAAAATTCAAGGACTGTTTATGACTGTAGCACACTCCCTAAAGGGAAGGGGGTTGGGGAGGCTGGTGGACCGTGAGGGAGAGAAAGTTACCCAGCCGCCGAGCCGGCCATTCTTAGCACTTTCTCCCTCAAGACCCACCTTACACTTGGCCTTGGTGTCTACTTCCACCTGCAACTCCCGCATTAAGTTATGGGTCAGTTATTGGAGAAGAAGTGAAAAGCTCATTTTTTGCAGAGTGTGGGTAGTGAGGAGAAGCCCAGAAACTGGAGGGTCTGGCTGTGAGGACAAATGTCTACCTCCCAGAACCACAGTTAGCCCAGTGGAAGGTGTGTGGAACGGCAGAATTCAGTGCCCTCTCTGTTCTCAGCCTCAGTGACACATGCAGGTGCAGTGGGCTCAGCCATTTGGCCTCCTGACCACCAGGGGGCCATGCACTGTCCCTCACCCACATGGACTAACAGGGTCTGGGGGAGGGGGGGCTCACTTATTAAGGTCTAGCCATCCTTCATATTGTCCCAACCTTATGTCCTCTCAGCATTCATAACCCCACTTTCTGACCCAGTTGAAAGGCCTCTCTGGAACGCTTGCTCTCCCTCTTCAGGGGGATGAATAGTCCTCCCCAAGATAGAGAATCCCAGGACCCATGAGTGAGCCATCTCTGTAAACCAATGCCTGTTCAGAGCGTGGGCAGCGGGCATGCCTGGCAAAGGTGGCCCTTGCCACCTGTCTTTGGATAACTATGTTATTCTTAGGCACCACAGATGATAAATTTATCTCTGTTCTCTTTCAACAGACTTTGTGCTGGAAGCATCTATAGAACTGAACCATCTACAATGTCTCCAGGAGACTGCTGTATTTGCATACAGCTTTCCAAGTTCACTGAGCAGTGCTTCATCTCAGCCCTTCTCTTTTGTAGGGCATCTGACTAAACTGACTAGGCCCTTCTCTCTTCCTGTATCTGCTTTCCTTACCCTTGAAGCAAAATTCATTTTCTTGGAGGGCCACCTTCATTACTCTCCAAGCTGGCATAATCCTTGGAAAGCATGGGAAGAATTTGGAGTACCCAACTCCTTGCCTTCCAGTGCCTCTCCAGCAGCCTTGAACTCCCATCTCACCTCTACTTGTCACACTGCCTCTTCCTGCTCCTGACTTTGCTCCTGCAAAGACTCCTAGGCAGAAGGGTATCTGCGTTTCATCTCTACATCTACCTTTGAAAAAATTTTTTAACGTTTATTCATTTTTGAGAGACAGGGAGAGACAGAGTGTGAGCAGGGGAGGAGCAGAGAAATAGGGAGACACAGAATTCAAAGCAGGCCTCAGGCTCTGTGCTGACAGCTCAGAGCCTGACGTGGGGCTTGAACCCACGAACCATGAGATTATTACACGCATAACCAACTGAGCCACGTAGGAACCCCTCCACGTCTACCTTTGGCAAACTGTAATTTTAAGCAGTTGACTTCATCTCCCTAGACCTCAGTTTTCTCATCTGTAAAATGGCAATATTGGATCATCTCAAGAATGCGTTCTATGCCTTCTGTCATTTCCCTCTCTTGCTTTATTTATTTATTTATTTATTTAATGTTTATTTTTGAGAGAGAGAGAGAGTGCATGAGCAGGGGAGGAGCAGAGAAAGATGGGGACAGAGGATCTGAACCAGGTTCTGCATTGACATCAGAGAGTCTGACATGGGGCTCGAACTTACCAACTGTGAGATCGTGACCTGAGCTGAGGTTGGACGCTTAACCAACTGAGCCACCCAGATGTTCCCCTCTCTCAATTTAGACCTAGCCTTCCAAGTTTCAGTTCTGCAGGGCCAATATCTGTCCTTCCAGACATTTTTTTGAATTCTTCCCAGGTGCCTTCTAGAGGCAGGGCCTCACCCGTGGAGTGTGACTCTGCTGGTGGGAATACCACGCCTGCAACAGGGGGGTGAGTGGAGTTCTGAAGCATGATTTTGTGGTTTCTACCACCCATCGCAAACAATCAGCCATGCAGAACTTGATTGTCTAAGTGGTTCTCTTGGCTGTGCCCAGATACTTCACTTGCAGCAAACTTTGTGCGTAAGTAGGAGTTTTCTCTCTCATAGGCTGTGGGCGGGGGAGGATGTTCCTTTTAACCTATTGTTGTGTGAACACAGATCGACTTCATGGTTCGCTTTCATGGTGATGCTTCACAGACAGAGTGTTTTTTTTGTTTTGATTTGTTTTTTTAATAAAAGCCTGTGCAGGGCCTGACATCCTACTCTCCTGACCTAAAAAGGGCTGGGTGCTGTGTTCATTGCTTAACCAGGGGTTTACTTTTTGTGGAAAAGAGAAAATCTGATCCTTTTCTCCTCTAGAGCCCTGTGTAGGTTGTGGTAGCTTTCTAGAATGGATTAAAAAAAGAAGTATGTGCTCTTTGGGAGGTGAAGATGGAAACCATTCGGGTGACCGGAAGAGAGCTTGAGACCAGGCAAATACAAACACATGTCATGATCTCACATTTGCAAATGACTAAAAGTTTGCCCAGAAAGCGTGGATGACTAATCCAAGCAGGAGCCTTCCCAGCGACAAAACTTTAAACAAAAAACAAAAAACCCCATAACAAAAAAACAAAACAAGACCCAAACCCCAAACAACAACAAAAAGATGGGATAATGAGTAGGGCTCTTAGGACTCCCCAGAATTACAGTGGAGCAAGCTTATTAAGGCCTAAGTGGTTGTTTTCCATCTGGCTATGGCGGCCTATGCGCTCAGGCATCTTACTGGAATAAGAATGCCCTGTCACTGCTGTTTTACCAGACACTAATTAATCCCTTCATACTGTTACTAGGAGGTGGGTCGGACACATAAGCCTCCCCTGAAGAATCAACCAAGGCAGCAACTGGGGCCCCAGCTCACCCCAGATGGTTCTAGGGAGCCATTCTGTCTCAGGCCACTCATCACCCTTCCTCAGCTAGTTTTCACTGTGACTCCACGGAAAGCCCTGCCCAGGATCCCAAAAAGCAGTGAGGCACAAAGTCACACCATGGACAAGTCACTTAAGCTCTCTGGACTTGTTTTTCTCCTCTGCCATATGAGAACCTAGCAAGCTCTGCTATTCAGGTAGCCTCAAAACTGCTAAACTGAGGTCCAGACTATACAGTATCAGGTGAGGGAGTTGGATTTCTAATGTAGTTCTTTCTTTTTTTTTAATGTTTATTTATTTTTGAGAGAGACAGAGCATGAGTGGAGGAGGGGCAGAGAGAGAGGGAAACACAGAATCCGAAACAGGCTCCAGGCTCTGAGCTGTCAGCATAGAGCCCAACATGGGGCTCGAACTCACGGACCAAAAGATCACGGCCTGAGCTGAAGCCAGACGGTTAACTGACTGAGCCACCCGGGTGCCTGTCTTACGTAGTTCTTTTTTTTTTTTTTTTTTTAATTTACATCCAAGTTAGTTAGCATATAGTGCAACAATGATTTCAAGAGTAGATTCCTTGATGCCCCTTACCCATTCAGCCCATCCCCCTCCCACAACCCTCTGATGTAGTTCGAACAGCAACTGTTTGTTGACCTCTCATTACATTCCAGGCACTAATGCTAAGTGTCATATGGACAGTCTTTTGCTTAATCCTTACAATAATCTTGCAAAGATTTTTGCAGCCCTATATTACAGAACCCCAATCTCTTTGTCCTAATGCCCTTTTCCTTTGCACAGTATTTCTTTCTTTTTTAAAGTTTGTTTGTTTGTTTGTTTAGAGAGCATGAGCAGGAGAGGGGCAAAGAGAGAGGGAGACAGAGAATCCCAAGCGAGCTCCACACTGTCAGCACAGAGCCTGATGTGGGGCTCAAACTCACGAACAGTGAGATCATGACTTGAGTCAAAACCAAGAGTCGGGCACTCAACTGACAGAGCCACCCAGGTGCCCTTCTTTTATTTTTTTATTAACTTAAAAAAATTCCAGTATAGCTAACATACAGGCTTATAATATTTTCAGGTGTACAATGTAGTAATTCAACAATTCTATATGTTTCTCAGTTCTCATCATGATAAGTGTACTCTTAATCCCCTTCACCTATTTCACCCATCCCCCACCCAGCTCCCCTTTGGTAACCAACAATTTGTTCTCTATAGTTAAGAGTCTATTACTTGGTTTCTCTCTCTCTCTCTGTCTCTCTCTCTTTCTCATTCCTTTGCTCATTTGTTTTGTTTCTTAAATTCTATATATGAGTGAAATCATATGGTTATTTGTCTTTCTCTGACTGGGTGATTTCACGGAGCATTATAATCTCTAGCTCTATCCATGTTGTTGCAAATGGCAGGATTTCATTTTTTTCTAATGGCTGAATAATATTCCATTGTGTGAATAATATTCCATTGTGTGTTTGTGTATGTGTGTGTGTGTGTGTGTGTTGATGGACATTTAGGCTGCATCTATAATTTGACTTATTGTAAATAATGCTGCAATAAACATAGGAACGCATGTATCCCTTTGAATTAGTGTTTTTGTATTTTGGGGGTAAATACCCAGCAGTGTGATTACTGGATCATAGGGTAGTTCCATTTTTAACTTTTTAAAAAATGTTTGTTTATTTTTGAGAAAGAGAGACAGAGCCTGAGTGGGGGAGGGGCAGAGAGAGAGGGAGACAGAATCTGAAGCAGGCTCCAGGCTCTGAGCTGTCAGCACAGAGCCCCATGCGGGGCTCAAACTCACAAACCACAAGATCATGACCTGAGCCAAAGTTGAAGGCTTAACCAACTGAGCCACCCAACCACCCACATTTTTAACTTTTTGAGGCAACTCCATACTGTCTTCCACAGCGGCTACACCAGTTTGCACTCCCACCAACAGTACACAAGGATTCCTATTTCTCCACATCCTCACCAACGCTTGCTGTTTCTTGTGTTATTATTTTTAGCCATTCTGACTGGTGTGAGGTGATATCTCATTGTAGTTCTGATTTGCATTTCCCTGATGATGAGTGATGTTGAGCATCTTTTCATGTGTCCATCTGTATTTATCTTTTGGAGAAATGTCTGTTCATGTCTTCTGCCCATTTTTAAATTCGATTATTTGTTTTTGGGTATTGAATTATATAAGTTCTTTATATATTTTGGATACTAATTTTTTATTGGAGATATCATTTGCAAATATCTTCTCCAATCCAGTAGGCTATCTTTTAGCTCTGACTGTTTCCTTCACTGTGCTGAAGATTAATTTTGATGTAGTCCCGATAGTTTATTTTTGCTTTTGTTTCCCTTGCCTCAGGAGACATATCTAGAAAAAAGTTGCTATGGCCAGTCAGAGAAATTACTGCCAGTGTTCTCTTCTAGGGTTTGTATAGTTTCAGGTCTCACATTTAAGTCCTTAATCCATTTGGAGTTTATTTTTGTGTATGGTGTAAGAAAGTGGTCCAATTTCATTCTTTTGCATGTAACTGTCCAGTTCTCCCAGCACCATTTGTTGAAGAGCCTATCTTTTTCCCCATTGCATGTTCTTTCCTCTTTTGTCACAGATTAATTTATCATGTAAATGTGTGTTTATTTTTGGGCTTTCTATACTATTCCATTGATTGATGTCCTTTGCACAGGATTTCTGAGTGGAGAGAAAGTGCTTTCTCTCCAAGATTTTGTCAAATACAAGGAAGGCACCTCAATTACAGAGCCCCAGACAAGACTTCAGATGACTGTAGCCCTGGCTGATGGCCTAATTGTAACATCATGAGAGACCCTGAGTCTGAACTACCCAGTTAAGCTGTTCCTAAATTTCTGAACAATAGAAACTGTGTGAGACAATACATGTTTACTTATGTTTTAAACCTCTAAATTTTGGGATAATTTGTTGCAAAGCAATAGATAACTTATACAACGTCTTGGCTACCATGTATTCATCCAACAGACATTTATTTATTATTAATTGCTCAATGCTAAATGCTTGAAATGCAGTAGTAAACAAGATTCGGCTGGCACCTTCCCTGATGGAAATGATCATCTAGCAGGAAAGACGGATGTTAAACAGGCAAACAAACAGATAAATGAACATTGAGAAGGAGGCAACTTCTTTAAAATTAAGTTGTTGGGGAAGTTGAAGAGGAGACATTAAGCCTGAGTCTTGAGGACAGAGAGAACCAGGAGGTTCTGGGATTTTCCTCCCCCTCCCCCACCCCTGTTTTGATGTCCTCACTCTTTGCTGCCTTGAGTTGCTTTGGAAATGAGGCAAAGTGTTACACTAGCACACAAAACGATAGAGAGTTCTTAGTTTTCTTGGGGCCTGAGTCTCCTCTATGGACAAAGTTGCCTTTTAAAAGCTCCTTTGGGGGCACCTGGGTGGCTCAGTTGGTTAAGCGACCGACTTCAGCTCAGGTCATGATCTAATGGTTCATGGGTTCAAGCCCCACGTCTGGCTCTGTGCTGACAGCTCAGAGCCTGGAGCCTGTCTTCTGATTCTGTGTCTCCCTCTCTCTGACCCTCTCCTGCTCACACTGTCTCTCTCAAAAATAAATAAAACATTAAAAAATTTAAAAAAAAAAAGCCCCTTTGGAGAGCTGGTACAGATCAAATAGCTCTGCATAAGGAAGGGAATTAGGGAGATGCAGAAACTGCCTAGGAGAGGTTTGAAGAGGGCTAGAAGTTAAAGAGGGACTGGGGGAGAAAAAAATGTATACAAAGGATTTTTATTCCTTTGTTTATTGAGTAGTGTGTGATAAAAGGCTCTTCTTCTCACACAATGACCAATAAAATCTCTGGTTCACTAATGCTTTCTGGAGGAGTTTGGCTTTTTGAGGATCTGAGAAAGTGTTGGGTCCTCCTTCAATATTGGCTTCAGGTCAGTCACAGGAAACCAGCCACTTATGGGTTAGACAAATACATAAACACAATGGTGTTAGTCATAAAAATAAAGGCTTCTGACCACCACTGCGATTCTGAGAGGGACAGCCATGCTCCTGATTCTGTTCCGTGGCATCTGTGGGACTGCTGACGGCTGTGCAGAGGCTGCTGAAGACTAGGGCCCAGGCAGGTGCCCACACGGCTGCCAGCATCTAGTACCATGCCTGGAACATAGGAGGTACATGGCAAATGCCGGTGGATACACCCCTGCATGTTGTCCATGCTGCCACTACCTTACTCCTCAGTGCTCTGCGGGGGCGGGGTTCACAGAGAAGCTGAGTGTTTATTACAGACCCTTGTTCTAGGATTCAGATATACCTCCCCTGAGGTGGGCCTGGGACAGTGTGAGTGACAACACAGAAGTGACTGCCAAGGTATCACCTTCTCCTGAAGCTTACCTGTTCTTCCCCTTGTGGACTCGTTCTTCCCCTGTGGTGTATTCTTCCGCAGGGGCACCCTGGTCTCTTCTATGAATAGGCCTTCAGAAAGTGCCTAGACTTTCCTGAATTTGAGGGTGAACGTGGCTGAGGTTCAAACAGGAAATTCTACTACCTACAACATTCCCTGAGGGTCTAGACCGAACATAAGCGCAGCACGGTCTGATGTTCTAGACCTGTGCTGTTCAATATGGTAGACACTAGCCGCATTTGTGGCTACTTAAAGTTAATTAAAATTAAAATTCAGTTCCTTGGTGCCACTAGCCACATTTTAAGTGCTTAACAGCCACACGTGGCTAGTGACTATTATATTGGACAATACAGATTATAGAATCTCTCCAATGCCCCAGAAAGTTTCCTGGACAGCCCTGTCTAGAGCCAGAGCTCATAAAATGGATTCTGCTATCAAGAAGCTGGCTATCATGCATAAACAAGAAACCTGTTTAGTTGGGCTAAATGGTGGAAGTCTGTCACACATGGAAAGTCAGCATGAAAAGCTTAATGACAAAATTTCCCTTGGAAAAAATCCCTTAGAAAGGGGTCACTTTGGAGGCTAGTTTTCGGTAAATGCGACACTGCAGTTCTTCATTCAGTGTTGGAGAAGATCTTTGTTCCTTTGGTGGAGCACAAGAAGGACAATCTGGTTTGTAGTTAGGAACAATGCACGGGAAAGATCAATGGTATCTTTAGAGGTGGGCCCAACACTGCAGGGACCTTAGAGGGCTCTGCTGTGAGTCCCAGGAAGCACAATCACAGAAGGCACATCTGAGTCACATCCCTACTCTCAGGCTCTTCCAGTGGAATGACAGGTGGAGTTGCCCATAGTATTTAATGGTTCTTTTCTATACAAGGTGTTTTTTTTTTTCCTTTGTTTTGTATTTTGGTCCAAATGTGTGGGGCTGAAGTTGAGTACATGAAATGCATCTATATGATTTCTCCATAGATACTCTATGAAGGAGCCCTTCCTTTGCTAGAGGCTTCATGAATGGAAGGATCTTCTCTCTACCAGAGACCCATGTGTTTTATAATTAAAAAATACCAAATTCCTCCTTGAACTTGATTTGGAAAAAAAATTTAACGTTTATTTATTTTTGAGAGACAGAGAGCAAGAGGGGGTGGGGCAGAGAGAGAGGAAGACACAGAATCTGAAGCAGACTTCAGGCTCTGAGCTGTCAGCACAGCGCCCGATGCGGGGCCTGAACCCACAAACTGTGAGATCATGACCTGAGCCAAAGTTGGACGCGTAACCAACTGAGCCACCCAGGCTCCCCCTCCTTGAACTTGCCTTGGGAGACCAGAATTTGAACTATATCACTGAGCTTTGGGAAACATAACACTGGCCATCTGCTCAAACCCACAGTTGGTATGTACAGGGGGGTTTGGGTGTAGCACAGAGGTGTGAAGGGCATTCGGGCCCTTGGAAGCCCAGCTGAAGTCTTCTGGATCCAGACGCCCTCCTGGGTCACCCTAGCAAGCCCTGCCCCCTGGAACTTCTATAGCATGTGATGTTGTGCCCACTCAGACTGGCTCTATTTATTGACATTTATCTTTATGTACATTTTATATGTACATGACCTGTCTTTCTAGTTAGATCATAAACTCTTCAAGGGTAGATGACATCTGTCCTTTATCTCTTTTTGTAACCCCCGGTGTCCAACATGGAGCCTTCATATAAAAGTGCTCCATTTAATCTCAGCTTCACTTCATTAGCATCCAGTTATGAGCGATTCTCTTACAAGAGAGAGGAACTATGGGCATGAATAACTATACAGACATGCTTTAAGAGCACAAACTGTATAAAAGCATTTGCCCTTTCAACTTAGCAAGCTGAATTTTCAAAAAGTACTATGTCATTTCAAAGTTATTGAGGATTGCCAGGGGAGTCCCAAGTCAGGAATTTACATTGCTTACAAAAGCAAAGAGAATGAATGTTAGCTGTCTTAAACCCCAAACTGTGAGGTAACCCCAATATTTGATTTTAATCAGGGTCTTATGAGAACAGGTGTCTTTCCAACCTCCTCAAATAAAGACACTGGACTTCTGCTCCATAATGTGTGAGTTTTTGTTTATTTAAAGATTTAAAGATTTAAAAAATAAGGGAGTCTGGGTGGCTCAGTTGGTTGAGCATCTGACTCTTTCTTTAAAATTTTTTATGTTTATTATTGAGACAGAAACAGAGCATGAGTGGGGGAGGGGCAGAGAGAGAGGGAGACACAGCAGCAGGCTCCAGGCTCTGAGCTGTCAGCACAGAGCCCGATGTGGGGCTTGAACACATGAACCATGAGGTCATGACCTGAGTTGAAGTCAGACGCTTAACCGACTGAGCCACCCAGGCACCCTGAGCATCTAACTCTTGATTTCAGCTCAAGTCATGATCCCAGGGTTATGGGATTGAGCCCCGTGTGGGGCTCCAGGCTGAGCGTGGAGCCTGCTTGGGATTCTCTCTTTGTCTCTGTCTCTCTCTCTCTCTCTCTCTTTCCTTCTGCCCCTCCCTCCCACTTGTGTGTGTGCTCTCTCTCAAGTTAAAAAATAATGTAGGATAAATGAATGGTGAATTAGCATCTTAGAGTAACAAACAGACCATACTACTTCCTGAAGATTCTCATTAAAAGAACTGTTTTCATAGTTTCTTATCTTTTTGTGCATGTCTTCCTAGTTCACTTTTTAATGTAACATGAAAAATCATTTTATGTTGAACTAAAGATTATTTTTACTGCATTAGGAGAAACCCATGCTTCTAATATTGGAACAAATGTAATAATTCAGCATAAAAAATCTCTAATTACATTTTACAAACATCATTTTAAATATTGCCTAATACACTGCTTTGGCTAGATTTTAAATAAAATAGACTTCAATGAAACAATATTAAACAGTTTGTTCTGAGGGATTAGACACAGTCTCAAACACTAGCACTTTTCTTACTGTTTTACAACGTTGTGGAGAATTGTTACAGGAATTGGTATCATGATTATTTTCACTCTGGCTTTATCAATTGTGACAAATGTTTTACTTCTGCACAAACTGCTGTTACCTCTGACTCTCCAAACACGGTGACACAAGTGTCATTATTTCCATTTCCTACAGGAGGCAAAGTAAAGCAGGACGTTTAAAGTGCCCACTTGAACTGGTGACTGAAGGTTACTATGATGTTTGGAACGTTCTTAATTTGATAACTGTGTCTAGCACTTAGTGCTGCAATGCAGATTACTCAATTTACCAATGTATTTCAACAATTAAAACAATTTTTTCCCCTCTTTCAAAAAAAAGTAAATAAATAAAGTGACTACCTAAGCTTACACAACGAATCCCTTAGGCCAGGGCACCCCATTCTCACCTCTCCCCACGGACTCACCGCTTCTCTCCCTCCTGTTCCCAGACCAGCTGTTTGGGTAAGCTTTGATTATTTTCATCTATCGGTTTAGACTTAATGACAGAATACTGACAGAGAGGGAGTTGCTGGGGTCATTAGCAAACGTTTGCTATTGTTCTTACTCATGAAACCTTGGAAGGCCCCCCCGAAACCTCATATCATCCCCAAGGCCCGTGGCTGACTTGCTGCTTCCCAGGGCCTATTATTTAGGGACGGTCTCTGTTTCCCTTCCAAACAATGATGTCTCCTTACTTCTGTGTTTTCTCACTTCGTCTTTCCCTGGGAGATAAAAGGTGTATCAAAGCAAGAGAAAGCATCAGTGGCTATTTCTTCCCCTTCTGTCTTGGTTGAGTATTGTTTTGGCATCTTGTATACAGCCATTTTAATTATTTAGTGTTTGTCTTGCAAGGCAGTTCTTGGGCCTTGTGCAGGAGACTTTTTTTTTTTAAGGGAAGAATCATTGTGAAATTAACATGGTGGTTAGTAAGCTAGGTATGCACCCAGTGTGGTGTACTAACTTCCCAGCATTTTCTTGTGAAAGGGACACTCTAAATTCATTTCCAGAATGCCAGGAACAGCTCATTTGGGCCATTACTACTTGCCCTCTGCCCTCTTTCAAGTTATAAGCCACTCTGTGTATTTGTCTTAAGAGAAAAACTGGGTCCCACCCTGGCAATTCTCCAATGAATAACTGATTGAAATAGTTACCAATAAGGAAGGCAGGCTTCCCCCAGAACCTCGATCTTTCTCAGAGCATCCACTGTTTAAAACAAGTGTTGGTCCTGAGGTCCTAAGCCAACCCAAATAAGGAAGATTTCTATAAAACTTGGTTGAAAGGCACTTTCTTTTACTTCAGTGTCTTATATTTGAGGTAGGAGCAGAGTGAGGATAGGAGGAGGTTAAATCAGGGATGTTGGCACACAGCGGTAGAGCTATAATGACAGTTGCATGATTTTGGGGTGGGGGAGTGCAACGATGTCCCTGCATTGAAATGCAATTTTCACAGGAAGATATGCACAGATCAGAGTATCACAGCCCCATACAATCCAACAGTTGGATTAGGTGAATATTTATGGAATTCACCAAGGCAGAGCTGCTTAATTTTGGATCCAGGATGTTTCTTAAACTGATAACACTCAGGATGTTTCCTAAAAATACGAACTCTTGGGACCAACTCCAGATCTTTTGAAACAATCTCCCGGGGTGAGGCTGGACTTCTGCCTTTAAGCAGGCTTTCTGGGTGGTTCTTAAGCACACTGAAGTTTAAAGCTACCAGAAACCTTCATCAATTTTATTCATTGATACATTATCTGAGTGCCTAGAACAGCAACTGGCCCAGCTCAATAAATACCCGTTGCATGAATGAAGACCTTCACTGTTTGAGGCACTTGGAGGCTCTAATTATAGCTATCTTCCACATCATCTAATCCACAATGCTGTCACAAAGCAAGTATAATGCCATATTCTACAAGGGATCTTCCTAGGTAGGCCGTGGGGCAGGGAAGCTCCCCTATCTCTGCCCAGCAGTGTCAGCAAACTGTCCCCACCTTAACAGGTGCCCATATAGGTGTCTCCCTGCTTATACTTTACTGCAAAAGCTGTGTCAGAGTCCTGCCTCTGTATAGCTTTTGCATCTTTGAAAAATAAAAATGGAAAAAGGGATTAATAAAAACATTTAAGGCATAAGTAGGACCCTAGATCCAGCATGTGAGTAAATCTCTCTCTGCTCACCTCCCAAACTGAAGCTAGGCAAACTTCTATATGCCATAATTTTATTTGTAGGCAGAATAGCCAAGGAATCAAGTTTCCTTCCTAATCGTTCAAACCACAGGAAAGAGAAGAGTGGGTATGCAGTCTTGCTTTTGTGTATATATATTGTGCTAAAACTATATTTAATGATTTATTAAGAACCCACTGCATCCTTAACAGGTAGATGGATAAAGAAATTGGTACATCTATATAATAGGACACTACTCAGCAATAAAAACTATTACTACACACACCACACGAATCTCAAATGCATTATGCAAATGGGAAAAAGCCCATCTCAAAAGATTGTGTGCTGCATGATTTTCTTTCTAGGACACTCAGGAAAAGGCAAAACTATAGGGAGGAGACAGGGAACAGTGGCTGCCTGATTAGGAGTTAGGAGTGGGGGACAAATCTAACTATTAGAGGATAGCACAAGGGAATTTTGGGGGTGATTGAACAATTCTGTGTCCTGATTGAGGTGGTGGTTACAGGAATCTATGCACGTGTTAAAACCCATGGAATTGCACATCATTAAGTGAATTTACTGTATATAAATCATACTTTAAAAAACCCATTGTACACCTAACATAAACTCATTAGGTCTCTGAGGAACTTTCCTTCCCTTGATCAGTTTATCAAGGTGGGAAAACATGTGAACAAGGTCTTGGAGTATATATCAAAGTGAGGGAACACTGTTATACCATTTGGTTTATACTAAGTACATCGTATCTGGTGCCAAATTTCGCATGTTACAAACTAGAAGCCATTTTGTAGAAAATTCCTTTATTATAGTGCAAATAACTTTCAGCAGTGACATAATAATGTAAGAACACATTTAGCAACACTGTACACCACGCAGTAAATAAGAAAGTGTTTCTTTGAAAATATGTCATCATAAGAACATTATTTCTACATTAATGCCAGAAAATGCCAAGGCTGTTTCTCTCAAGGCAACAGGGCTTCCTCCCTCTTTTTGGATATATATATTTTTAATACAAATGAAAGGATTTGCATTTTAACAAGTCACCATCAATTCCAAGAGTGATCTCTTAGGGGTTTTGAACTGAGGTTGGCAAGATTTGAAATGGGGTTTCAAATTTTAAAAAAATAGTATTTTTAAGACAATTCTGGGATGGCCCAGAAAGTAGAAGTCACTTCTATTAATTTTTAAGTAGATACACACATTCAATTCAATTTTGATGCAGAATGGACAGATTGTCTAAAGCCTGCCTTTTATTCTCCCAGAGCCTGATTGTTATTTATATTCCTTGGTTTTGGTCATACTGCAAAATTAGGGCTCTGGTCAGAAATAACTCCTTACACACCCAAATGCTTTCCTGTGAAGCTTTAAATTGCACTTTCCACCCTGAATTCCCACCTTAAACCTCACATGCCAATGAGAGGCAAGAACACTGTTTCCAGTTTACAGCTAATGATTAACACAGCCCCCCACCCCTCCACCCTGCTAATTTCGCTATACCTGAATCAAACCATCACATCATTTAGATTGATTCCAATAGGCTTAACCAAGAGGTTCCCACTGGCCTACCAGAGAAAGGAAGGGTTAATAGTGTATCTTCACACTAAGCTGCCTTAAGGGCTTGGCCGATAAGCGGTTAGCTGATAGGTAGAGAGAACAGTGTCACTTCCAATCAACCACACGCCCAGCTCCTCTGGTTTCTGCTGAATTATGCAGTGTGTGGGGATGGAGAGCCACTCAAAGGAAACCTCCCATGGGGGGCTTTCACCAAAAGCCCTACAAATATAGTTCAGGGTGCCCTCTAAGTGTCTGTACAAACACTCCTCAAAATCTAGTGGCTTTATAAGCCATGAGAAGTTAATCGCCGGCTTGAAAATACCTGGAGCCACAGAACAGCCCTCTTGGCTGAATATGGCTGATTAAGTCAGCTGGTACCTAAAGCTCTTCAATGCTCAGCCAGTCTTGGTGGATAGAGTATCTTCTTATATAACACAATGGAACTGTGCTAAACAGCTTCAAAGTTGAGAAGAACCCAAATACATTATCTATGAAAAATTCACAATTTTAGGTTGCTTTTTCTTTGACTTTGGTACTGAAACACTGTCTACATTCTTGACACGTGGAAGTGACGTGGCCACTCCCGTGTCTCTGCATGTTGTGTAAAAAAAACTTCAAAGCAAAGCAGGGCATGGACGTGTCATAACATGATGCAGTATGCTGTACAAACAAAACCTAAATTATATATAAATACACCCCCACCCCAGCATTCCTCTGTCCTCCCCACTACCTGACCAAAGCAATGCCAAGGGTCCTTCTCTCCTGGGCCAATGCAGTGTGTGAAGTCCAGCGCCAGGACTCCAACCATCCCTTGCCATGCAGGGACATTTACACGTACTGCAGGCTCCTCCTGATGACACCTTGCTGTCGGATCCATTCCACAAGTGCGCGGAAACTCCTCCAGCTTAATTGGAAGCATTCGTACTATTGGCTGGGCTCAAGAGACCTGGAGTTCTGGGAGTTAACCTTCCAGATAAACTAATTGGATCATTTCCTAATCTGGACTCCCTGTTACCCTAATGTCTCAGCACAGCCAACACGGTAGGAAGCATCCTCTTCTCTGAAGCTCCAAAGGCATTGCTTAGGGACATTGGTGAGGGTCACATAATAAAAGTAACACAATGAGCTAACAGCTTGAGTTGATATAAATTACTTCCAAGTAAGGTATTTGGGCCCACTTGCTTCTGCTTTACATTGTATTCCAGAATCATTTTCATAGTATACTTTTAAAAGTTTATATACCAGTTATTTTAAAAATTGTCTATGCAATCACCTGTTATATGTTTTCAATTAGTTTAATAACAACTTACTGAGCTGTTATAAAGACCTAGGGAAAAGTAGTTAATTAGTCTTAAGGAAGCCAATACTGTGCTAATTCACAGTAAGGAGAAAAAGTCATGTAAATAGAATTTATGTAATCGTCGATTACTTGAAAAGCGGTTTTATCGAAATGTTGCCAAGTTTTCCCAAAAGCACTTACAGCAATTTATATCAAGAGATCCTAAGTTTAGGGGTATGGAAGATACAATTCTTTCATGATTGTAGTATGTAATTTTCCCCTTTGGACCTAAGATATTTGTACATTCAAAAGTTCATAACTTGTTTTTGAGACATTAATCATTCCCTAATACATACATAGACTATAAATAAATAACTCCGAGAAAGCTTTCAAAATCTGAATTAACATCATGTTGTGCAAAAACAAAAACAAAAAAAAACAAGAAAAAACCCAAAAAACAAAACCAACCAAACCTTCAACAACCTACATTCTATGTAAATACCCTGACTAAAATGTTGGTTGTGCTACACAATCCCACTTCAGTGCAGAAATGAGTTGGTTTCGGTGTACCGTCTTTGTTGGTGGTGGTGTTGTTTTAGGTCTTTAGCACTTTTGTTTCTAAGTATCACCTTGTTTTGAAAAGATGAGTAACCTGCTACCAAATCACAAATTATCACAAATCCATGTTAGTTTAGTCTGAAGAAAATCCAGCATAAACGTATTACTTGGTTCTGGAAATAATGGCTCGGTGTCTTTGTTCTGACGGCTTCCTAAGGGCAAACCACAGTCTGAAGTTGTCATTTTGGGTCTAAACTGCACAGAAAGAAGAGACAGGGAAGCTTGCTTTTTGTTTTCGTTTTAAGTCTCCAGATCTTGCTAGGACACTTCTTCCAGACCGACAGTCAGATAGTGTGGCACCTGATCCTATTTGAAACAGAGGTGGTTTAAACAGTGTCAGCCAAGCTTAGTGATCTGGAGGTCCCCGTTTATCTTTATGGTGTCGATTGCAGATAACGTTTGAATGCGGTGGTAAAAATCAAAAAGTTGGTGTCCATCCACAAACACTCTGAAACGTGGGTGCTCACAAAGGATTTCCACCTGGAAGAAACAACATCATTATCTCAATTCACAGTTTCACTGAACGCTGCTGGGGAAAACAAATAATACTTCATTTTAGAGAAAGGCACCACCTTCAGTGGTTCTCAAGCATCAGAGTGCACTAGACTCCCTAGAGAAGGGTTGTTATGACACAGATCGCTGGACTCCACCCCCCAAATTATCCATTCAGTAGGTCGAGGGTAAGATCTACGAATCTGCATTTCCATCAAATTCCAACACGATGTGGACATTGCTGGAATGAGGAACACACTTTGTAAACCACTGCTCTACACTATTCAAGATCCTTTAAAGATTTACTCATGCTTTAATTTCTCCCTTCTTCTAGTACTCTGGAAAGGGGCATAAAGTAGCATATATTCATTTATATGGCATATAATACTTCCACTGCCATACCCTGAAAATTTTTTTTTCTTTTTAAAAAAAAATACTTATTTTTGAGAGAGAGTGCGAGTAAGAGAGGGAGGGGAAGAGAGAGAAGGGAGACAGAGGATCCAAAGCAGGTTCTGCTCTGGCAGCAGAGAGCCTGATGAGGGGCTCAAACTCACGAACTGTGAGATCATGACCTGAGCTGAAGTTGGACGCTTAACTGATGAGGCCACCTAGGTGCCCCAAGCCCCTGAACAATTCTACCCAGCCTCAGAGAAGACCCTAACAAAGCAAAACTGGTACCCCCTTAGTAGCATGTAATAACAGCCTAGACACTCAAACATGGTAAACACTACAGCAAAGAGGAGGTAATTACCACTGGACGGTGTGTAATTAACAAGGCTTTGTTAAGCCAAACAGAAATGCTGATTCCATATGGTAAAAGCTTTTTCTTCCTCTTTTCCTCAAGTAATTCGCCATACATTTTAATCACTGGTTCTGTGCTATGTATTTATTAAAAGCATTGGTGGCTACCACGAGACTTCATATGTGATATTAGTCACATTTAATACATATTATTACTAAAATTGTATCACCAAGAAGGGCCAATTTCATTTCAATTTGGTTGTTGGGGAGCATTATATTCTCGGCAGTCAGAAGCTCTGGGTTACTCATATTCATGAGCTATGAATTAAGATTCATCATTGAGAAGCTGTCACGGACAAAAAAAAAGAAAAAAGGAAACTGTCACAGTCAAGAGGAGGAGCCTAAGGGGTCATTACCATTCTAGAGAAGGGGGAGGGCATGGATCATAGATAGGGGTTGCCTTCCCCAGACTATGATTAGAACAGCAACAATCTTGATTCTATCACTGATATAGACGTCGTGGATTCTTATTCCTCCCACCGGATGGGAGGATGAGAAGAAAAATGATTACTTCTTTCTAAGGCCCTTGTAAATTTCTAGATGAACGTTAAGGAGAGCTGTGTGTGCTTTATTAGACTTATATGCAACATGGAGCTTTTAACTGAGTTGTCATTATTGTGATGTATGTTAACAAGGTGTAATGCAGACAACTTCATCACCAGGCCCGATAGTTCAGTAAATCCTTTCCTAACACATTACCCACACTACTTGCTTCTCTTGGCATTGGCCTTCATAGAGGAACGTGATACTAATATTGCTTGGTTGGATAGGAAGTTTGGGTTGTGCTTCCTGCCCCCCAGATAGTGGAGAGCCAATTTATATTCATCTAGGCCCAAGGGAAGGAGTCTGTCAGCCATACAGCCTGTGACAATAAAATAGACTGAGGCTACTTAACCAGAGGGAGAAACAAGGACCAGGGCTCACAAGCAAAAGCAACAAGAAACAATGAAAAGATCATCCCTATATTCTTTAAAAAGTCACAACCAATAAGGTTTACTGTTCCTTATAGGTTGAGGAAAATTCTAGCACTTGTTATTATTTATTAATCAATCAGATATTTGGGGGCCATGTAGATTATGTGCCCAGTACTAGCTTGAGTACTACATAGAAAAGTATTCATTCTTAGCCATCCGGAAATGGGTGTATTTACTAAATGGATTGGCTAAATAGAGCCACGAGCTAGTATGGTATTAATTCCTATCAGCAAACAGAGCTCTTTTGATCTTTTTTTCACCATCAGGTGACAAATTTCCTGGACATGCAAAAATTCTGGCTGCTTAAAGCATTCTTGGCACGCACTGCAGGAGAAGAGCATCGTCACCCTGCCAGCGGTTAGAGCTGAGGCACTCGAGTACTCACCCTGAATGGCTGGTCTGGGATGAATGGAAAGTAAGGGATTGCTGACTGTTCTTCACCTCTTTCCCCAGATATACAAGAATTTCTGAGTAGCTGCCGGTCTGTGAACACAGCTTTGAGTTCAATTGCCACATCAGCGGGAGGGTCTTCAGAGTCACCACAGGTCAAGCTGATGGCAAAGCTGAACAGAAAATCACCTCGTTCATTCAGGGTTGGATATAACAACACTTGTCAATGACCCAGGCCCCCACAGTTGCTCCTTCTTCTCAGGGTGCCTTTACTTTTAATGGGCCACTTTTTACACAGGGAATTGGACTATGTACAGAGAAGGAGGATTACAATCAAGCTAGGCATTTTGATACCTAAAGGAGGCTTTGGTAAAAACTTTGGCGGAGTTGCAAAAGGACTAGTATTAGGGGTTTCAGATACCTCAAACCACCCACACATCTGTATCTTAATCCATTTCAGACTTCTCAGAAACAGCCCCAGAAACTGACCAGGGGAAATGAGATCTTGTAAAGTTTGCTTGCCATTTATATTGATAGATCTTGCTCCAGGCACCATGTTTAAAAACACTTAAAAAAAAATCCTTTGGCCTCCCTAGGGTCAAAGAGAAAATGTGGGCCTATATTTATAATATCTGCTATAAATAGCTGTCTGGAGAAATGATGGCTAGGATTCATACACATTCTTTTCATGGGAACATGGTACTTTCTTGGCACTTCCAACTAGCAACACTGGCCACAGGGACAGGAGGAGGAGCAATAAACCATAACAAGAGTGGCCACCGTCTTGTAACTGCCTGATAAGCCTTCCGGGGACAAGGACTCTCTGTCTTACCTTTCTGGGTTGAGGTCTACGATGCCCATCACCAACACCTTCTTGCCTGGTCTCATGCCACCTTTAATGTGCCCACAAAATGGAACTATCTGCAAAGGATGATAGGAGAAGCAGGAAGTTTACATCTGCATGGGAAGAGCCAAGCCCTCAGATCCTGAGGACCTGACCCATTAGAAAATGCAGTTAGATAGAAAAAGGGTAACAGGGAGAGAGACACAGAGCACAGAACTAAATCACTTACCAGTCGTGGGAAGTACACGTCGGCTTGAACTGGAGAGCCCAAGGAGTTGTTTAAATGCCCATCATCTAGTTTCTAAAAATAGAAGCACACAGATTGGCTTTCCAAAGGCTCTAGTTTTAGAGGGTGGGGGCTGGAGGGGGGAAGGGGAAGGAGTGGGGAAGAACCTACACAGATCTGGCTGAATCCAGCAGCCTTCACAGGACACAGGCAGTGGCTGCAGATGCTGCCACCTCACAGCCCACTGAATAATCGCAGAAAGCCCCGGAACAAAACCCGTCCTTCCCACCTGGTAGCTAAGCTTCTGAAAATCCCCAGACCTTCACATCTAGATCAAAATCCAGGTCGAGGCACACCGGGGAGCCAGATCCCCGCGGCGGCGGAGGGCAGGCCCCTCTTCAAATGCAAACGCCTCTGGACCCGCTGTCGCCCAGGCCTGTCCCGAAGGACATGGCTGGAGTGCAGGGCCGCGCTCAACTTCTCTCGGGAGCCCCCGACACAGACCCATTTCCAAGAGGGAATCCCCGGGACGTCCGAGGCGCCCGCGGGGCGCGCGCCCCAGACACACTCACACACGCGCACACTCACACGTGCAACGTGCACACACCTGGCCGCCGGCTGCACGGCATTGAGGGGGCTGTCGGTCACCCCCATGCCGCGGTCTGCCCCCACGCACGTTCCCTGGGGTGCAGCCGGGGCGCCCCGCCCGCCCCTCAGGCCTGCGGCTCACAGCCGGCGTTGGTTAACAGGTACCGGGCGCCTTCCCACGCGGGGGGCGCCGGGCTGGGCCTCAGCCTCCTCTCCGCCGCAGCCAGGCTGAGCAGGCGGCGGCGTGCGGGGCCGCGGGAAGGGGGCGCCTCGCGTGCACCCCTCCGCACTCACCACCACGGCATCGCTGTCGGCCACCGATCCCGCCATCTTCTTGCACTGCGCGCCGGGGTGCAGGGCTGCCAGCCCTGCGGCGGCGGCGGCGGCGGCGGGGGACGTGGGACGCGGCGCGCGGGCGGGGATCCCGGGGCGGTCCTGCGCCGGGCGGGGGCGCGGGTCCGAGGCTGGCTCGGGCGCGCGCACACAAGCGGGCGCGCGGGCGCGCACGCCTGGGGCCAGGCGCCGACCCGGCAGGCCGGGCAGGGGAAGAGGGGGAGGGGAGCGGGAAGCGGCGCGGCCCGGGAGGTCGGAGGTGGCCGCTGCTGCCGGACCGCCGCTGCGCGGTCGGGGCTGCTTTCTTCCTCGGGGTGCTGCTGTCGCCGCCCGAGGACGAAAGGTGGCGAAGGCCGCGTCGCGCTGGCCCTGGGCGGCATTTAAAGGTCGCAGGGGCCCGGCTCGGGAACCGGGAACAGGGCGGGGACCCAGCTGGGCTGCCGCGGCTTGCTCAGCTTGTCCTGCCCCTTGGCCATTGGAAGGTGGCGGGAGGCTGGGGCGGGTGGCTGAGGCGGGAGGGAAGGGCTAGTCGCTGTCGGGGCGTGCGGGACGGAGGGAGGAGGCTCTAGGGGCTGGGGAGGTGGGGACCAGGGCCAGCCAGGTGACAGGTGCTTGTGACACTTTCGCCCCTCCCTTCCAGCCAACCTCCTTGCTTTTGTCACGTCCTGGGGCAGGTGGGACGAAGGAGGCAGAGGTCAAGGGAAGACCGGAGGGTGGGAGCGGTATTCCAGAGCTCGTGATTTTTTTCAGAGAATAAGCTCTTTCAAAAATTCCTACAGAGTGGAAGGGAAGATTCATTCTGTCCTCTAGGGTAGAAAGATAGTGAAGTCTTTAGACTTGAATAAATAAGCATTTGACCCAAAAACAAGAGGCAGAAAGGACTCAAAGTAAGCACTTCTATATCCCAGGAGGCTAGATACAGACTAGGTCTCTCTCTCCCCTGTGGGTGGGGGCAGGTCTGGGGGACACTAGAGGTTGTCTAGGGCAGGGGTCTGGCTGAGTCTTACCAAGTGGAACTGCCCACAGTGAATCCTTAGCCCCCATTGGGACCTGTGTTTTACAAGTCATCTGCTCTGTCTGAGGTAATAAGTTTCGCACTGGAAAACTCCTCATATCCTTTGTGGCGTCATTCCCAGGGTTACATCTCTCTTTTATTCCAAGGCACAAATTCCTTTTCGGCATTTCCACTTTGGGATGATTATGTAACTTCTCAGATAAAGCTGTATCAACATACCCTCTATTAGGTGACATCTTGGCTTAAGCATTCCATTGTGTGAGTCACCAGGGTGTTTTACACTAATAAGCAGGGAGCGTGTGTGACCTGTTGCAGTCCCGCAGGGGCCCTCCATGGCTCCCTTCCAGCCACTGTTACTGGCTGCGTGTCCTGGAACATCACTGCAGGTTTGATGTCTTAGCTTTTCCCTTATGGGCCAGAGCTGATCATGGTAACCCCAGTCCAGTATGGAGAGTTACGTGCATGCATGTGTATGCCACAGTCCTAGCTTTTGTGGGCTCTGAATTAGAGATTCAAGAGCAACCAAACTGTGGCTCACCGTTTTGCTCTTGTTTATGAGTCTTAGCGATTGTTTAACATATTAGGCAGTTCCAGGAAACTGCTGACATTTTGAAAGCACACTTGGATATATCCCAAGTTCTGAGAGTGTGGTAAGGGGAAAAATATTGAAGTCATTTTTTGTCACTAGTTAAGTGTGACACAATACATCTCGGTGCTTAAAGAGCCTGTGCCCTGGGTTCAAATTCTGCATTTACCGTTTACTGGCTGAGTGATCTTGGACAAGTTTCTAAGCTTTTCTGTGCCTTTGTTTCTTCATCTGTGAAGCAGAGATGATAGTGATGACAATAGTGCCTTCTTGCTGGGAAGATTGAGTAAATTGGTTCTCGTACCTTCCTTAGAACAGTACCTGGCACATAGTAGCACTTACACTTCAAAAATACTGAGTACGGGGTCCAGCAGGGATTTTTGTTGTTGTTGTTGATCTGCTAGTGGGGAAAGGCAGTCAGTGGACAAATAAATCTGTAATGTGTCAGGTAGTAAAAGTGTTAGAAAAAATAGGAAAGAAAGTAAGGTGGAAAAGAGAGATGTAGGAGGTGGAGGGGTGTTATTTACATAGAGGTGGTCAGGGAAGCTGCCTCGGGTAAAAGTGATGTTTGAGAAGACCCCTGAAGAAAGGGAAGGAGGGAGGGAACCATTTGGAAGTGTGGAAGAAGAGGTTTCTGGTGGAGGGAACCGCAAGGGAAAAGTTCCAGGTGAAGTATGTGAAGAAAGTGTTGGGTGCTTTGACAGAAGAGATAAATAATGACAAATAGATTAGGCTGCATAGACCAGGTGAGGATCAGCTTTTACTTGAGAGAAGTGGGGAGACATCGAAGTTTCTGAGCAAAGGAGTGACCTAGTTTTCCTTCTGTTGTGGATGCATCCCTCTGGCCGCTGTGTGGAGTGACCTTTGTGGGGAGTGTAATGGTGGCTGAGACAGGGTGGAAGTGATAAAGATGTGAGAAGCCGTGGGCCCTTGATAAGTCCTAACTGTTATCATTATGTAGCTCCGAGAGTTCATCCTGCCTCCTGAGCCTGTTTCTTCACCTGCAAATTTAAGGGGTTGGGCTCTTTCGTCATTCCTTCTTAGCTCTTAGAAAGTTCTTCTGATTCCTGAAAAGATGTGTAAATACCAGCTGAATTTGAATGGCTTCGAGAGTAAGTGCTGCTGAATGAAAGCAATCTTGGGTTGAATCTTCACCTTTATAAGGTGAAGAATAATCCTTTGATGTGTTTTATAAATGGAGTTGAAGATATTTGGATTGCTTGCGATGAGTTGCTTACATCTTGGGAACATGAAGAATAGGAAGGTACTGAACCTTCCCAGGATACTTTAATGTGGAAAATTGCCTTTTATTCCAAAAATGCTTGATTCCTTCTCAGTCTACAGAGTGACTCATTTTGAATATGAAGAGGAAGGAGAAAGCCTAAATCAAATTTTTGTTACAGTTAAAGCTGAGCAGAGTCAAACTACTTTTTACAGGGCAAAGTCATTAGCAAATTAACAAATTATAGAGCCTAGTTAATTTTTATTTTTAGTTGTGTAGTGAAGGATAGGCAAACTGCTCTGTGCTTTGATCTCAGGCATTTGTGTCTAAAAAAACATTAACGGAGATTGTGACCCTTTTATGAGATGCAACAGTGAAATTTCAAGATGAACCGCATTGCTACTGGAAACTGCTGAAAAGGCTAAAGAAGGGGGGAAGACAGTCAAGCAGATGGTTAGCATCAAAACAGAAGTATAAACAGGTCTGCGAAGGTCGATTTTGCTAAAGGATCTTCCCAGATGAAAATAGTAGATCACTTCCTTTTTCCCTTCCCCTGTAACATGTTTTATTCGCATCCGTGTATGCAGCATTTCTAATTAGGGGGACACTACAACATTGATGTAAATTCAACAACCATTTCATGGGGATTGCTTTGTTCTCTGATCCCATAGACCAAAAAGAAATATTTGAAAAGCCACCAGTCTTGTCTTCGAGGAGCTTACAGCTTACTCTGGGGACCAATGGCAGAATGTAGGGGTTGGTAAGGTAATAAAGACCTCAGACCTATAGCCTGAGGACTAAGAGGGGCGATTCACTCCTGTTTGGAGGATTAAGGCAGCTTTCTGGAGATGGCAAATTTCTGATCAAATGCATACAGCAACTTTCACAGTCCCACAAAAGCACATCTTCAAACACCGTATCGCGGTCTAAATCCACGCCTCTCCCTGGTCTGGCAACTAGCTGAAACCCTGTCCCCAGAGGCTGCATTTTGTCTCCTGCTTGGTGCAGGAGGACATGTGCCTCCTGCCCGTGCACTGTGACTGCCTTCATAGGCCTTCTGTGGATCCTGATCCCCTAACTCTGACTTTGACCTTCAGACCACTAGTTTTCTGTGTGTATATATACACATTGGCTAGAGCAGGGTTTTCTGACCTCAGCACTGTGGACATTTTAGGCTGGGAAATTCTTCTTTGTGGGGGGCTGTCCTGTGCATTAGAGGACGTTGGGCACTAGATGCCAATAGTACCACTCTCCTACTCCAAGTTGTGATCGCCAAAGGTGTCCTCAGATGTTGACAGATGTGCCCGACAGGATGGTGGTGGGGAGTGCAAAATTACCCCCAGCTCAAGGCCAGTTATCTGGACTGTGCTTTAAGATTCCTATTATTCGTATTTTTATACAAGAAATGAGATTTCTCCAATCTAATCTAGAGTAGAAACTTGCACACCAGAAACACCTAGCTTTGTAGTTTGCAAGTCATTGCAAGAGCCCTTCACAAATGGTTCCATGAAGAATGCCTGATACGAAGGAGGGCCTGTGAAGGCTTGTGTGATATAGAACCCCCATCTCCGAATGCCTTTGTAATATTGAGGATTTTACGCTGTGCTCTATAATATTGTCATGTTTATTTTTGATAAACCTAATGTGCTCTCTATCCCCTTAAATACAGTAAAATTGAAGCATCCCAAATGCTTACCTTGTTTTATACTGCGGCTTGATGCTCTCCCCACCCCAGGCTCCCCAAATGGTTGCAGCCCATTTTGAGGAATAAGACACTGCTCAGTTTTATAGGCCTTTCAGCCTTTCAACTCCCCATAATTGTTTTGGTCAGGCCAGTCTCTGCTCATGATAAATAGTCATGTAAGCAGCAAAATATACAAAGTCAGCATTCTTTTGTGTACCTAGTTAGGAGGGCAAACATTTATCAAGCTATTTTTCTATATTTCAATACATGATTACAGTTCTTAATTATTTTAGGAACTATGGTCACCGTTATCAAATAATTATTTCAGCCACGCACAGATCTGTGTTGTATGAAAGTAATTAGGGGACAGCCATAAAACTTGGCAGTCAATGCCAGTTCCCAACATTTCATTATTTTTGGTTTATTTATGAGGAAACTAGAACCAGCCTCCTGCCTGTGTTTTAATTACTTTAGCACAAGAAGGATTGATTTCAGAAACCCTCCACGCAGAAGAAGATAATAATGAGCCCATTCCCTGGAGGAGTTTGGGGCTTCAGAATTACTTGCTGTTTCCTACCCCGGGGAGGTCACCATGGGCCCTTTAGTGTCACTGGGGTGTACCCTGTCCTGAGAGAGAGCTCACTCCTGGGAGGGGTAAGGAGAGCTGACGGAGCAGTGAACGCGTTCTGCCAAAGAAAACAGAAAGAGCACTGCTTTCAGCATTTGGAACTGGCAGCATGAATGAAAGATATTTTAAGATTCTTTCCAACATGGCATTGGGCATATCCTCAGATCCGGGGATGCGCGTCTGCCCCTTCTCCCCAGCCTCACCTTTCGGCAATTGCAAGAGGCGGATCTGGACTTCAGCCAGTCTTTTTCTAATAAGGAATGTGACAGGTCTGTGTGACAGCACCCTGGGCCTAATTTCACCCTTGTCATTATGCTGGATGTTTCTGTTTTCATTTGCTGGTTTATTGTCCTCCTTTTTATTGCCTCTGTGATTTTACTTTCTTGTTGTCAAGTGGCATAAAGGGTGTCTTGGTTTTGTAGTTTCATGGAAACTTGTACGGCTCAGCCAGGTGGGAGGAGACCGACAGTCAGATGTAGTGGTCACTTGGAAATCCCAGCTCCTGGGCAGGGAAACTCTGGCGGCTTGCTGCCGGGCGTTCATTTGGTTTTTAGAGGAAATGTGTTTGGGTGACCCGGACTTCTGGATTTCTTAAAGGGTGAACTACACAGAGTAGAGATGAACACAGTGCAGCTTCTGAGCTCAGACTGCAAGGCAGGACAGACCCGGAAATTTACACTTGGCATCCAAATTTGACCAACCAAAGAGATTCAGAGAAAACAGACTTCGTTTATGTATTCATTCATTTATTATTTATTTATTATTCTTTACAGAGCCGGGCTCTGTTTTCATTGTCATTATGGTAATTTTTTTACTTTCTTAAAAAAAAAAGTAAAAGTAGCCATACACATGCTTGCACTTAAAGTACTTGCCCTTCTCTTACGTGTAAGTTTCTTAAGGGTATCTCTAGTCTCCTCAGTTGCAGCCTGCACCCTGCCTCTTCCATCTCAGAGGGTTCAGAATGGGTCTAAGAGCTCCTTGCCAGCATGGCAGCAGAGCCCGGAAAATAAAAATGAAAGGCTTTGGATCCAGAGGCTGGGTACGCTCCACTTCCAATCAGATAACACATTTTCTGTCTAAATTTAGATTATCTGCTACGCGTGTATTTTAGGACTGAATTGTTCAAACGATTAATTTATCCCATAGAGAAAGATTAAATGAAGAGTTGAAGAAATGCTTTACATTGCAGGAGAAGTTCAAGTTGGCAGTCTACACTGATGAAACTCACCACGTTTCCTTCATTCACAACCTTGGCCGGGGTTGGCTCAGTGTTGCTCCAACACATAAGAATTAGCTGGAACTCTATGAATTCAGGAGGGCTTGGGCTAGGCATGGCTTTCCAAGATTGCCTGGTGTGCCTGCGCATGTGTGTCAAGGCTCGGTTGAATGGGGAGGGAGGGAGATTTTCAGCTTTTCTGAAAAGCCAGTCCTCATTTTAATGAACGAGAATAAACACAAGTAACTTGGGGAGAGAAAACAAAGTAGCTGCCTGTGCTTGTTTTTGATCCCATCCATTTAATGTGGGGGGGGGTGGGAACTCCATCAAGAGAAGAGAGGAAACTGATGCTTTAAAAAAAGTGTGTGTGTGTGTGTGTGTGTGTGTGTGTTTAAATGAGTGAGGCAGAGACACAAGTATTAAATTTATATCCTTTGAAGCTTTCTCTGTTAACAGATGTTCCCCTTAACACTGATCTGGAATCTGCCCTTCCACAACAGGATTCCTGACCAGTTCTGCCCACCTCACACATCGGTTGCGTGGGTACTTAATGACGCAAAATAGCTTGTTTTCCTGGGAATCCCAGCTTCTCCCCTGGACAGGTTGGTCTACCTCCTTGCTGGCCTTGCAGACTCCTCCCTACTCCTTCTATCAGCTCTGGGCTCCCCTGGGCGCATTCTTCCTCCACCTGGCCTGAGTGAGTAGCTTCTCAGCCTGAAAGAAAATTAAGAACAAACCAACACATCCAGTTTACATTCAGTTCTTTGGAAGGCAAAAGTCGCCGTCTTTCAGGAGGCCAATGCTCCTCCTTTTCTCTTTTAGTCACCATTGACAGACTGATGTCATAGCTAGGACAGGCTGAAAAATGGTTATCATCCCAAGGTGATATAGCTAACAATTATTCTAGAGAAGTTACAACCAAGGGTTGGCGCTAGATGATTTATACAGATGGGCCAATGCCAATGTTTCTATAAATAGAAACAAGAAGGAATGGGCTTGGTGAGAAGAGAGGATGGATGCAATTTCTGAGTATGGGCATGAGGAGTATTTTTCCAGGTCTAGTGGTGGTTTTAACATATAATGTTGTTCATTCGCAGTGTCACATAAAACAGCCGTGGGTCCACCTAAAAGCCCCTTGAAATAATTATACAATGCTAAAATAGAGCATCACCCAGGAATCTGGGAGAAGCCATATCTTTTAGTAAATTGTAACTCAGGGTCCTTCTTCAGTGCTTGTGTTTAGGTGGCATGGTCTTTTAAAAAATAAGTTGTGTGACATCAACACTCCTTAAGATCACTTGCTGGGGTCTCATGGTATTTAGAATGAAACCCTAATTCCTTTCCCTGACTTTTAAGGCCTGTAGGATCAGGCCCCGTGTCCCCAACTTCACCTGGGTGCCACATTCTCCCTCAGCTGCTTTTCAGCCCAAAGTGGCCTCCCTGGTGTTCTCCCAACAGCCAAGTGCACTTATTCCTCAGGGTCTTTTCATTTGCTGTTCCTCTTGCCTGGAATGTGCTTCCCTAGGCACTTTTCTGGTTTCTCATCCTTAAATTCTTAAATGTCACCTCCCACCAGAGGCCTTTCCTAATTTAGGCCCTGACCAGTGCCCCTTGCTGTATCTTCATCTTCTTCACAGTATTTACCTCCGTCTTTGGTTGTCCTATTTATTACTGGGTGTGGCCTTTCCACACCAGAGGGTAAGGACCTTGAGAGCAGGGTCCTTTCTTTCTTCTTCATGAATTTAAGTGAATCTGGGCACAACCACAATTTGCAGTTGAAATACAACCTCAGAGCTGCTGAGGACTCCAGGGTCCCAAGGCCAGAGTCCACTCATTTCCCTACTGTTACACAGCTGAGATGTTCTTCCCACCACTGAGAGGTCTGGATTCTAGAAGCGATATAGGGGTTATAGATAAATTCATGTTGGACATTGGGAAACGTTATTGAACCTAACTTTAAATTGTCAGAAAATAGGGGTGCCTGGGTGGTTCAGTCAGTTAAGGGTGCGACTTGGGCTTGGGTCATGATCTCACAGTTGGTGGGTTCGAGTCCCTTGTCAGGCTTTGTGCTGACAGCTTAGAGCCTGGAGCCTGCTTTGGATTCTGTGTCTCCCTCTCTCTCTCTGCCCCTCCCGTGCTCACGCTCTGTCTCTCTCTGTCTCTCAAAAAATGAATAAACATTAAAAAAAATAAAATGTCAGAAAATACCCTTGTAAGCAATAACGAGTTGGTACAATCAAGCACAGAAAAGATGTAGTGAAAAAAAATCCTACAGCATAAACATAGCAATCCAACAGTTATACTAGCGGTATTGTTTCCTCATCCTGATTAGGGAGATTCTCAGGCTCTTTAAAGTAACCTGATATTGAACATTAATATAACATCTTCTCTAAGAGGAGTGAGCAGTGAAGGTACTGCCTTTCCAGATTCCTTGTTTAATTTTATTTAACAAGCACTTACAGATTGTTCACTGTGCCCCAGGTATCTGTCTAAATACTTGGCAAATGCTGTCTCAGGTTGAGGTCTTTAGAAGCAATAGCTGAAACAGAGTTTGGGATGGGCGATGCTTATTAGACATTAACACCTTTGATGAGAAGGGGAGAACGCAGGAAGAGGTCAGACTGGTGCAGGCTCAACGAAGCCTCAGTTGGCCCACCTGGCAGGGAGCCTGAGGGGTGCGTTGCCTGTCAGTCTCCTGCACTGGACTAGAATGGGCTGCCTTTATCCCTGCCCCGACAACATGTGCGCCCCTGGGAAGGGCATGGCCTCAGGCAAGTCTTCGGCTCAGAAGCCCTGAAGTTGCTGAGAGCTGGTCTTCTTACCATCCTCTATATACCTGAGCATCAAGTTCTCCCTTGAAGGGGGATCTGGGCAGTGTACCTCTGTGTCTGTTCAAAGATTAACTCGTTTAACCCACAGGGCAACCCTATGAGGTAACGCCTTTAATTATTCCCATTTAACAGAGGGGAAAACTGAGGCATGGAGAGATTAGCTAGCTTGCCAAATTAGGTCAGGTAGCAGAGCTGAGATCTGACCCGGGCAGTGTGGCTCCAGAATCAGATCTCTTAACTACTCAGCTATGCTGTCTGAGCTATTCAGAGAGGGTTGAAGAGAGCCTAAAAGTAGAAACAGCAGCAACATTGTTTGTTATTAGTTCTTTCTGAGGTCCTGGTGCCTGTGCGTGTGTGTGTGTGTGTGTGTGTGTGTGTGTGTGTGTACATGCCTGATACTGGTGAATTTATTAAAAACAACATCAAAAGAATGATAATTTTGTGTTGCCTACTACATTCGAATATTAAATCCTGCCTGTGAAAATCTGAGAATCAGATCTAGATGCTGAGGGGCAATGGCTGGGTTTGAATTCCAGAACAAGATGACATGTGCTAGGCTTCTTATGTTGGCCTGGAAGAAGGAAGGGCCCCTTTGGAGTTTAGGGCAAGAGAGTGAGTAGGTGGTAAAAGGCTATAAAATGCAGGACGAGGCCAGTCCTGTACTCTACCAGTCACAGGAGTGAGGTGCTAGCTAAAAGCACCTGAAGGAAAAGCAGGTGGCACCACGGGAAGAGGGTAAAGGAAGGAGAGTGAGGTTCAGCAGCTGTGAGTGAGTGGGCCCTGGCCCTTCAGAAGGTGTGTAAGACAGTACAGCACTGTCAAGGACCAGGAGGGCACCAGAGGAGGTAAGAGCTGGATTCTGGGCTGCTCGGCAGAGGGGAAGTGTGTGGACCTAGCCAGAAGAGGAGAGAAAAGAGGAGATTCAGCAGAACATTTTCCATTTTTGGCATGATGCATACACATACCATTTTAAAAATATTTTTAATTTTTTCAGTTTATTTATTTTGAGAGAGAGAAAAAAAGAGAGACAGAGAGAGAGAGAGAGAGAGAGAGCACAAGCAGGGGAGGGACAAAGAGAGGGGGAGAGAGAGAGAATCCCAAGCAGGCTCAGCACTGTCAGTGCAGAGCCCAATGGGAGGCTCGATCCTGTGAACTGTGAGATCATGTCCTGAGCTGAAATCAAGAGCCAGACACTCAACTGACTGAGCCACCCAGGCACTCCTCTTTTAAAGATTTTTTAAAATCATTTCTTATATTATGGAATTAGACTTCTTATTTCTAAAGACCAGGCTTAGGTAAAGGAGATATCCGAAGAAGAGAAGTTTTATTTTGGATGAGGCAGAATACACACTCCCCACTATGTGCAATTTTATTTCTGTCATTATCCTTAAGACTTTTAGCTCCAGGAAGATTCGCTGGCTTCACATTCTTTTTACTGGAATTTGGTAAAATCCCCTCTTGGAACCTAATAGTGAAATGCTGTTTGAAACCCTCTCTACCTTTATTTTCATATGAAATCCTGGCCCAAAAGGCTGGAACAAAATTTGGTAGTCAGTGCTCTTTGCATACATAGTCACCAGAAATAACACTCAATAATATGCCATGTAAACTTCCCAGCAGACCAGATGTGTCCGCTGAGCCAGAGGGATTAAAGGATTCTACTTGGGATCTGAATAAAGGTCATTCTTGCTACTGATCTGACTGTGTCACCATCATTAACCCTTATGTTAATGGGTTCTTTTCCTTCACACCTGCTCTGTCACATTCTGTAATGGATATTTCGACAAGATTTACCCATTTTCATAACACATAAAGCTATCTTAGAAACTTACCCTATAGCTCACAGCATAGCAATACTCTAAGGAATTCACGAAGCATCACGAATGCATAATGCCAAGTACAGAGCTTACTTAAAGTAGATATTCAAATTATTTATTCCACTGAACCAAATTAGGGGGATGTAAAGAGATATTGGTGTATCTGGAGCATAGTGTAGTTCTAATGCCATGCTCTTACAAAACGAGTGTGGTTTTAGAAAAACACAGCTGTTTCCTGGAGCAAATGGTTTGTATTAGGGGTGGGGGACAAATAACTTCTTTCTGAACTCTAGGATTTTATTAAAGAATGTTTCCCCAAACTCGGTAGGCCTATGAAGGCAGAAACAGGAATAAGTCTGGAGGGCCATAGTCTAGGAGGAGGGGGTTGAGCGGTGGTGGAAGGGAAGGGAAACATCTGAGAATCTTTCATGCCCTCCATTTCTCTTGGATGATTCTGAACTGCCTTTCTGCAGTCACTTCTAGCTCAGTATAGTACAGGGGACCCAATGCAAATAAGCCCTAAACCAGGTAGTACTCAAAAGGCAGGCTGTTTCAGGATTTGAGATGCCTATATTTAATCCTTAGACACTGCACTTGGAAGCTACTTCTGTTTCTAGAACACTTGTCTCTTCCAAGAGCTGGATTTAGTATCAAAAAGTGAACTGCTTCATAGAATGCTATTCTCACAAGCAAAATTGGGATACGTTCCTATGAAAAATCTAAGCATTGGCTTATTTAGAGATGAAATTGCTGGATTATAGGGTGTGCACTTCCAACAGTTTTGTGGTTCCTGCTAGGTTTCTGTCCAGCCTGGTTGCACCAACTACACACATTTTCTACTCCCATGTGTTATCCATCCCCACGCAGCTTCACCACCTTAGGACGAAGTCATTTCCCCTTCTGAAAAGCAAAGACAAACGCCACATCCAGGTCACTAAAATTCAGTCTCCGAAAGATCTTGGCTAACAGATTTAAAATGAATTTGATGAGATCTGATATGGACCCTCGGCCCTGTGCTCCTCCCCGTGATGCAGGCCCCACACATACTCTTCAGCCTGGTGTGATCCTAGAATTAACTGTGCACTTCTTTCATGAGATGACATTCAAGCCGCAAAAAGACGGCAAGGTCAGCGAGGCCTGGAAGGGAAAGTGAGTGTGGCTCATAAAACCAGGAGGCACTTAAGATTTAACAAGATTAACAAGTACTGTTGAAAGGACCTCCTCGGCCTGAGTCACAGAGGAGGGAGGATGCCAGCTCAATTCTCTTGGCTTTGCTGTCACACGAGTGGAAAGCTCCTTGAAAGTCTTCGTGAAACAGCAACAAAGCTCTTTGGAAAATGTCTGTATTTTTAATAGTATTTCTCTTGGGCCTTTAAGGCAGGAATGAGTTGTTCTTTTTCACTGTCCCAGTTATCTGCTGTTAACATTCTGCTGTCTGCCTTGTTGGGACGGTTATGTCTGAAGTTTGCTCAGGCTCTTACATTCAAGTCATTTAATACACAGTAAACTCACACTGTACTGTTTGGGAACAATTTCTACTAAAAAAAAAAAAAAAGCCTACAGTGGCTTCAACAACAGCAAGCTGTGGAAGACAAACCATCCCTTTTTCAGGCTGTGTGTAGATACATGGATTAGTGGAATTCACTAAAAAACTTGTCACTCAAATGTCTACCAACCCTTTTGTCACTGGGCAAAAGCAGTTTTTAGCTTTGATAACAATTGCAATTTTTAGGACACACCATGTTTTCTATTTCATATACTGAAATTTGGCTTTAAATGCTTAGTAACTGAAAGATCTCAGTAATGTTGGGTAATCCCTGGGCAAGAAATTTGCTAAATGCTATATATGATGCTGTAGCATATAATAATATAATATAATATAATATAATATAATATAATATAATATAATATATATGTAAATCCCAAAGGTATGTTAGGTATATATGCACATTGCAGTACAGACAGCTAACCGGAGTGTGGACATTTATTTAAATGCCTTTTAGATGTTTAAATGTCAGGTTGCGTCCATATAGAATCTACAGTGCTCTCTGCCTGACAGTGCAGGTGGCTTGGTGCTTCTGCTAAGTCAAACGCTTCTGGCTGATTACCTAATTTCCAATCTTTCCTTCTTCTTTGCAAGTGGAACCCATTTTGAGGTGAGTAGCTATTTGTCAGCTTAAAAGCTCTTTTTCCCAGACTTCCTTGCTGTTTGTGGTAGTTGTGTAATATAGTTCTGGCCAATGGGATTTAAATAAAAGCCTGATTGATGGGGCTTTCAGAAAAGCTCTTGTTTCCCCCCATAAATAGCTGGCCTGTGTCTTTTGTTCTTTATTCTTCATCCTTCTTTCTTCCTGGAACACAGACATAACAAGGGTAGGAGCTACATGCTAATGATGGCAGAGCAGGAAGGTAGGAGAAATCAGTCCTTGATGCTATCAAAACCCTTGGATGGCTAACCTTAGAGTGCTGTCTCCACAATTCTTCTCCCAGGGAAATAAGCCACTGGGTTTAGCCACTGCAGTCGGGTTTCTGTTTCAGGCATCTGAAGCACTGATACATGCTGCCTAATTTCCTTAGAGCAGGGTACTTACCTAAGGAGCCCTGGCTCTGAACAAGAGTGGCTCAGTTGTCCCAAGACATCAGTACATTTAGGGTTTAAGAAAAATCCACTTTCAAACATCCTCAGGATTTGATTTGAAAAAGAAAGACAGAAATCTCTGAAATTCTACTCCTAATGCTTGAGTTGTTTTTAGTGGTCACTGTGACCCAAAAGGCAAGAAGATATTTGTCTGATGGTCTCAACTTTGCAGAGATTTAGTGGAAGAAGATAATTTTATGGAATCTGTCTGTGCAGCCCTGGTCATGCTTATGTCTGAGACTCTCCCTCCCAGTAATCCAACAAGCTTCTCTAGTAAACAAGAACGTCAAGAACAAAAGTCGGTTTCATATCCGACAGCACCAAATCATCAAAACTTCCTTGGTGGGGGTGCCTGGGTGGCTCAGTCAGTTAAGAGACTGACTCTTGTATTCGGCTCAGGTCATGATCTCATGGTCATGAGTTCGAGCCCCACACTGGGCTCTGTGCTCACAGTGTGGAGCCTGTTTCAGATCCTCTGTCTCTCTCTCTTTCTACCCCTCCCCCCACTCAGGCTCACACACACTCTCTCTAAATAAATAAATAAATAAATAGGGCACCTGGGTGGCTCAGTCGGTTAAGAGACTGACTCTTGTATTCGGCTCAGGTCATGATCTCACAGTTCATGAGTTCGAGCCCCATGTCAGGCTCTGTGCTGACAGTTCAGAGCCTGGAGGCTGCTTTGGATTCTGTGTCTCCCTGTCTCACTGCCCCTTCTCTGCTTGTGCTTGGTCTCTCTGTCTCTCTGCTCTCAAAAATAAATAAATGTTTAAAAAATTTTAAATAAATAAATAAACGTTAAAAAAAAACCCATCCTTGGTGTGCTCGCGTCTGTGAATGTGCACGTGAACATGTAAGCATGCGCATCATTGATACCATTCTTTAGCATAGATGAGGAACTAGACTTCTTTTCCTTCAGCTAAAGATCTAGTTTATGTTGTTTAAATGTACATTTTAGTTTGGTAAATCGAAATGGGCCTGTGGAATGACAGGACAAGAATCAGAGTGGTTGACTTCTGTTTGACTCAGCATAAAGCTCTTTCCACCTCAAGAGAGAAAGAACAAGAAGTGTTGGTGGAAGTTCCATCTGAGTGGGTATTTCAGGCCTGTGTGTGACAAGGCCGGAAAGGTAGACCTGAGGTCTGACTATGGGCTGCCTTGGGGCCAGGTTCTGGAGTTTGGAATTATTTAGGCTGGCCTTTCCCAGAGGTTTCCTTAGAACTCTAGAATAATGAGATGTTTCATCGAAGGAGGATTCCACGGTCAGATAAATTTGTAAACTACACATGCTATATCATTTCTCTTGAAAATTCGCACTATACTTGCATGCTGAGAAGTTTGGGATTTAAGGAGCTGGTTAAAATCAATCCTGTATTCCTCTCTCCCCTCCTCCCTGCAGAATACATGTTAGCAGGTGTCACACTGGAGGGTGCTGCTGGGGCAGTGGGGAGCCAGTGGAAGTCTTTGAAAAGCATACTGTAAGTAGCTGCTTTAGAAAGATTTCTGAAAGCAATGTACAGCCTGGATTAACATTTGGGGAAGAGGGTGCTTGAAGAAAACACTACAGGCAAAGAATCATTAGGTCAGGTGCTCCTCCACTTAGAATTACTTGGGGATTTAAAAACTTCTCACACATATTGGAATCATTTGGGGATTTAAAGAATTTTCAGGCTCCATTGAACTTCTAGAGGTTCTGATTCAGTAGGTGTGGGTTTGGCATGTGAGTGTGTGTGTGTGTGTGAGTGTGAGTATGTGTGATTCTGAAGCAAAAGCTAGTTTTGGAATTTGGGTCCAAATGAATTGTGAGGATCATGAGAGTCCAGGTGAAAGTTAATGAGACTAGTACGTGGATAGAGGAAGGTGCGAAGGACATAACAAAAAAAGTAAGATGATAATCTACATGCTTTGGCAAGTGATTGAATGTGAGGCTGGTATAGAACAGGGAGAAGTTGAAGGGGTTTTCAGCCTGGGTTATTGGGAAAGATGATGGTATCACTAATGGCAGTTAAAGGTTAGGGGGCCAGGCAGTATTCTGAGGAAAGAGGATGCTTGGCCATGTTTTGGTGGAGATGCCTGACATATATGAAGGTCTACCAGGCAGCTAGAAATGCAGGTTTCAAATACAAGGGAATGATGGGGTCTAGATCCACAGACAGATCATAGTTACAACTCTGGGGGTAGCTCTGTGTTCCAAGGGATGAAGTGTAAAGAGGGGGAAAGCTGAGAACAGAACCATGGGAATGCCTACATTCCAGGCCTCTGCTCTCAGGATTCAGTAAAGATGGCTGGAGGAGCTGAACAGTCAAGAACTGCAATACAGATGTGAGGGAAGAGAAGCCTCTAGAAGAGTGCATTGGTTCAGGGTCCTCTCCATCCAACCAGGTCTTATAGCAGACAGTGGTGTGCTATATTGCTGGCTCCCAGCACTACTTCTTATTTACATTGTGTTCTTGAGCAAGTTTATATAACCTCTCAGGCCTCTGCTTCCTCATATATAAAAAAGAAGATTATATGACTTTATGTTATAGGTAAGTGCCTACTGTAGTGCCATACAGTATGGTATAAATGGTGTATGTTACAGTATGTTACTGTATACATACTCTATTATGTATTATATATTATATATATGAAATATCCTTTGACACCATTAAAAATTAGTTGTATAGACAAAATAAGTGAAAAAGAATAAACAAACATAATTCTATCATCTTAAAAATAAATTCTTTTTATTTTAATGGTTGTATTTTAGTCTTCGACCACATGCATATATCATTTTTACATAGCTACAATTTTGAAGCATGCTTTTGAACTCAGCATTATACCCTAAGATTTCCTCTCATGGTTACTTAATTTTCTTAATTATCATTTTATTTACTCAATAATTTTCTAATCAGTAGAATTTGAGTTATTTCTAATGTTTTTAAAATTTTATTTTAAGCAGTGATCTAATTAACCTAAGCATTAACATAGCCCTCTAATTTTTATAAATTATTTCCTTTTGGATGAACTATCAGCAGCAAAATTATTGCATCAAAGGGTTTGAACAGTTTTTTCAAAATATATTGCTGAACAGCTTATATATATAACAAAGGTTATGCCTGTTAACAAAGTCTCACCATATTCTTAACCAGAACTAGTAATATCATTATTTTTTATATTTTTGCCAGCATAATGGGAACTGACTGGCAGAAAACAAAGTTCACTGTTGCTTAATCTGTGTTTTGATAATAGTTGAGGCTAAATATTGAATATTTCCCCATATGCTTATTTTACTAATAGTGTCTTCTGTTGCAGAGGAGTCCAGTTGATGCTAGTACAAGGTCAACTTGTTGGTGACACATTTACTCATTTGTAAAAATGAAAGTCTTATGGAAGTCGCCCTTGGAGTGTTGAAAGAAGAGAAAGAGTTGGGTTGGACATTCTGTCAGTCAAGGTCTTAGTCTTGAATGTGGTGAGGAGTGTTTAATAAAGGGGATAGTTACAAAGGTGTGGTAATGGTGAGGGAAGCTAACAAGGATGGTAGAGTACCCAGGGCTAGCAACAGTGGTACCATTTCTAAGCCCAAAGTGGTAAAGGGAAGCCCAGGAAATGGAACCCAGAGAGATAGTTGTAGGAAAAGGCTTCCTGACAGAAGCTAGCCTTTAGAGAGAGTAGTCAACTCCTGAGCACCCAGCCGGGAGGGAACAGGTAATGAATATCCTGACCTTGATGATTTCTACTTATCCTCTGATCTCCTGGGGTACCTCTCATTGACCTAGTCCAAATGCCAGAGGGTAGTTAATGCAATCCGTAAAGGTCAGTCTCCTGAAGCCCTAAGGAGGATGGAAAAGAGAGTTGAGTGGATTTAGAAGGACAAATGGAAAATATTCAGCACAGATATTCTGGCATTAAGATATTTTAGGGACACCTGGGTGGCTCAGTCTGTTAAGTGTCCAACTTTGGCTCAGGTCGTGGTCTCATGGTTTGCTGGGTTTCAGCCCAGCGTCGGGCTCTGTGCTAACAGCTCAGAGCCTGGAGCCTGCTTCGGATTCTGTGTCTCCCTCTCACTCTGCCCCTCCCCAACTCGTCCTGTCTCTCTCTCATAAACAAATAACCTTAAAAAAAATTAAAAAAGGATATTTTAAAAAGGCTGGTAATATGAGCCTTCACAAATACCTGCAAGAGTGTGGATCTGAGGTCTCACTGAATTCAACTTTTAAATGTTGTTAAAAGCTATTTAATTTCCATAATTTAGCTATTAAATAAAAGAAACATAATGTTAATGCCATTACTTCATCTTTTTAAAAAATATGGATAGGAGAATTTTTTCCTTGCTTGAAGGAAGTTTTATTATGCCAGAATTTCAGAAGCAGACAAGAAAGAATTCCAAATCTTAAAGTCAGTAAGAAAGCAAAGACATAAGCAAAGGGGAAACTGTCTAGGAATGTTAAGAATGAAAGGGATTATAGTGAGTCTATCCCAAACTTTCTGATTCAGTAGGGTGACTGGGTCCTGGACATTTTTATTTGTAACAAGGGCTCCAAACCATTCTGATATGGCCGGTGAACTGTCATTTGGCATGGCCCGACAACACAAGTTTTAGGAAAAAGGTTCAAAATCTACAACCTCACAGACATTACATGGAAATGGCAGACTTGAAAATGGTAAAGACAAGTCACTGGCCCTTGTTAAAAGCCAGTGTTTGGAGCCATGGTTGTAGATGACAGCTAACAACAATGGTGATTCTAACATTAAGCACTTCCCATTAAGCACTTCCTGTCAAGCCTGTGGCAAATATTTAACACTCCTTATCTCACTGAATCCCCTCAACAACCTCTTGAGGTACCTCTAGTATCTGCATTTTATAGATGGGGAAATTTAAGTTTATGAAAATTAAACATAAATCAGGCCACTCACTATTGTCACTCCTTAGGCCCTGAGGTTTCTCACCCGTCCACCTTCTACCTTTCAGAGTTTTCTTGTGTTTGTTTTATATTTGAAATCCAGAGTTTTTAGAAGTACCCGGTGGGAGGAATAGAGACAAGTATGTCTACTCCATCATCCTAGAGGCAAAAGTACTTTAAAATATATTTTTTTAAATAAAAGTTTCATCACTCTAGCACTCATTTCACTCTAGCACAATTACTATTCTCATGCCTCTTCGGCCATATACAAAAATATTTGTGTGAAGTTATAATCACAGTTCATAGCATTCTGATGGAGCGGTTGAGGACTTGGGCTTTGGAGGCCAAGATACTGGGGCCTGAGTGTCAACTCCACAGCTTACTAACTATGGGTTCTTAGATGAAGACCACATGGGGAGCCTGTTTTCTGTCTCCCCCTAGCAGCAGTGAGGAACCCATTCTCCTCCTTGCTGGGATGGTGTCACAGGAGCCTAATGAGGAGTTGGGACTTTCACCACCACAGCAGTAATGAAGCCACCCACCACAGTGTCAACAATGGCTATGTGAGGAGCTGGAACTCCCACCCCTGCCCAGCAATAATAAAGAATCTCCCCCCTCTCTTTTCATTGGCTGAGTGGGGGAAATTGAGCTTCGACCCCCACCTAGAAGTAATGAGGTAGCATTTCTCTTTTTCACCTACCAGAGCTGTTTCAGAAGAAGCCAGCTAAAACAGGTATAAAAAAGATCCAGAGTCTCAAAACATAATACAAACATGTCTAAAGTTCGATGAGAAAAAAAACCCCATCATACCAAGAACTGGGAAGATTTATCTGAGAAAGGAATAGTGTCTAGGATATGGAAAGGACTCTTGAAACTCAACAATGAAAAACAAAGAATCCAATTCAAAAATGGGTAAAAGGCATGAAGATAGGGAGCCTGAGTGGCTCGGTCGGTTAAGCGTTCCAACTTCAGCTCAGGTCGTGATCTCACAATTCATGGGTTCAGGCCCCGTGTAGGACGCTGTGCTGACAGTTAGCTCAGAGCCTGGACCCTGCTTTGGATTCTGTGTCTCCCTCTCTCTCTGCCCTGTTCGTTCTCTCTGTCTCTGTCTCTGTCTCTGCCTCTGTCTCTCTCAAAAATAAATAAAACATTTAAAAAAAGACATGAAGGTATATTTCATGAAGAAGATATACAGATGGAAAATAAACACATGAAAATATGTTCAACATCACTAGCCATTAGGGAAAGGCAAATTAAAATCACAGTGAGATATCACTTCATACCTATCAGAATGGCTAAAATAAAAAATAGTGGTACCATCAAAGGCTGGCAAAGATGTGAGGAAATTGGATCTTTCACACATTGCCAGTGGGAATGTCAAGTGGCATAGTCACTCTGCAGAACCATGTGATGGTTTCTTTAAAAAATAAAACATGCAACTACCGTACAACTCAGCAACTGTACTCTTGGGCATTTATCCCAGAGAAAGAGCCTTATGTTCACACAAAAACCTGCATATGAATGTATAAAGCAGCTATATTTTATATAAATGAATCTTTAATCTCCTGGACTAATTATTTAAATCCAATTTACACCTTCTAGATAGAAATTCTGGAGTCACTACTTCTACCTTTGTAGACTGAAAGAGAAAAATATATATAGAAAATAAAACCAAGTGCTTGATTTGAAGACTCGATACTAAGCCTTTCAGGGAAAGGAGAAATTACACACTATATAAACCCCAAGAAATCACATTGCTGCTCTTACAATCATTGATCTGAACCTGGACACCACTGGACATAATTCAGAGTCCTGAAAAAAATAAAATGTTTTAAAAGTTTAACGAATATTTATTGAGCATGTACTATGTGTAAAGCATGAGGCTTCTGCATTAAAATAACCTGTGTACCTAATAATTATCCACATTTCACACATGAGCAAATAGAAGTGCGGAGATATTTAGATTAGATTCTACTAGATATTCAGTTGTTATCTGATTTAATTCTCCCTGTTAGTCTTGGTAGAGGTTTCCTACCTCCTGGTTTCTCAAGTCTTTGGCCATCATTAGGAAGAGTATAATAGGAGTGCTCTGAAATTGGACCTCCACATTAGGACAATGAATTTTGTAGAGCTGTACATTAAAATGTGCAGAGAAAGGAGGTCTTGAAATACCAACCTTTGTGCTGTTCCTTCTCCTTCTGCATTCCGGGTCCTTTCTTTAATGGGCTTGTTCTAGTCAGAATGCAAAGAGAGTACTAATATGGAGGTTATTGTAAGCTTCCAAATCAGGTTCTTGCAAATGAGAGGACAAGGCTCTGAGGGCCCTAGGGCACAGAGTTTGTGCCACTGCAAAGACAGGAAAGAGGTGAGAAAGGAAAAGTCCGCTACATTGCAGGGAGACTACTCATGTCATGTACTAGATGGGGAGAGTTGGGGGACCTTGCCAGAGGGCCGTCCTGCACAATTTGAGAATATCACTTGTCTGCCAGGCAGCAGAGCCCCGTGGCAGTTTATCTCCTGCGATTATAGGCTGAATTGTGTCCTCCTAAATTCATAGGCTGAAGCCCAGTACCTCGAAATGTGACTGTTTTTGGAGATAGGGCCTGTCGAGGTGATTAAGTGGGTGGGCCCTGATCCAATCTGACTGGCGTCCTTATAAGAAGAGGTTTGGACACAAAAAGAGACACTAGGGATATGTAGCACAGAGGAAGGACCATGCGAGGACAGTGAGAAGATCTGCATGCCCAGGAGAGAGGCCCCAGGAGCAACCATCCCTGCTGTACCTTCATCTTGGGCTTCTAGCCTCCAGAGCGGTGAGAAAATAAATTTCTGTTGCTTAAGCCATCAAGTCTGTGGTATTTTGTCAGGGCAGCCCTAGCAGACTAAGGCACTTGTCATCTGGGGAGAATCTCCCATCAGCTACGGAAAAGACACTATCGCACACCCAGTCACTTTGCTGAGCTCCATCCATGCCATCTGGACAGGCTCGCTCAACAGCAGCCCAGGGCACTGGTAAGCTACTTCACAATGGAGGATCCTTGACCTAAGAGGGGTGGGGATGGTGTGGGAGGGAGGACCCAGCCCAGGAACCTGGGTGAAGCTGGACTGTGGGGAAAATCTTGCAGAAGTGCCTCACGGTGTATCCCTGTAGATCATGATTAGCCTGACTATGTAGCAGCCTGAGGCCCTGGGAGATGAGGGTGAGGGGAAATTGGTTTCTTTCTCTCATGGGGCCCAGGATCCAAAAGCTGTCTTAGTTGACTTGGTGAGGACATGTCTTGAGCAGAATCAGGGTGGCCTAGAGGGCCAGTTATGAAGTGGTCAGTGACCAGCGTGTCTCCTGGCAGCAGCCATCCACAGTGTGACCTGTGGGACCACATTTCTGAGGAGTCCCAGACAGTCTTGGGGAGAGGATCCAGTGAAAGGCTGGCTTCCTGGGGTTATTGGGTCAGGGGCTCAGGTGGTGTCTATTGGGTACCAAAGAGAAGGGGGAATTCTGAGAGTTCAGAAGTGAGGGACATCTGGGTGACAAGAGGCTCTACTTGTGGCCTAGATTTTCTCACTTTGCTCTGAGCCTCAGCTACCACAGCAATTTTATCCTTCCAGTTTTCTGATCTGGATTTGGTACACAAACCGAAAAATAAATGATGAGACTATAGATGTTGGAAAGAAAGGAAGCCCAGGATGTTATGCATGGGTAATGAGAGGAAGCAACAAATTCCTTTTTTTTCCCTTTTAAACTCAAGTCAAAACAACAGTTGCATAGATGAGTGTGTGTGTGTGTGTGTGTGTGTGTGTGTGTGTGTGTGTCTGGGGCTGAAGTCTTAACCACCATGGATACTTTTACAACTTGAAGAGAGGCACAGTGAGGGCTTCCCTAGCAAGATCTGACAGAAAGTTCCAGTCTGGGAATGAGAATGGACACTCCTACTTTCAGCTACACTCCAACTTCTTTGCCTCGAAAGTGGTAAGGTTGGGTGAAATGATTGCAAAATATTACAATTCTAGGATTTGTAATTTTACAAATTTAGATTCGTATAAGCACTTAACGTCAAACCCTCCCTATCACTAGGGCCCTCTTCCTGAGGATTAGATGGCTGTATAAGCGAGTATGTGTGTGCATGTGTGCGTGTAGTGTGTGTGTGGTGTGTATTGTGTGTGGTGTAGGTGTAGTGTGTATGCACAGTGTGTCTATGTGTTATGTGTGTGGTATATGGGTGCAGTGTGCATTGTTGTGTGGTGTGTGTGTGTTGCGTGTATAGTCTGTGTGGGTTTGATGTGTCTTGCACGATTTACTCTTGCTGCCCGGAACAACCCCCCACATTGCCCCACTTATGCTGGATTTCCGGATCCTTCAGAAACCCTCTGTCCCACACCAGCCGAGTGAGCAAGAAAACATGTGAGAAGTCCTTCGTCCTTCAGTGCCTCTTGAGACACAGCCAAACAGCTGGAATGACACGCTCTGTAGAGAACCGGGAACGTGGCAGGGTGATGGGAAATTCACTCTGTATTTGGAAGCCAGATTCCTTATCCTGGACCTGAGAAGGCAACGGAGGGTGGAGGCTGGGCTATGTCTTGCTGGCAGCTTAGGGTGCGTGTATGTGTGTGTGTGTGTGTGTGTGTGTGTGTGTGTGTGTATAGGACGTATCTTTCATAAAAATCTCTGTCTTCTCTAGCATTCCCCTATTTACATGTGCGTTTGCAATTCAGACCCTGATTTTGAAAGCAGCCTCTTTCCTCTGCATCTCTTCTTCTAGTTCTGTTGTTCCTCATTCATCTCTCCCGCCCCCTCGCTTTCTCTGTTGCCCTCAGAACAGTGCATGGAGCTCCTGATGGAGAACAGTTCAGGCTACTTCCTCTGCTGCGCAGAGGGGGCCCCAGATGAAAGTGGGGAGATTAGAAGCGCCACAGCTGCTAGGCTGCTGGGCCTCAGACTCGTTGACACTTTCAGCTTCCTGGTTACAGGGGGGGAGGTTTCCTCTTGATTCTGGGGATGCACACAGCCACCAGGGGCCAGCTTGCCTTTGGCCCAGTCACGTATTGCTGCTTAACAAATCACCCCGAATTAAGTGGCTTTAAACAAATCATTTGCTTTGCTCGTGAATCTGTGATTTGGGCAGGGTCCCACTGCCCCCACATGGCACTTGCTGGGGCAGCTCGAAGGTGAAGGGTGACTCCGCAGTGTGGTGTTGGAGTCGCCAGAAACTCACTCACTCACTCACTCACTCACTCATTCACATTTCTGGTGTTTCTTGGTGGCTGGGACCTTAGCTGGACTGTCTACTAGAACACCTACATGTGGCTTTTCTATGGGGCTGGCGTTCTCACAGCATGGCGCTGGGTTCCAAGGGTGACTATCTGAGGCGACAAGGCAGAGGTGCCTATTATTTTTAGGACTTAGTCTCGGAAGTCATTTAGCATCATTTCTGCCTGCCATAGTCTATTGACTGAGACAGTTACAAAGTCCAAGAGGGGGTGACACAGACCCCATCACTCAATGAAAGGAGGATTCAATGTCCATTGTAAAAATAGCATGGGTACTGTGTATGTGTGTTCATGTGTGTGTAGTGTACTAAGAGTAATGAACGTACACTATATTAGGGCAGCTGTGCTTGAAAACACAATCTGCCACATCTCTTTCCACATTCACTATCCCTTTCTTTGCCTCGTACAGTCCTATTGGTTTACATTTGTGGACAGAGATGGAATTTGCATTAAGAACTGTGTTATCACATGGGTGCTAAAGCTTACACTTTTGCTAGAATTGTGTGGTAGACTGAGTGTCCTCAAAATAGACTCCAAGATTTTTGCCTTCTGGTGTACATGCCCTGAATAACCCCCTCCCCTTGAGTGTGGGGGCCTGTGAATATGATGGGATTTTACTAGGATGACTAGGTTACATGATATGGCAAAGGTGAGGGGATTTTTCAGAGGCTATTAAGGTTCCTCATTTAAGCAAAAGAGAGATTACTCTGGGTGGGCCTGACATAATCAGGTGAAACCTTTAAAGAAAGGTTTAGGCTTTCCCTAAAGAGATTCTTCTGCTGGCTTTGAAGAAGCAAGGCGCCATATTGTGAGAAGGCTGTGTAGCTCCAATATGAGAGTGGCCTCTAGGAGTTAAAAGCAACCCTCAAACAACAGCCAACAAGAAAACAGGGACCTCAATCCTACAACTGCAAGAAAATCCTGCCAAGAACCTGGGTGAACTTGGTAGAACTCCGGATTAGAACATGGCCCAGCTGACATTTTGATTTCAGCTTTGGGAGACCCTGAGCAGAGAACCCTAGCTACTCTGCACCCAGGTTCCCAACCAACAGAAACTATGAGATGATAAATGTGCGTTGCTGTAAGCCATCCAATTTGTGGCAATGGGTTATACACCAATGGGAAATGAACACAAGTCGTAACCAGGAACTCCACTGGCAAGAAAACTTTATTGAGTGGGTAACTGGAGAAACACCCAGCAGATCCAGTAGCGAGACTGTACCCATGTTTAAGACCTAGCTCAAATGTCACCTCCTTTAAGACCTTCATGGATTCACTTCAGCCAGAAGTAATCTCTCGCATCTGAAATTCTATAGTTTTGTTTGTACCTCTTTTGTGGTACTTCTCATATTCTACTTGTATTTACCAGTGTGTATGTTTTGTCTCCCTGACTGGACTATAAGGTCCTCCCTGTGGAGATGGTGTCCTGGTTATTTTTGAGGCACCAGGGTACTTAGCATAATTCTGTGCTTATCAACTATAGTTTATTGATAGTTTATTAGGTAATTTACTCAATGATAGAACTTCAACTTTTTTTGTTGTTGAGGCAGTTTGAGAATATATTTTGATATAAGGCAAATCAGGAGATGGCCTTTGTTATCATTTTATGGGCATTAGTTTAAAATATCAAAACAAGCTGAGCATTCTGGTCCTCATTTGTAGTCAGTGGGAATGGGTTCGTCATTTGAGATTCTGAAATTAAGCCTATGAATGTTTATCTAATAGATTCTGGATTTCAGACTCTGAAACTCTCTGCCAAGACAGAATCACAGATCTAACCGAGTAATCTTTATTTTCATCCTACAAATGGAGAAAAGAATTTCCTGAACTAGTAGGACCAGCTACAGTTTAGCTTTCTACCTCTAGAATCAGGACCACCATGTTTATGAAGGCAGGGATGAAATGTCTCCTTGGAGCACTAAATGCCCGTCTATTTAGAGAAACAAGTAGCCTACTCTTTTGAATTTAGTTTTGGGATACGGGACACAGAGGAGGCAGGAAGGCCAAAGGACATAAAATAGGTCGTAAAATGCTTTGACAGACAAAAGTAGCCAGCAGCTCCAGCGGCTCATTGGTCTGAACCCCAGGGGGCCCCTCGTGTCTCAGGGAACCCCACACGAGCTGTGCTTGAGGTCCTGCACACCAGAGGGAATTGTTTTTGGCGAGCTTGATTGTTAATAACAAAAAGCACTGCCATTAATAATCTTCCTTGTAGCTTTCATAAAAATAGAATTGTGGTGCTGTGAGGGATTCTTCCAGGGCTGAGTTATTAGCCAGGTTCGTGCTTATGTGCTTTAGGGGGTGCCAACTGATTAATCTGGGCTCAACAACATCTTTCTAGGACTTCCAGATGTGGGCTTATAAGAACAGTGAGTAGAAACACTGCATTTATATTTCTCCTGAGAATTTTCCGAGTTTCATATATATTACCTCCCTATACCTGGGGATAGGCAAAAGTTGTCCTCTCATAATTTGGGCTCCTCTGAGTGGGTGAAGTTCAGGGACCATGACTGTTAAGGCCTCGAATGGCCTCCACTGTGTTTGGAAATAAACAGTTTGCGTCCTGTTCTGGCTGCTAATTTCATGAGGCCCCAGACATCTGGAGCAGACAGATCAGATCACTGCTAGTTAGCATCAAAGTGGTGTTAAAGGGCTGAGTCAGAAATTAGTCACACTAGCTATTCTCTGGTTCACCCTGTGGTTCGCCCCATGGTCAGTAATGAAACTGGATATGACAGGGCCAGATTTTACAGTTCATGCGGAGGAGGAATAAGCATTTGTGAAATCTACCAGGAATTATTTTCCAAAAATCCTGGTATGGGCTCTGGGGTCTTTCTGCTGTTTAGATAATCTTTGAAGCTCACTGGGTATTTATCCTTAAGAATGGTTCTCAAGCCAAATGTATTAGGGGAAAAGGCTGTAGTAGTGTGTGTGTGTGTGTGTGTGTATGTGTGTATGGAGGGAGGTGGGACAGTAAGAAGCTAAGAGGAGAGCTGGTATCTTCCTCTCCCTTCCCCACTGTATTGGGAGAGGGAGCAGCTAAGAGGAAGAAGACAGTGTAGGGTTTGTGGAGTAAGGAGATTGGGATCCATCCATCTCTGCCTTAGCTTCACTTGGAGAGGTTTTGAAAAACTCAAATTTCTAGGGGCGCCAGGGTGGCTCAGTCAGTTAAGTGTCTGACTTCGGCTCAGGTCATGATCTCGCCGTTTGTGAGTTTGAGCCCCACATCGGGCTCTGTGCTGACAGCTCGGAGCCTGGAGCCTGCTTTGGAGTCTGTGTCTCCCTCACTCTCTGCCCCTCCCCTGTTTGTGCTCTGTCTCTCTGTCTCTCAAACATTTAAAAAATTGTTAAAAAAAAAAAAAAAAACCCTCAGATCTAGATCCAGCTTTAATGAATCACAGTTGCTGAGGCCCAGACCTGCATTTCAAACAACCAGGTGATTTTGATGCACTGGGTGGTTTGCAAACTGCTGGGATAACAAATAACAGACTGCAAGCAGCACTATAAAGAGCCCTGGACTGGAATCAGGGTCTTGTGTGTAAGTTCCACCACCAGCTTGCTGTGTGAACTTGTAACAGTTGCTTTGCCTCTCTGGGTCCACTTCCTCATCTGTGAAATGGGTGGTGGACCAAATAAGTGCTAACATTCCATCCATATTATAATTCAAAGACTGTCCATGACACAAATGTCTGGAGCCACTCGGGGATTCTGTGAAGAGCTCTATGCAGGTACAGGTGTGAGAGGCAATTAGGGAGAGTTTCAGTTAGGCGGGCTCTTCATCAGGGTGGATCCTGGTTTTGTGACACTTATATAATTTGAAGTGCCCTCTTTAAGAAAAAGAATACAAAATTACCATAAAAAATTAAGTAGAGGAGCACCTGGCTAGCTCTGTCGGTGGAGCATGCAACTCTTGATCTCAAGGTGGTAGATTTGAGCCCCGTGTTGGGTGTGGAGATTACTTAAAAAATAATATCTTCAAAAAAAATTAAGTATAAAAGTGTATGTTTATTCAGGGTAATAAGAGAAATCACTGTAAACTGCATATTTTATGAAAAATACCATAAATATGGAATACAGAAAAATAACATAATACTTTTATTAATTTGTGGCCCAACACCCTTATCATGCTTTTTCCCTACAGCTCTGGTCTGCATATTTGCACTTTGATATTCTCTTCAAGTGACAATAATTTTGTGTTCTCACTTTCTCTGGAGAGAATAGAAAGACAATTTGGCCTTACCACTAATGTATTTGAAATTTGTTTTCCTAAGCTATTGATAGCTTAGTAAAATTTCTTCCAGCTTCACAACTCATTGACAATGTTGTGTGCATTTTTAGGATTGTACTCAAGTCTGGGAAAACCTTAACTTTCTTTCTTTTCAGAACTTTAAGAATTATAAGGATTTTTCCATTTACTAGCTTCGGGCTTATATGTTTTAATCCTTGTGTTTATTCCTCCATCACCTGATGAGTTCTGGTGCTGGGTGTCTGAGGTCACATTCGTGGCACGGGATCACCGTGACCTGCATGCACATCAGGACCCTGGCTGAGCTGACAGAGTGGATGCAGTTCCACTGAACTGCACATGGAAATGACCACAAACCTTCCTGTAAACCCACACCAAATGTATCCGCAAGCTAATTCTTCTTAGCCAGATCTCCAAAATGCCCTTGACCACTCCAGGGCTGCCTGACCTTGGGGGGACACGTGATAGAAGAAGAGGGAGAGCAGTCTTAAACTATCCTGTTAGAAATATATTTATGTACATATATCATATAATATATATTACAGGTTGACCCTATGACTTGTACATTTTATATAAATGAATAAATATGCACACATATACACACTATACAATATATATCCATGATACATATATGGTGTATATATATTATATACATATACACATACATATTATATAATATATATTGTATGTATAATTGCATTATATATTATACATTATATGATATAACATAATATATCCATATACTACAGAGTATATACACACACATACACACACACTGACAATTCTATAAAAATATATGGCCATGTGAACACATTGCTAGGGCCCTTTGAGAGCCCGTGTAAGGAGAGTCCTTGGGTCTAAATTTTTTATTGGCTTTACAATAGATCCACCTCTGCTCTGAGGCTAAGACAGAGACCAGAGTTGATTATGGAAATCACAGGGCTGAGGTTCTTCTGAGTATTTAGAAAGGCCTGTAGGGTACAGTGCTGGGACCATGGCAGTGGTGAGGGTGGAGGGGTTCATCTGTGTTTCTTCCCTCTTCTCTCAACTCCCACCTGGGAGTCAGGGAGGTTAGAGTCATACTTGTCCAAGTAGCTCTGTTGATTTCCCTCAGTTAGTTATCTTTACTGCCCCTGTCCCATGAAAAGGTAAGGGTTAACCTTCAAGAGAAGTGGGGAGGGAAATTCTAAGATAAATAAGTATCTTGAAGAAGGGCTGAGAAACAGCAGCACTTCCTTGGCACCCAGTTGGAGAGGACAGGCAAAACTAGACTATTAGCAGAAGGTCTGGCAGAAAATAAGGCTGACATGTCATGTTAGGAGAAGAGCAGGCAGAAGACTTCATCAAAGAAGTGAGAGGAAACTCCGCTTGATATCGGAGGTGGGGTGGGATTGGGCAGTGAAGGTACCCGTGTAGGTGATTGATTCAAGAGGCAGGAGGTAACTGGAAACCTTCCAGAATCCCCAAATATGTGAACAGTGGAGTATAGACTATACCCAGTGGAATGTGGACACAAAGACAGTAGAGAACAGTGAATTCCCCTTGTGATGTGGTTACTGCACAGTTGGCCAAGTTCGCTCACACCAGCTAAGTGATATTCTGGAGCATCAAGCTCCTAGGTGGAGACAGTCACAAGTGAGCCTCATCCAGAGGACACCTGCATCCTAGGCATTCTGGGTCATGAGGACACTCATCGTTAAATTAATACCATGAGCCTACTTTAAAATTATTAGTTCTGTCCAGAATTTTGCAAGTGGCTTCATTTTGTAACTAGAAAAGGAGCTAGTGTGTTGCAGGGAAGTTCACATCAGCCAGGGGAAGACCGAAGAAATGTACTAGAACCCAAATTCTGGGAACCTCCACCTACTCTTTGCTGGGGATTCAACTGGATATAAGACTAGTAACGAGATGGATAAGGGATCCTCCTTTAGAATTCCCTCTCTCCCTTGGTTTTCTTATTGTTTTCTAAAATTTTCAAATCAAAGAACATGATCTATACAGCAGAGTGTTTAAAGCACATTCGTCTGATGTTTACAGCTCAATGAGTTTTTGCCTACATATATTTCCATGTAGCCAGATCAATACACAGAACATTTTCAGCATCCTAGAAAGTAACCCTTGCTCCTTCCTAGTTCATAATTCCTCTTTCACTCTAGAGGTTACCACGATTCTGACTTGTATCACCATTGATTAACTTTTCTTATTCTTGAACTTGGAATCATTCAATATATTTTCTGTGTTAGTTTTCCATTGTGGCATAACAAATTACAATAAACTTAGTGGTTTAAAACAACCCACATTTATTATCTCGTGTTATCTATGGTCAGGAGTCAGGGCATAGCTTAGCTAGTTCCACTCAGGATCCGACAAGGCTGCAGTCAAGGTGTTGGCTGGGCTATATTCTCTTCTGGTGGCTTTACTGGGGAAGGATTTACTTGCAGACTCATTCAGGGTGTTGGCAGCATTCACTTCCTTGTGATCGTATGAATGTTGGCAAAAGGCCACTCTCAGCTTTTAGAGAATATCTGTAGTTCCTTGCTACATGGCCCTCTCACAGTTTCTCTCACAACATGACAGCTTACTTCATGAAAATAAGGAGGAATATCTCTCTCTAAAAAGACAGAGTCTTATGCAAAGTAACAAACCTATTGAAAAAAAAGTAAAAAATCATGGGTGTGATATCTCCTTACTGTGACATATTTCATAACCTAACCAAGGAAACAACTTCCCATCACCTATGGCATATTCTATTTGTTGAAAACAAATCACAGTCTCTGTCTGCAATCAAAAGGAAGGGATTATATAAGGATATGACTTGTTGGGAGTCACTGTAGAGTATATTTGCCATATTCTATTTTGTGTCTGAATTCTTTGGTTCAACCTGATATCTATGAAATTCATCCATGTTGATGAGTGTGTCCATTGTTCATTCTTTTTCATTTTGTGTAGTATTCCTTTGCATAAATAGACCACAATTAACTTACCCATTCTACTACTGATGGATATTTGGGTTGTTTCTACTTTTTGGTAATTATGAATAATGCTGTTTTAAATATTCTTGTACATGTTTCTGGATGAACATATGCATTTCTCTGGAGCCTATAATTAAGCACACTCAGGTATTTTTCCTGTAATTTAACTCATTCAACATTTATTTACATTAAGCCCTCTTGCTACAATTTTAAAAGTCATGACTTGGGACTGAGCTGGGTAATAAAAAAGTCAACCTGACTCTCATTGTGACAATTATGTTCACCTCCTCCCCCCACTTTGCCAGGAGTGGTGGTGATTGGATCCCTATTTTATGAATGCTTTCCTGATGATTCCTCTCCCCTCCACCTTTTCTTTCAGCAACGAATAAAACATAAAACAGCAACTACCCACCCTAAACTTGAGAGACTGCCTTGTGATTGCTAATCTGGTTTCAGTAGGATATGGGTTTCCACTTCTCAGGAACACCACTTTCTCTGCTTTTCTCAGTGCATGGTTTCCATATGCACCTGTCTGAGAGTACTGGACAACAGAGGACCTCCCACAGAAGCATGTGGAGCTCTCCAGGCACTGGAGCCTAAATCTGTAACCTTGGGAGGACTGCTGGAAGACCCTTTCCCCTTAAAGTGCAAAAGAAATGGAAAGATTCAGTCACATATGAAAGGCAAAGCCACGTGATGAATAAAACTTAGAAATACACAAAAAGAAAAACACTCCAGCTTTTCCTTATCACTTCAGATTTCTTCCCTCCACACCTCCCCGGCCAGGAACAAGTAAATTCCATTTGACAGATACCCAGAGCTAAAAACTGAGCAGTAGGTATCTGAATTCAAAATGATTTGAGGAGTTATTCTACACAGGAGCCTTTGCATGGAAGTGTTCATTGCATGGCATGACTGCACATCTAATCATCTGGCTAGGAATTTCAAGTTCCGTTCAATTAATGTTGCTTCATCTCTCACACTCAGTCCAAATAATTACAGATTTTATCAGTGCAATCCCTCAGTAGTGTGTTGAATGTATCTCTTGTTCTTTGCCTCCATGACTCTGCTCCAAAGTCCTGCATCATTGCTTCCTGGATGGATAATAATGACGGCCACTCAGTAACATGCATTATCTATCGGGAGCTATGGCAGGCACTTAATTATGTCATTTACTTCACTCAGTTTTATCTATTATGTTATTTAATTTCAGAGAATTCCTGAGAGGTAGGTGCTTTCCTCTCTAGTCCACCTATAAGGACAGGGAGGCTTAGGGAGTTACACCTTGCCAGACCATGCAGCTTACAATAGCAGAGACAAGATTCAAACCATTTGGAAATGTAAATGCCAAAATCTGTGCCACTCTAATGGCGCTGGAGAATTAAAGGGGTGTGCTCTCCTCCACTGATGAGATGGCTTAATGGGGGAGACCTGGAAGCAGTTTCAGCAGGAAATTGCTCCTGCTCTTCCACAACAGCCAGAAAGGAAGGCTCAAGAACAATTATTCTAAGAACACAACAGGTGTTTTGGTAGAAGCCTTTGAAATGTAACAAATGTGTATCCAACAATCTTATGCAACAGATCAAATCATTCAGTTCCTTATGGGTCCATTTTACACATAATTTATTCTGGCGTGATCACCATTCAGTTAGTGTTTACAGGGCACCTAGAATATGCCAGGCTCTCTTCCAGGTGCTAGAGAGAAAGTCATGACAAGAAGACAAAGTCCCTGCCCTCATGAATCTTACATTCTAGTAGAAGAAATAAAAAACAGGCAATAAATAGATAACCTGGAAAAGGGATGCTGGTTATACATAAGTGCTGTGAAGGGCATTTATAGGGTGCTGTTGGGGAGAATAGCGGGAGGGAGGGACATTTAACCCAAGACACAAAATGTATGGAGGGGACAGACATGCTACACGTAGCAGGAAGGAACTTCCAGGCAAGCACATCAGGTGTAGAAAGGCTCTGAGCTGTGAAAAGGCTTGGATTGCCCCAGAAATGGAAAGAATTTGGGTGTGATGGCAGTGTGGTGGCTGATGGAAAGAGGGACAGGAGACTGATGCAGTAGACTGGAGCCAGATCCTGCAAGGCCAGGAGTTTTGGTTTGGTTCTAAGTGTAACTGGAAGGCACTAAAGAGTTTGCGACAGAGGAGTAAAATGATAAGATTTATGTTTTTAAAAATCCACTCAGGATTCTGTGCGGAGAGCGAATTGGAGAGGGACAAAGACGGAATCGGGGAAAGCAGTTATAAGACATTGTATCTCCCTTTAGTCTTGCAGTGCTCCAAGTGTTATGTGCTGAATTCTGTTCCCCTGAAATTCATATGCGGAAGTCCTAGTGCCCAGTGCCTCAGAACGTGCTTGAATTTGGAGACTGAGCCTTTAAACAGGCAAGTAAGGCAAAATGAGGTCATTAGGGTGAGTCCTAATCCAATTTGGCTAGTCTCCTTACAAGAAGAGATTGGGACACGGACAAGCACGCAGGAAAAGATCACGTGAAGACCCAGGGGGAAGATGAAATCTACATGTCCAGTAGAGAGGTCTTTGAAGAGACCAACCCTGCTGACACATTGATCTCAGACTTCTAACCTCCAGAACTGCGAGAGCATCAATTTCTGTAAAGCACCCAGGCCGTGGTCCTTTGCTACCGAAGCCCTAGCAAACCAACACACGAAGTGAGAGATGATCTGGCTCGGACCAGGCAGGACAGTGAAGGTGAAGAGGTGCAGGTGGCTTGACATATGCTTTTGAGGAAGCGCTGACAGATGGGTTAAACATGAAGAGTGGGAAGGAGGGAGGAATTAAGGGTAACCCCTGTATCTCTGACTTACTGCGTGGATTTTGTAAGTCACCTCAAAAACTTTTAATGGTATGTGGTATATATATGACTTTCTCTTCCCCACCACTCCTTTCCCCCTCTTGTGTGGGGTGTCGGGGACTATACTTCTGGGGTACTTTGGAGTGACTCTGGGGTACTCTCAACTCAGCCCGTTTGGACTGAGTTCAGCAGTGTCAGGACCAGGCACACCCCCCTCTGCAACGTGACTGCCAGCAACTCTCAGCCAACTGTTGATGGATAACTTGGTCCCATTTAGATGCCAACAGCTTCTACCCAGGCATGGAGATCTGCTCATGGGAAAGAGGAGGAAGGGGCCATGGGGATAGGCATCATTTCTACACAGCCTTCTAGTAGTCAAATCCAAGGGGCTGGCAGCCTCTGACTGGACCCCTCATCCCCATGGTAGGACCTGTGTCTCCAGCCTCCCTCTGTGCCATCCCTCACCCCAGGGGTGGGGAAGGAAGATCCCTCCGCGGGAGGGGTGTCACCTGCCCACCCCTCTTTCCTGTTCCCTTCTGAATTATCCTCCCTGTAGCCTTGCCTACTGATGTTCAAAAGCATCATTTGGAAGAAAGGGGGGAAAAAAAACCTCAGCTGAATATCAATTGTTTTTCTCTTTATATTTCTGCTAAGAAAACTGGAATTCTCCTGGAAAATGTTCAAGTTTCTGACTGACTAGGAAAGAGGGAATAGAAGAAGAAAAGCACAGTAACTGATGTATCTAGGTTTATATGGGTGAAATATAGATACACATATGTATTTAAAGTGTGTGTTTATTTAGATTATTTAGGTATTTTATTTTTTTTAATATTTATTTCCTTGGAGAGAGAAAGAGAGAGAGTGTGAGCAGGGGAGGGGCAGAGAGAGAGAGAGAGAGAGAGAAAGAGAGAGAGAATCCCAAGTAAGCTCTGCACTGTTGGTGCAGAGCCTCTCAAGGGATTCACTCTCACAAACCGGGAGATCGTGACCTGAGCCAAAATCAAGAGCCGGATGCTTAACTGACTGAGCCACCTAGACGTCCCTGGATTATTTAGATATTTTAATTGATTTTACTCTGTAGGTATCTATATGTGTTAACAATATGTATGTGTGTAATATATAGATATATGTATGGATATGTGTGTGAGTGTATCTCTCAGATCCGATCATGTCATGCCCAGCTTTTAAAAACTTACCAGTTTCCTCTCGCTTATTATAGGATAAAGTCCAAACTCTCTTTGGCACAGACTCCATACCCTCTGGCCTCTCCACTCTCTGTCCCAGGCTCCCCTCCAATAGGCCATGTCCCTGCCCCCACCCTCAGGATTGACCCTGGGGACACGCATTGGCCTTGCCGTGAACCTTGCTCTTTCCCGCCTCTCCGCCTTTGCACAGGCCGTTACTCTTGATCACAATACTGCTCGGCCATCAGGTGCCTGCCTCGGCATCTTCTATTCACTCATCTCCAGTGAGTTCCCCATCCTTTCCAAGCTGAGGCCTTTGATATCCCAGTGCCAACCAAGTACAGTGCCCTGGACTCCAGATGAGCTCTCAAGGTCACACCAGGGAACAGGAGTGCCTGTACTGAGCTCTCAGCTCAGCAGTCCCTGCATGAAAGCATTTCTCAGGTGTGTGCTCCTCTCCCATTAACAGCCCTCAGAACAGGATCCCTGCCTTTCCTCCAAAAGTGCATTTTTGGTGCCTTGCATGGGGCCTGGCACGTGGTTGCCACCCAGCATATGCTTGCTGAATGAATGCAGGTGTATTCATAGGTCACTGTTATGTGACGGATAAGCTGGAAGCAGAGAAACTGAAAGCAAAATGTTGGAGGGATTGCTCATGAAACAGTAACCAGAAACAGTGATAAAGCCTCCCCATACAGATGACGAATTCGCTGTGGAACACGGAATTTGATTTGGAGACATATGGACGTTACCACAGCTCTTGAGGAAGGCGGTGGTTGCATCTTTTTGGGTCCTCCCCCTCTGTCATCATGGGTGACCCATGGGTATAACGGTGTCACAGCTCCTATGACAACAAGCGGCACCAGGAGAGGAGGTCTGGGCCCCTCCCCCAGCCCAAGGTAGACCCTCTGACTGCCAGCTGCTCCCCAGACGTGAGCAGAGACATCTGCTGCTGCTGGGCCCAGCCCCCTCCCCGGAGTTTCGGATGGCCCACCTCCCTCCACACTTGTGGTGGGGAAAATCCAAAGCCACGTTTCCAGTTTCCCACTCCCATTAGCTGTTACCCTCCTGGCTGGGTTTCCAGCCTTCCCGATTGCCAGATCTGGGCTTTAGGCCCGGTGAGCCCTGCATGCATCTATGAGATCGCAACAGGGTCAGGGGATCGTGTCGCTCTCTGGCACTCAGCAGCCTTCTAATTACTCCTTTTATTGTCCTATTTCCAATGACTTCCTATTCCTTCCTTTGCTTTAAATTTCTATCATGCATCAGTGCATAAGATCCACAGGGGCATAGTACTGTGAACAGTAGCTGGTATGTAGCAGAGACCTTGTTGAATAGAGAATGAATGAATCAAAGTATGAATGAACACCTTCTGCTCCAAGAGTTGTGTGTCCAAACTAAATAAATGCGTGAAAGCTGTAGCCACTCTTTTGGTTGTTTCCTCAACTGGCCATCTCCCTATAATCTGTGCTTGCCTTGGTAAAGGGGACTGGGGCTAGATGGGCTTGGTAAAGGGGACTGGGGCTAGATGAGCTTGTTGAATTCTTCTGGCCTCAGGATTCCTGGTCATAGAAGCAGGGAGAAGGTAATGGGAGGGATCTGGAAGGCCTTTGGGAGCCTCACTGCCCAGTGAAGTTTCCTCTGGCAGCTTCCCCCCACTGGCCTGGAGCCTGTGCCAGCCTGCCCCACAGAAGGGGGTTGGCTTCAGTTACACTGCAGACTCCAAAGTCAAGAATGGTGAATGGAGGGGGCTTGCTTCATGGAGCCAGTGCGTGGGGGGCAGAGGGTAGAAGGGCAAGGAGCCCAGGCTCCATGTGGCATCCGGTTTTAAACAACCCTGCTTAGAAATTGAAGAGAACCTCTCCGGAAAATGGGAGGGCTCTGGCCGGCCTCCCGGGGTAGAGGAACAGTAGGTTCCTGCCAACTTGGGACGGAAGTAGGAGATTTGTGGGAAGGGAGGAGGGATGAGGGCACTGAAGGGAGCAGATACAACCCCGTGGCGTTTTTTCCTGGTAAAAACCCTGCCCTCAAGTAAACATGTTTCTGAAAGTCAGGAGAGTTTTTATTCTTCCAGGCTGATGTGCACATGGCTGGGCTACTTCCTGAGTGCAGTTATTCCCAGGTGTGTGTGTGTTTGTTTACAAAGAAAGAATGTTATATATGCTATTCATGGTCCCTGCCTGGGAATGCATTAGAATAACAGAATGCAAAAATCAGCCCTACCTCTTGGTGTTTCTGAGGCAGGAGCAGGCCTTCTCAGCTCTCTCTCTTCTAGGGCAGGGCTGGGAAACTCACTTTTTCTCTCAGGAAGCTCCTTTCCAGCCCAGCAGAGCCAGAAGGCCAATAATGGCCTCCTCAAGGCTTTTTTCAGGCTGGAGTGGGTAAAGAATCTGGATGTGCAGAAAATCTGTCCTCGCTGACTATTTCAGCAAGGTGAACTCGGGGAAGGAAGGCTCTGGGGCTGGGGTGGAAGGGTGGGGGTGGGGACGGACCAAGGGGCCTTAATGAGGATGGGGAAAATAGTGACTATTTTTCACTGCAAAAAGGTCTAAAGTCAACGTGATTCCTCTAAGACCCAAAATGGATAAACAGACCACAAGTCTGCACTAATCCATCCTCCTTTTCGGAACCTCAACCCACAGCTCTCCTGCCTCAGTGGATTTGGGGCATTTTACGATTGCTTTGACTTCAACTCTAATTTACCTGGAAAACTGGGTCAGGTAGGGGTAGACAGAGGGAAGAAATGGATACTTCTAAAACCCAGCCCCTTCACAAGGCTCTCTGAGATGGTAGATGATCTGTGCGGTACAGGAACCCCATTTGAGTTGCTCAGGGGAGGGTGAGCTGGTACAACCACTTGGGAAGACTCTTAGTACATTATATAGGAAAGTTCAAGATGTACAAAAGCTACAACCCAGCAATTCCATTTCTAGTTACATGTCCGGGAGCAGCAGTTCTCCAGCCTTTTGGTCTCAGGACCCCTTTACACTGTGAAATATTATTGAGGACACCAAGTAACTTTGCTTAGGTGAGTTATGTTGACCAATATTTACCATATTAGACATTAAACCTAAGAATTGAAAACACCATTAATTCATTTAAAAGTGACAATGATAGACCCCCATTACATACCAACATAAATAATATGTTAATGAAAAACAACTAGATTTTCCAAAACCAAACAACTTAGAGGGAAGAGTGGCATTGTTAAATAGTCTTGCAAATCTGACTTGCTAGAAGACAGCAGGATTCCCAGCTGTTTCTGCATCAGTGTGTTGTGGTACTGCTTGTCATGCAGCTGCTGGGAAATGCCACTATTCTCTTGTGTGAGAATGAGGGTAAAAAAGGCAAATCACATCTCATTATCATGAATAGTGTTGGCTTCACAGCCGCCCCTGCAAGCAGGCCTCAGAGGCTCCAGGCCACACTTTGAGAACTGCTACTCCGGAGAAAACTCCATATTTCTATCCCAGCAGACGTGTACAAGCATATTCAGAATGGGAATATTTCTTTAAAAATTTTTTTCAATGTTTATTTATTTTTGAGAGACAGAGGGAGGCAGAGTGTGAGCAGGGGAGGGGCAGATTGAGAGGGAGACATAGAATCCAAAGCAGGCTCCAGGCTCTGAGCTGTCACCACAGAGCCTGATGTGGGGCTCGAACCCAGGAACTGCAAGATCATGACCTGAGCCAAAGTCAGAAGCTCAACCGACTGAGCCACCCAGGTGTCCCTGAGTGGCAATGTTTCTAACAGTGAAGAAACCCAACTTAACCATTTATAAATAGTAGAATGGATAAGTTGTGGTATATTCATGGTATTGATGAATCTCCCAAATCATACTTAAAAATATGATTTCATATTTATAGAGTTCAAAAACATATAAAAATATTATTTAGGAGTATAAGTATATGGCAAAACCTTAAAGAAGAGCAAGGATGGTGGATGTCTCTGGGATACTATTGCCGAGGGATATGCATGAAGTTTCAGAGATATTGCTATTTCAGTTATGATGGGCTAGTTATGCTGCAGGAGCAAATAAGCTCTGAAATCTCATTGGTGTAAATACAGAAAAGGTTCATGATGGGCTAGTTAAGGAGGCCTCCATCAATCAGTACACCTCTGGTGAGTGTGGTCGGGGTGGGGACCATGACAAACCACGCTCTTAAAAGCCCATCCCAAAGTGTCACTTTTGCTTCTTCTTACATTCTATTAGCCAGAGCAAGTCACATGGCCATGTGTAAACTGAAGGGCATGGGGGAGGTACCAGGTGATCATATACCCAGGAGGGACACTGAGACATTAGGGTCATTTGGTGTTGTTCCACTTTCTAAGTTGAGTGGTGGGTTAATTATTATATATTATATATATTTATAGATAAATGTATGCTTATTATTATGTAATATATCTTATTAAAATAAATATGTAAGTGCATCATTTTCAGGTATAAAATATTGGAAAGAAAGAAAGAAAAGGGAGAAAAAAAGAATAGGTCCATAATTGTGCTGAACAAACTCATGCATTTGTATTAAAAAAAAAACATGGGGGGCTAAGAGAGGCAAGAGCCAAATGAAGAGTTTTGCGATTCCTAGAGTGGTGGTCTGTAAACTGGGGACCCCAAAGACATTCTAAGGGTTTGCAGTGCAGATAATATTAAAGACATTCATTTCCAGGACACTTTCAGGTGTCCTCTTTACTAAAGCTGGTCTCCCCACGAATGCTCCTGTGTTTGGGCGGCTCTCTCTTTCCCTTTCTTTTTTCAGAAGGTCTTCTTTTCCCATATTTTGCAGAAGGACGATGTGGCCCATCTTGTCATCTTGTCATTTGTAAAAATCTCGACTCTGATCAAAGAAACAATTCAAAGTATTGGTTAAGGCTGAGTAAGTGAACTACTTTAATGCCTGGATGACAAATCCTTTGGCAAATCAGGCATTATCCCATCATTTTAACAAAGGTGAAGGAGAAACTAATGAACATTTAATAATATCAGATAATAAACCACTAACAATAATCTTGTCATTATGTGTGATTTTTGGCACCCTCCTCAGAAAGAGTTCAGACAATCAAATAATACCACTACAATAAAACACCTCCAGTCTGAGCCCGTTTTCTTGGCATTTATATTTTTAAAAGTGAAAATTAAGGATAAGAATTGATGTGGAAAATGTTCTTATTTGAGAGAAAGTAATATTCATCCATGGATACGTGGGGAAAAAAAGCACTAACCATTTCATTAAGAAAGGCATTTCTAGGGGCACCTGGGTGGCTCAGTAGATTAAGCATCTGACTTCAGCTCAGGTCGTGATCTCATGGTTCGTGGGTTTGAGCCCTGCATTGGTCTCTGTGCTGACAGCTCAGAGCTTGGAGTCTTCTTTGGATTCTGCTTTGGTCTCCCCTTCTTTCTATTCCTCTCCCACTTGTTTTCTCTCTCTCTCTCTCTCTCTCTCTCTGTCTCTCATGGAGAAATGAACTTAAAAAAAGGCATTTCTGGGGCACTTGGGTGTCTCAGTCAGTTAAATATCTGACTTTGGCTTAGGTCATGATCTCATAGTTCATGAGTTGGAGTCCCAGGTCGGGCTCTATGTTGACAGCTCAGAGCCTGGAGCCTGCTTTGGATTCTGTGTCTCCATCTCTCTCTGCCCCTCCCCTTCTAACATGCTCTCTCTCTCAAAAGTAAATAAACATTTAAAAAAGGCATTTCTAATAGAATTTTACCTTTTTGTATAATAGTTTTCTTACCCAAATGTTCAATAAATGGGTGATACATTTATGCTATTTTGATGAATTGTGTGTTACTACTAATTGTAACGATGACTAACTCTGGGAGACAGTCTTTTCGTGTTGTAGACGGGCATTGTTCAAGGGGACTTTCTGCAGTGATGGAACTGTGTTCTATTTGCTCTGTCCAGTGCAGTCCCATAAGCCACACATGGCTATTGAGCACCTGAGACATGATTCGTGTGAATGAAGAACTGAATTTTAAGTTTTATTTAATTAAAAAACTTAAATAGCCACATGTGGCTAGTGGCCACAGTATTGGATAGCATAGCTTTAGAGCTTTATGACCCCAGAAAAAGAAAAAGAATAAATTTGCATTTATACATATTTTTAAGAGAAATGTGAGAAGGTGATTAATAAAAGCTTTTAATCATAAATGTATTTTATATCAGGATAAAGTTCTATAGGTGAAGAGAAATGAAACATAAATGCAAGGAGAAAAAGAAATAATGTAAAATTTCTAATCTAATGAAGAGCTCATTCATGTATTTTTAAAAGGATCATGGAAGATGTCAACTGCTGTAATGTCTAAATTCTACTTAGACACATTTAAATGAGTGACAATAGTTATTTCAAAATGTTTAAGCTGTTAACACATTACAATATTTCACACTTATAGTGGACTTTAATCTTTTGCAGCTCTTTAAACTTAAGATGAAAATTTTTAGATACCAACACACAAATGTTTAAGGGGAGTGCATAAGTTTTCAAACTTTTGTAGAAGTATATGTAAGCAAAATGCTTGAAGACCCCTGAACTAGAAGGTATTCATTGTTCCTTTCAACTCTTTGGCTTTTGCAGATATGATCTAAAGGGTCACTCTTATGAGTGGGCACTGTAAATAGCATGGGGAAAACATCCCCAAATATAAAAATTCACTTATAAACAAGTGTTCTAATAGAAATCCGAATAAACAAGCCAAAATACACACTTCGACCCATCTCTTTTTTACACACACACACACACACACACACACATGCACTCTTCCCCCAGGAGACCCCTGCTCCTACACTGGTGATTCAGGTGCAGGTGGTTCAAGAACCCCTCTTGAGAAACATGAGCTCAGTTAGCAGTGTGGGGTGGTCCGGCCTGAGTGACATCTCCAGAGGTGAGGGTGACCTTAAAGAGGATTATTAAAGATCAAAAATTCTGTTTGAAGTGGTTTGCATTCCGGCAGCAGCCCTCGACGGAGTCTGCTACCTCCACAGAGGTCTTGCATGGGTGTTTAGTTTGATTTTGGTAGATATCAAGGCAAGGGCCTGAGTTCCAAGTCCAAGTGCAGACCCAGGACAGCACACACTGATGGCAAAGTGCCTCAGACGGAAGCAGAAAGTAGGTGGGAGCCAGAAGTGATTCTGAGAATGTGAATCCACTCTCACCCTTCCCGCCAAGGGTATACAGGCATCTGGGGGCATTGTATTAGCCTTTCCATGGAACTGGGCCTGAGGTTGGGGTTCGGGCGTGATGTGCCCAGCCTGGTTACCCTCATTCCAGCTTAGTCTCTCTGCAGTGCTGCTCAACCCCATGTGTCAGGAATAGGTGAGCCCAGTGGCTGCAAGAGGGCAGGAGGGACAGGAGAGACAGCAGGCAGGTCTATGAATGACCTCAAGTCACCACAGCCACCAACCAACCTGGTGCTAAAGGGAACCGCAAGCTATTCCTGCGACCCAGGGAGCACTTCCCACAAAGGTGAGGGCTGACAGCCTGAGAGGGGTGCATCATCTTGGCAAGCAGGTGGGGAGGACAGCGTTAGTCATGTTGTGAGAACTGGGATTCCGGACTGGCAGCTCTGAGTCACCCTCTGATTGGTGAGGGACAGGCCTCCCTTTCCTAAGGGTCTCTCCTCTCCGCAGGGCCCTGCCCAGGCCGGGCAGGAGGGAGGGGCCTGGGCTCAGCACTGGTGCTGGGACCAGCTCCCAGAAAGCAGCAAAAGACCCAGGTGGTCTCGGCACCATTTCAAAGGCTGGCTTCAGATGTTTATCAGCTGGATTTTGTACAAGACCCAGGCTGAGGTTGTATAAGAATTCGGAAAATGCCAGGGAAGCTAAAACAGCTTGCTTTCAATAAGGCTCAGACCAGAGGCAGAGTACTTACACACCACTTTGAGCTCAGTGAAAAGAAAATGCAAACATTAGCTCAGAGTTAGAGAAAAAAAAAAGCCAGACGCTACCTTGTAGGAAGATGGGGGGATGACTCCAAGAGACTACAAGAGACAGGAGATGCAAAGAAAAGGCAGCGTCGGCATATTATGTTTTCTTTGAGTGTTGTGCTGTCTGTCATTTCTGAATGCCTCAGGGTCTGGTGGCACATCACGAAGTGAATGCCTGGGGCAAGGAAACTAAGAGCCAACAGCAGTGTTGGTGGCCACTGCAGAAGAATTCTGGAGATCTTATAAGGGAGAGGAGGGCATTCATGCATTTAGCAAACATTGAATACCTGAAAAAAAATCTATAAAAACCAATCATTCTCAGTTTTTATTTTAATGCAACTCACATGACCTTTATTGGCATGACTCACCCTTATGGACAGGGCCAGATTTTGACACAACTGTCAGATTTGTGTGCAATCCCTGACTCCCTGGCCCTCATTCCATCTCTGCTTCTCCAGCTTAGGACCACAGGAAGTATGCGTGTAAGAGTATTGTCATTATAGGGTAACCTTGAATTGCTCTAATTCATTAAAACAGTACATTCTTTGCAAAATTGATAATGAAATGAGGTTGCATCTCTTTTATTGGCTTCTTAGCGCAGCTCCAGCTTTATTCCCTCTATTGTGGGCATGACCTTCTCTCTTTCCCAGGGTCACTGTCCTGTGATAAGCCCAAGAAGTCTGGGGTTCTGGAATGATGATCTGAAATCCAAGTCACTCTTGGTCTTTTGGGCCACCCGAGCCCCCTGAGATGCATGTCTTCCAGCTGGGTGTCTCCTCTGTCATTGCCAGGGCTCCTGGCTGGCCACCAAAGCCAGAGAGGCCAGAGCCCAGACAATCAGCCAGCATGGTTGCTGTAGTTGCTGCCAGTTCATAATTCCATGACCCCATTTGAGCTCTGGAGCCTGTCCTGGTTGCTCCCACCTCCTCTACACCACTGAGGCTGGGACTCATGTTGCCAATCCTGGAGCCAGCAGCCCTGGTGCAGGACCCACTTTAGAGTACAAGACAAACAATCCTGGCCCCTTCAGTGCTGCGCTTGGCTAATGCAGCTGCCCATCTGGAACCACGAGAAGCCTAGGAGAGCATGTGGGGACAGGTTCCCATGTCTGCCTCAGCTGACTGAGGATCACAGTTCCCTTCTCCCTCTGCATTCCTATACCCTAAGCTCATACCCAGTTCCTAGCACTGAGCGAGTGATGTGTCTTTCAATGAAGCAAACTTCTCTGGGTTTCCTCAGTAGCAAAGTCCTTGGAATCCATCTCGTCGCCATGAGGTTGTGACTCAGTTTTGGAGAACTGCTGAAATTGAAGGTGGGCCCTCAGCACATATGTCTTCTCAGCCCCAAAGCATACCAAGCTCTGAAAGTTCCCCATCTTGTTCTTAGGGAACCGTTTGGCAGGCTGAATAATATTCCATCATAAGGGGTGCCTGGGTGGCTCAGTTGGTGAAGCGTTGGACTTTGTTTCAACTCAGGTCATGATCTCATGGTTCATGGGTTCAAGCCCTGGGTCGGGCTCTGTGCTGGCAGTGTGGAGCCTACTTGGGACTCTCTCCCACTGTCTGCCCCTCCCCTGCTTATGCTGTCTCTGTTTCTCTCAAAATAAAGAAACAAATTTAAAAAAATAAGTATACATCAGACTTTATTTATCCATTCTTCCATTAAGAGACACTTTGGTTGTTTTTACCTTTGGCTCTTCACACCCTCTTCATAACCATCTTGACCTACAAGTGTCATTTCTAATTGCATTCCATAGGAGAACCATTGCATAGCCCCACCTAAATGTGAGGTTGGCCAGGAAATGTAATCCCTGGCTGGGCAGCCACTTCCCAGAAATAAGTCAGCCGATGGAAGGTAAGGCACAATTTGTTGGTGTCCCTGCCACCCCCTTACCTTTGTACTTCCTTTAATAGCTTTTTACCAGGCCTGAGGGAAAACATGTCTTTTTTTTTTTTTCCAGTTTCAGTTCCTAACAGGACCAAGATTTTGAAGTCTAAATGCACTTTCAATAGATAGTGATTGCTACCATTGTGTCATTTTTTGGTAGTTTTCCTTGTCCTTTTGATATGGTATAGTGGTTCGAGTTCTGACTCTGACTCTGTCGCTTTCTCACTGGGTGATATTTGTAAAGCCCTTAGTGCTACAATAAATTCAGTAAATAGTAATTCTTAGTCTTCGCAACAACACGAGGTTTATGCATTGTCTCCCCATCTGTATAGATGAAGATATTGAGCCCCAGAGAGATTAAGTAACTTGTTCAAAGCTACCCAGATCAGAAACGAGGTCCCCATCTCTCTGTCTACCCTCCTTCCCTGGGGAGCCATCATCAGGGATTTGAAAAGCAACCTTGATGTCCTTCAAAGATGCTTTGATTCTCCAACCAACACTCTGCTCCCCTGCACACCCTCCTTGCACTAGAGCTGGTGGATGATCTTCTCTAGGACCCAAGCTGAGCCCCAGTGCAGAATGTGGTGAGAGAGGGAGAAGAGGTCTCATGCTCAGGAGCCTGTCCTGTGCTCCTGGGCCCAAGGAGCTTCCCAGAACACATGCAGCACACAAAAAATATCTTCCACTGCTGCTGCTGTGGCCTCTCTCCAACAACATTCACGGAGCCCCTCCTGTGTTCTAGGAGGTACATGTAGAAATAAGAAATGACTGCTCCCCTCCAAAGAGTGCATCATCCAACCAGTGAGATAGATATGAATACTCTCATATCATGTGACGAGTGATGTAAGGTGACATACAGAGTGCTATGGGAATTTGGAGGAGGAGTAATTAGTTTTGTCTGACATTTTGTGACAATCTATAGCAAGGAGGTGACATCTGAGCTGGGTGTAGACAGGTATGGAGGATTGGGGGAATGTTATTTTAGATCAAAGGGACAACAAAGTCTCAATGGTGTGAAAGAGCATAGTGTGTTGAAAGCTAAAGAGTAGGTAGAATGAGGGCAAAGCGTGGGTAGAGACAGGGCAGAGAGAGGCTTGAGTAGGCTGGGTGGGGTCAGGGGTGAAGGGCCATGACCCCACTGATGAGGCAAGGCAATTATTATTAACTGGGGGCTAATACAACCACAGCTATCTTACCAAAGCTTCCTCTGGCTGGGGTAAACAATGGAAAACAAAACTGATTATCCATTGCATTCCAACCCCACTCATTCCCAGAGGGCAGGCTTACCCAAGCCATCCCGGGGTCGTCCCTAATGCCACATAACAGGGTCACCCTAGGCAAAGGCCAGAAAAGAGACCACCTGATGGCTTCCATATTCCCACAATGGTACTTCTTCCCTAGGGTGTAGGTGTTAAGGGACTCGTGATAGACTTTCTCTCTCCCTTTTGGATTACAGGGCCAGACAGAGCTGAACCCCAAGTTGGTTATCTGGAAGCCAGGGTCTCTATCTGACACCTGCAAAGGCAGAATTGAAGCCTGGGCATGATGCCAGGGCCACTGTGGCTTGTCCCATCTCCCACAGATAGTGTGAAGATCGAGGCAGAGGGAAACAGGGAACGAAGGTGGGAGAGGTGACAGTGGAATGATGTCAGAACCCAGTTCACATCCACGACAGGTCGTCACTAGTAACCCTGCCACACGAGAGCTGGCTTCCCAGCCTCTGACATCAGAATGGGATTCCCAGACGTGTTCGTCTAAGTAATTTACAAATGAGGCAGGAGGGGGGGTTCTAGGTGGAGAGGAGGTCACAGTGAGAAGTCAAAACCCGAAGGCAACACTGCCCTGCCCTGGAAGCCAAAGCCCCTTCTCTCACAGGAGGCTGTGGGCCAGACACGCTTGCTCTCAGAAGAGCCTTGGAAGCCTGAGTCTTCGCCGTGTGCACACGGGTAGGTCTGGGTCTGAGGCCCAACTCCTCCCTTCTGTGGGACTTTGGGAGGCATTATTCTTGCTAAGCTTCAGTTTTACTCTCTGAAAAATACCTCACAGGTTGGCTGTTCTGATTAAACAATAGCATTTATATTTTAATTTTTAAAAAATATTTATTTTTGAGAAAGAGAGAGAGATAGAGAGAGAGAGAGAGAGAGAGAGTGGGAGTGGGGGAGAGACAGAGAGAGAAAGACACAGAATCTGAAGCAGGCTCTAGGCTCTGAGCTGTCAGCACAGAGCCCAATGGCAGGGCTTGTACCCATGAACCGCAAGATCATGACCTGAGCCAAAGTCGGACGTTTAAGCGACCGAGCCACCCAGGTGCCCCTAAATAACAGCATTTAAATGTAGGTCTCCTTTTCTTAACTCTAGAGACCTTTTGGACTTATAATATTGTGACTTATAAGTTCCCAAGGTCAGGAAGCCTGGGCCCTCATAGGCCACACTCTCCAAGCTTTGCCTGCCTAGAGCTCAGGGATGTAGAAAGGAGGCGACCACCTGCTTTTCCACCAGGCCCTTCGATTTGATGGAGATGCCAGCAGGGGTGTGGAAAAGATCAAATTGGTATTAATGTTGATGCCTGGGTTTGGCAGAGCTGAACTCAAACATATCATTCAATATGTACTGATACATCTTTAGTAGCTACACAGGGTGTCGTTCACTTGTGATACATGCTCCAGAGAAATGCTGAACAAAGTTTTAGAAATTGGATCATTTAAAACGTTGTAGGGGAGTTTACTGGTTAGAAGGGCTATGCAGCAAATCCATTTTTTAAAGTAAGTAATTCTCTTGTACTATAAATTGCTTCCCAATCTAGATGTTGGTATTTCCAGTATAGGATGTGTTCACAGGTGTGCTGAGATGCACAGGATGAGGTTGACATCAGAATATGCCATGATTAACTCCTCCAGACTGGCAAACCAGCCAGGAATGAAACCCTTTCATGGGTCAGTTTATCCAATAAATAAATATTTGCTGAGAAGCCAGCTGTGCCAATCCTGAAGGCACAGTGATGAAGGAGACATTTCCCGCCTCCAAGGATCTCCCAGTCTAGTGGCAATGGCAGGCATATAGCTCACTGTAGTACTGTATACCAGGTGCCATGTGTGTGTAAACTGTGATTGATTCTAATCTCTCATGTTGAACATCTAATCAAAATACCAGGTTATCCGGCTTTCCCTTCTGCAAGCTGGCACTCAGTGGGAACCATGTCTAATAGTGTTAATATTGCACAATACAATTTATGAACTAATCATAAATGACACTGTCGGTTTGATACCAAAATCTCTCTGGAACAAAATTCAGATTCTCTCATCAACAGATATCACTATATTGACATAAGCTTAAATTTTTGTTTCATTTTCTTCTCTAATTTTGTTCTAGTCTTTGGAATGACTTTCTACAACAATATACTGAATTCCTTAATTTGTCTGACTCCTGCCAGGCCTGGAGCTGTGGTGTTCAGTGGTGAGGCAGCTGAAACACTCAAAAGTCAAGGCAGAGCCCCTGGTTGAGTTTTGTGAGAAGCCATGAGTCCAAGTGCTGTTAACATATCTTAGCAGAACAAGATCCAGAATTTATTTTGAAGGAGTGAAGATGAGTAAGTGAAGATATGACATTGGGAGGGAAAAGATAAAAGGACCTTTGGATGAAAGTTATAGAAAAGTGGCTTTGGGATCATAGCAAGGAAAAGTTTATCATAGTTGGAGCCATCCAAGACCTGTGGAGATAGTGGGCTTCCTGCTGTTGACAGAGGCCAAGCAGAGGTGTGATGACAATCAGGGATTCCCAAACTGGGTAGGAAGTTGGATCAGATGCACTCAACAGCTCTTTGTGCTGAACTTAAGTCTTTGCTCACTTTCAGCTGATAGAATAACCCTGGGCCAGCAATACCACCTCTCCTGGGGTATTCGTTTTATCATTGCTAAGTTGAAAAGAGGGACCAGTTGTGAGATCCCTTGATGGCCACTGTCGGAGAACCCTACACCTATATCCCTGAACCTCAAAGGTGAGTGAGCACAGTCTTGGGAGTTGGACCTCCAGATCCATCAACTCCATCTGATGACTTGGAAGTTCCTTCAATCTTCAACATCGGAGACCAGCAAGGCTGGTTTGTCTTGTTCTAATTATTATTTAGATGACTATTTGGCTCATTCCTGAGCAAAGCTTGAATCAAGTCAGACCTGTTAATTGAATCAGGGTTATATAATCACACTTGGGCATTTAAATGCAAACCAATTATTTCAGAGCCCAAGCATCTTACACAAAAGGAAGGAGCTCTAGTATGTGGCAGGAATGTATGCTAATGCACAAAGCCTAACCCTTAAAGTGGAAGGTGGAGCATTCTTCGGCACTCCTGTTTCGATGAGGTTGTTGTAATACTTATTGCTCTGGGCATATTCTGGGAAGATGCTGGAAACATCTCAAACAAGTATGACATTGATGTTACCCCAGTTCATCGAGCCCATTACATTTGGAACATGTCTCCCTATAGCATTTGGCTTGGTTTATAAATACATTATCAGAATCTGTAGGAAGTATTTGCAAGGAGTCCTCTCTTGGCCTTTCTGGTTATTGGCATTCCCTCGTCCTTTCCCTCAACAAAGATCTGCCCAATTAGGCATTTAGATTTTTCACTTGGGTCTCTTTCTAGTTTCTAGTCTCAGCCCCAGTGCCTCCATATCTTGCACTCCTCAAATATTGGCCTCCTATACAAAGAAAGAGGAAAGCAGGGCGGAAGCAGTGGAAAAGCCATTGATGAGTTGTATGAGGATAAGCAACATAACGCAATGAATCAAGAAAGAAGGTATAAGACTCAAATTTGAATCGTTTATCCCTAAACTTTCTAAGACTCACCAAGGCTAAACAGCCTCAGGGGATCCTCTAGCCCATAGGCTCCTCATATATTCTACCCTCTTTACTTGGAGAGTGATGGACCAAATGCCCAGTCTCTGTCCAGTGTTAAGAAGTGAACTGGCAAGATTTGTTGAGATCACCCAGCCTTGAAACACAACCAGATGCCATCTCTGGAGATGACATGCTCCTAGAGGAAGCACTTTCTGCTCTCACACTTTGTCTTAGTCTCTGACACAAAATTTTCAGGCAATGACCCTGAAGAGGGACATTCCGAAGAGAGTTTCATCTTCACCACCATCCTGGATAGGAAGCCCTTATAGACCTGGAGTTGCAAAAGTCAAGGAGGTATGAATCACTGGACGTGGGGTCCTTGGGATAGTTTTCACTGCAGACACATGGCTGAAATGTGTCACATGTGGGCAGGCATACCAGTGTGCCCTGTATATAGCCTCTGGCCAGAGGACACGGTCTTCAACATGGCCAAAGGAAACAGCAAGTTGACTCATTAGACCCACAGAGGACTAACCCTAGGCCTGACTTTGGATTACCCTTTTCTTGCCAGAAATTATATTAAATAATTCTATCTGGAATTGAAAGTCTTGAGGGATGTTGGCTTCTCGGTCTTGAGAGTTAGCCATTAAAAGCTCATTTTTATTCCAGATCAGCCCTTCACCCCCTTCCTTCTGGGGCACCTGTGACACAGATAAGACCTTGACATCTGGTAGGGCTGGTAGGAGTATTAAATTGAGGTAGGAATGTGGGTATTAGCATATTAAAGTAGATCTGAGAAACATTCCAAACCAACTCTTCCACACTAGGAACGCAACCCCTGAGAAACAGTCAGGATAAGGGCAACTGTCCAACCTCACAGAGGGAAGTGCATGGTAAAGGTCAGGCCTGCTATGTGCCAGAACTCAGGGAAGAGGGAGGCTCAGCTCACTTGATGGACTTCCAAAAATGCTACTCTGGAGTCTAGAGCACGTGAAGGGGGGAAATAAAATACCATCCCTGTCCTGAGTTCTGGGATGGGGGCTGTAAGGCCCCAAGATGCCTATGGAGCTGAATGGTGGCCTACAAGTACTTGGCTGAAGGATAATTGTTTCAGACCTAAGCTCATTTGCATTACTCACCCAGGGGACTCTGATTAAGAGCTTTTTTTAGATGACCTGATCTCCAAGGGACACTTATCTCCTGCCTGGGACACCCCTATGAGTGACTCTTGCCACATGACTATAGTGACATGTGAAGCTTTTCTTTAATGATGTCATTAAGAATTCTAAATGTCCCAGAAGGGAGAAACTATGATTGGGAATAGACTTCCCAGTGTATTCCACTTGTGATATCCTAGATCTGTGGGCAGAAAAAGAAATCTTTGAATGTTAAATATACGAAAAAGAAAATGAAAAACGCTTTTCAAGTTATGGAATCTGGCTACTTTAAAGTATGTGGTGCTGTCAGTGTCTAAAACAAGAGGTGGCCAGACTCAGAGTTCAAGAAGTCTAAGTGGTTGTTTGGCAGCAAATGTTTCAAGGCAGCTTAGAGGAGAATATTGGGGCCATGAGTCTGTAGTTACTTTCCCAGAAGTGCTCTCAGGTCTTGGGTTTCAGAAGAGATAACCACAATTCCTCCTTTTAGGGAAATTTAGTCTAGTTGCTCTTTCTGCCTAAGACACTGTCCTCTGTCTCCTTATTTCCCAATTCTTTCCACCCTTCAAGACCCAGTTCAAATGCCACCTCCTTTCATAAGTCTTCCATGATTGACCTCAGTTGGAATTTACCTCTCCCTTCTCTCACTCCCACTGAACTTTATCTACACTTCTCTGATATCCACTTTCCACTTTTTATAAGGTAAATTTCACCCTTGTTTTATATCAAAAGTTTCAAAGAATTGCATTCTTACAGAATATGTTCTTTGACCACAATAGAATTAAACTGAAAATGAATAAACTACCTAGATAATCCTAAATATTTGAAAATTGAATAATACACTTCTAAATAACCAGGGATCGAAGAAGAAATTTTAAGAGAAATCTGAAAATAGTCAAATTGAGGGGTGTCTTGAGGTTCAGTCAGTTAAGTGACTGACTCTTGATTTCAGCCCAGGTCATGATCTCACAGTCGTGAGACTGAGCCCCGCATTGGGCTCCGCACTGGGAGTGGAGCCTGTTTAAGATTCTCTCTCTCTCTCCCCCCCTCCCTCTCCCACTCTCCCACTCTCTCTCTCTCTCAAAATAAAACTTAAAAAAAAAAATAGTCAAATTGAATGATAATGAAAATTGAATATTACATTTCAAAATCTGTAGGGTGCAGGTAACGCAGTATTTATAGTGAAGTTAATACCATTAACATGATCATACTAGAAAAGAAGGAAGTTTTGAAATTAATTATCCAAACTTGTACTTTAAAAAGGAGGAAAAAAAGAAGGTAAGGAAATTAAACCCAAAGAAAGTAAAAGGAAATAATAGCTATAATAATAACCCAAAGCAGAAATCAGTTTATTGGAAAACAAACTGGACATATTTTTAACAAAGTTGGAAATTGGTACTTTAAAAAGTTTCATAAAATTTATAACCCCTAGCAAGATTGCTCAATTAAAAAAAAAGAAAATACAAATGACCAATATATGGGATGGAAAAAGGGATATCATTAATAATCTTACAATCATTATAATGACAATAGGGGAATGCTATGAATAACTTAATGCTAATAAAGTTGGTAACTTAGACGAAATAAACAAATTTCTTGAAAAATACAATTTACCAAAATTGACTTGGGAAGAAATAAAAAATCTAAATCACTTATATTTTATAAAGAAACTGAATTCACTATCAAAACCTTCTCACAAAGAAAACTCTACATAGATGATTTCATTTGTGAATTTGATTCTTTTAAGAGAAAAATAATACAAACCTTGCATAAACTCTTTCAAAAAGGGAGAAGGGACATTTCCCCAGTTTATTTTGTGACATTAGCATAACCTTGATATCAGCACTTGACAAAGATGTTTACAGAAACAAAAATGACAGGTCAATATACCTGTGAATATAGACACAAAAATCCTTACAAAATATTAGCAAATAGAGTTCATCAATACATGAAAATTATACATTATGACCAAGCGGAGTTAGAGTTTATTCTAAAAATATAAAGTTTATTTAACATTTGAAAACAAATACATTTAATTCACAATAGTAACAGAAAAAAGGAGAAAAACTATATAATCATTTCAGTAGAGGCAGAAAAAGTATATGACAAATTAAGACACCCATTCATGATAGAAAAAAAAGCACAGAAATTTAAAAATAGAAGGGAACTTTTTCAATCTGATAAAGTGCATCTATGAAAAATCTACAGTTAATATCTTATACAATGGTGAAATATTGAATATTTCCCTCCTAAAATCAGGAAAAATGAAAGGCTGTCCATTTCTAGCACTTCTATTCAACTTATAACTGGACGTCTTAGCTGGTGCAATAAGACAAGAAAATAAATAAAATAATTGAAGTTTGGAAATAAAGAAGAAACTGTAGTTGCAGATGACAGAATTGCTTATGTAGCTAAGGATAAAAGGTCAATATACAAAAATAAATTATATTTCTATATAATAGCAAACAACAATTGGAAAATAATATTTAAAAATATAAAATGGGAATTACTTTAATAAAAGATGTATAATAAGTTTATGTTAAAAGCTGTAGGAGAGTATTGAGAGAAATTAGAGACCTGCAAAATTGAAAGATACGTGTCATCGACAGGAAGATGCAATGTAGTTATAATTTAAAATTTATTCAAAATGACCTAAAGATTCACTACAATTTCAATTACAATCCTAAGAGGCTTTTGTAGAAATTTACAGGTTGACCCTATAATTGATATGGAAATACAAAGGGCCTAGAATAGACAAAATAATTTTGGGAAGAAAAAAAACCCCAAGCTGGAGCATTCACACTTTTTGATATCAGTACTTCTGATGAAGCTACTGTAATCAGGCTAAGGTATTATTTAGGTAAGGATACACAAAGACACAAATCAATTGAACAGAATGGAGAGTACAGAAATACACCCATAAATATATGGCTTATTGATTTGTGACAAAGGCATCATGAGCTTTCAATGGAGAAAGAATAATCTTTTTAATAAATGCTTCTGGAATAGCTAGATAAACTAAACTAGATAAAACAAATCTCAATATTTACTACATCATATCACACATAAAGTTTAATATAGGAAAGAACATTGACCTGTTTGCAAAAGCTAAAATTCTAGAGCTTCAAAGAAAACATAGAGTATCTTCCTGACATTAGGCAAAACTTCTTCTTTTTTTAATGTTTTATTTATTTTTGAGACAGAGTGAGTGAGAAAGACAGAGCATGAGCAGGGAGGGGCAGAGAGAGAGGGAGACACAGAATCCGAAGCAGGCTCCAGGCTCTGAGCTGTCAGCATAGAGCCTGGCTCGAGGCTCTAACTCACGAACCATGAGATCATGACCTGAGCCGAAGTTAGACGCTTAACTGATCAAGCCACCCAGTCTCCCCTATGCAAAATTTCTTAAGTAAGATATGGAAAACAACAGTCAAAAAAGAAAAATAAAGATAAATTAGATTTCCACAAAGTTAAGTTCTCCTACTCATTGAAAGAAACTTGAGAAAACAAATAGGCCAGCTACAGAGTAGGAAAAATATTCACAATGCATGTATCTGACAAAAGACTTATATCCAGAATATAGAAAGAACTCTTACAAATAAAAACCAAAAATATAACCTAATTTTTAAATGATGGGCAAAAGATTTGAACAGGCAACTCATGAAAGATGTATGAATGACAAACAAGCATATGAAAAGGTGTTCAACGTCATTAACTGTCATTAAAATCAAAATGTGATTCCATTTCAAACCTACTCAAATGACTCAAATTAAAAGCCCCAAATATCGGTGAAGATGTGAAACAACAAGATCTCTCCTACCTTGCATCTCATAAAAATGCTACATGGGAAGACCATCTGATGATTTCTTTTAAAATCAAATTTCTACTGCTTATAGACTGTTTATGTCCTCCCCTCTCCCCAGATTCTTACGTTGGTATTGGGAGATGGGGCATTTTGGGAGGTGATTAGATCAGGAAAGTGGAGTCCTTATGAATGGAATTAGTGCTCTTATGAAAGAGAGCCCAGAGAGCTCCTTCACCCCTTTCACTATGTGAGCACACAGTGAGAAGACAGCCATCTTTCAAACAGCAACCAGGACCATCCCAGCCACCAAATCTGCTGGTGCCTTGATCTTGGATTTCTCAGCCTCTAGAAATGTGAGAAATAAATTTCTGTTGTTTATAAGCCACTCAGTCTATGATATTCTCTATAGCAGCCTGAATGGACTAAGACTCCCACCCTATGACCCAATAATTTCACTTGTGGGTATTTACCCAAAATAAATGAAAACACATACCCTCCAAAAGGAATTTTATAAAGATGTCACAGAAACTTTATTCTTATAGCACCCAAGCTGGAAGTAATCTTAATGCCTCTCAACAGGATGGATAAACAACTATGGGATATTCATATAATGAAATACTACTTAGCAGCTTCTCTCTCTTCACACACACACACACATATATCTATACACACATTTACATTTACTTTGATTCCTAAATCTGTACATATGGAAAACTATGAGTCCACATTGATTTGTACAATTTACAATCCAGCCACTGCAAAGTTCACTTTTCTCTCTTTGCATATCTATAACCCCCTTCTCTGACAGTGACATCTGCTATCCTTAATATACTTACAAGCTGATCAGTCTCCCTGTATGTAATCTGTCTCTGCCTCTTCACCTGGATGCTGTTTTCACCACATACAGGTTCTGACACTGCATGTTGCACTGTCCCCCCATGTGGATGCCCTCCTTCCCCAACCAGGGCTTGAAGGCACTGCTCTGGGCCACCAAAGAGCCTCTACGGTGGACACCTACCTTGTCTTGCCCTCTCTTGGCTTTAAGACCAAATGGTTCAGGAAGAAAAGGGAAGCAACAAATAGAAGAGGAAAAGGAAGGGACGAATTTCACTCTTGCTTATTATTATTATTATTTTATAATTTAAGTCCATCTTTTCCCATTTAAACCATGTCCTGGGAAGCCTCAACTTTTGCAAATAAGTGGGGGAGGGGGAAGGAAAACTACAGAACTTTCTTAGATAAAACGACAGTTCTCGAAGAGAAAGTCTCTTATTCTGCTAAGGGCATTTATTAAAACAACTGCTAATTAAAAAAATTTTTTTTAATGTTTATTTATCTTTGAGAGAGACACACACAGAGCGTGAGCGGGGGAGGGTCAGAGAGAGAGAGGGAGACACAGAATCAGAAGCAGGCCCCAGGCTCTGAGCTGTCAGCACAGAGCCTGATGCAGGGCTCGAACCCACGAACTGTGAGATCATGACCTGAACTGACGTCGGTCGCTTAATTGACTGAGCCACCCAGGCGCCCCAAACAACGGCTGATTTTTAAAATAATAATCTTTTTAAAAAATTCTTCTCACTGTCAGTAATATCAACAGTCTTTCTCTGTGCCAAACGACAGGCACATATTTTCCCTGTTTTAGCAACTCCGAGCTAAGGTTGGTTGTCCTCATTTTACAAATGAGAAGTTTGAGTCTCTGAGGGATGAATGGAGTAGCTGGGACTTGAAAATACAATTTTTGTTTTCTAAAACTTGTATTTCCTACCATCCTGAATGGCTTTCCTACAATCCACCAAGCAAGCAAGGTACACAATTCACTATACCATGGTTGGAAAGAATTATTCTGGTAGTCTGGGGAACCCAGATGAGGGGGTTCTGTAGAAAGAAGATCTAGCTGAGGCTTCCCAGAGAAAGGATCACCTGATCACCCTCGGAACAGTTTAGCCAGACCAAAGAAGCAAGAACAGGGAATTCACACAGACCCAGGGGTGTATAGGGCTCTTTTTGTAAAATAATAGGTTTCTATTCACACACTTTCCATGATTCCACAGGCTCATTATTGGATTTAATTATTTGCTTTCAATTTATTAGAGATTTGGTATTTAGTTTTTTAAAACCTAGTGAGTTGTTGAATTGTTAGGCTCACCCCAGCCCTGGGGGAAGTGGGAGGTAGTGGGCACTGAATGAGGAAAAACTTCACTACCAAGTTTATTATATAACAGGCATAAAACCCCTCCTTAATAAATTTTCCTTGAACTTTCAAATGTTATGGACCTATTTTATGGTACGAGTTTCTAGCATCTGTTACTGACAAGTCTCAGGGGTACACAGAAGCTCCTCTACTGTTTTTACAATTTCCTGTGTCTATAAGTATTTCAAAATACAGAGTAACGAAAAACAACCAAGCTCAAGAACGCTATAACATGTTTATTGTAGAATTGTATTTGAGTTCAGTGTTACATTTACTGCTAAAAATCAACTCTTTCTATTAAAAACATAGTAATCATCTAAATATTGGACTTAAATCTTGTATATTGAGCTATGCATCTATGACAAAACATTATTTTCTCCAAACATGTTTTCTTTCTTTCTTTCCCAAATTTAATCCTAGCTTTAAAGGCTTCTTTTCCCCCAAACTGTTCTATCTTTATAAGATAAAGCCTGAATATTTACCAATTTTATTTAGTTTTATTTCTTATTGAAGCTCAGAGGGCAGGTCCAGCTGCTCTTTTCTGTAAAAGAGGCTCCAGCAACATCCCACATATTTCCCTCTGAACTGGCCCCCTGAAGTGGCAAGTTTAGTTTGTTAGGGAATCACTCTGATCTGGTGTCAGCAGGCTCGAGGCTTCTGTGGTGTTGGGGGAGAGGGTCCAGGGAGGAGAATGGGTCATGCATTTGTGGCTAAGGAGTTGGACTTCATACGCCAAGCAAAAGAGAGTTACCAAGGTTGTTAATAAGGAGAAATACACTTTCTCTGTATTTAGGAAGGTACCACATTTTATCTAATCCGAGGCACATGATTATAAGACCCACCATTACTAGATGTGCCTCTAAGAAAGAAAACGCACTCCAGATGGGGAAGGACACAGAGTAGGACACCAAAGCGCTCCCCTCTCAGCGGAAGGGTAAACAAGAAGTGGACGTACATTGCAGGAAGGGCTAACAAGGAAGCCTGAATGCCTTGACCTTGGCACCAGGTGGAAGGCACAACAGTCTCCCCTGGGCACTTGCACCACGAATGGCACTCACCCAAGTTCTGAGGTCTGAAGTCACACCGCCAATGTGGTCTGAGAAACGTGAAGCAGAAAATGTAAATGGATCTCAGCTGTGATGGTGGAAGCAAGCACAAGAATACTTGTCAGGGGTGAGAAAATTGGCTTTGACTTGGATTAAGGAAATAGGGGAACTGGCAGCAATTTGGAGAGACAGCAGAAAGTGGGACCTCCTCCTTGGGGCCATTCTCACACTGAGCACTCCGAGTCTGTATCCTGAGACTGGCTGCTGGACGTCTCAGTGCCTCCAATACTGCACAGCAAAGGAGCTCCCCTTCCCTGGATCGACCCCACCTCCTGTAGTGAAACCAAGAGTTATTCTAGATGCTTCTGTCTCCCTCACTCCTGGTTGTGGATCGGGAGGCTTGTGGCAGGCCCCCTAGATTACTGGTACCTCACTCAGACACCCTTTGTAGCTCCAGAAATCTGACCTTGTTTGTACCCCCAAATGATGAGACCTCAAGGACCTGACTTAAGAGAACGGAACTGGTATGCAGTGCAACACGTACCTGCCAAGGGCACCGGGAGACGTTCTCTGGCTAGGGTGTGTGTCCCTGAAGGCCATCTGGGAGGGGTCCACACAATTCTGTAAATATCGTCTGCCGGTTCTGAAGTCAGCACCAAGGGGAGGGAGGTGGTCAGTGATGGATGGAGGGGGAACGCACGGCACATCCAGATGCCTAGCTTTACACTCCTTCTTTCACCTCATCCCTAAGCAGCCCTGTGAGACACAGTGTTATCAGCGCACCATGGCACAGCTGAGGGAAGTGAAGCTCAGAGAGACTAAGTCACTTGCCCAAGCTCACACAGGTAGAAGCTGGGATTTAGACTCAGGTAGTTGTCTCTTGGGCCAGCACTCTATCCTGCTACACCCTACTACTCATGGTCGTAAAAGGAGAAGGAGTCTTCAAACCTTGTAGGGATGTCAAATAGGATTAGGTCATCTGGGACTGTCATAGGAACAGTGTGTAAAAAGGAGGGGTGCAGCGGGCACAAAGCAGATTGCGGTGGGCTGAGGGGGGACTGGCTTTGGGGAAGTAGAAAACCCTGCTGCAGACCTCCCTCATAAAGCGTGGTAATTAAAAGGAGTTGGTGGTTGGATTCTTTTTTTAGGTTGTGAGGGACTTGGCCAGGTCTGAAAAAATCTGCAGAGGGAGCAAGGAATGGGAGCAGGAGTGAGGGGGAAGCCCTGGATGAGACGAGGGACACATCCTCTTAGTCTGAACGCAGGAACCCAGGACTGTTTGGAGATACTGGCAAATTTATGGGAGCAGGAGGTTGAGGGGCTCATACCTTCTTTCCTTGATGGAGCAGATAGTAAAGGCCATTAGCTGAGAGTGAGGGAAATGGGGCCCTGAGGACTAGGGCACTTTGGGATGGCTGCTGTGAGAAATGAGAAGGAAAGGGACACGGAAAGGGATCCTTGAGCCATAGCCAGACCCCATATACCCCCAGGAATGTGCTCTAAGACTTTATCCATATTGTGGATTTCCAAACTGGTTCCACAAAGCAACCTCTGGACCCAACATGCCTGTCTACTTTCAACCCATCTCATCCTGAGAGGAATGGTCCACATCTCACCTTTGGGATTAGCTTAGGGACATGCTTGGCTGGTGCCATGGCATTAGTGGAAAGCAGGTTTTGTCCCTTTCTCTGGGAGAGGCAATTAGAAGAGAGTGTCGGCCCAAGATTCCCCCACAGAATCCTGGCTCTAATATGCACTAGCTGTGTGACTTTGAGTAAGAGACTCAACCACTCTGTGTTTTAGCTTCCTTATCTCTACTATAGAGATAATAATAGTGCCTATTTTATAGGATCGTTGTGAGGATTCAGTGAGTTTATGTATATGAAACAGAACCATGTCAGGCACTTAGTAAGTGCTCAAAAATATTAGCTATGATTATGAACATACAATAAACTGCACAAATCAGGAACGAGATGTGTGATGTAGTTTTATAAAGTAAACACACCTGCGTAACCACCTCATAGATTGAGATCTAGGACATTAGCTGAACCCTAGAAGCTGCCCTTATCTCCCCTCCCAGTCATCTCCCCCAAAGGTAACCACTATTCTAACATCCCATAGGCTAGTTTTGCCTGTAAGGGATCTAACACCTTCCACCTAACTTTATGAAAGTGAGCTACACCCATGGTGCTATGTGTAGCCGCGGCTTGTTCTTTCTTATTGCTGTCTAGTACCTCATCAAACAATTTTACCATTACTGGTTTATACACCCAAAGCTTCACTCAAGTTATCCCTTCACTGGTCTGATGTGAACAGATGAAAAGTACGAGCATAGAGGCAGAGAAAAGTGAGGAAATTCATTGTTAGGAATTCACAGAATTACAGGGGGTGTTTTGAATTCTCAGGGGCCTTGAGTTGGAGTTTGGGGGAAACTTAAACTCTCTGGAGTAAAGGAATGCCCCTTGATATGCCCCTCAAAGCCTCTTTTCTTCAATTAATCCTTATAACAACTCCTCTAGATATGATTAGCCCCATTTTAAAGATGAGGAAACTGAGGCTGTGTGAACTAAGTGACTTTCCCAATGAGTATGTAGAAACATGGCAACGTGTAATTAGAAGTGAAAAAAGTTGAATAAATTTGTAGATAAGCTTGATAATTATGGGTACAAAGACTAGAAGGGATGGATATATAAAATATTGTTTTAAATTTTGTTCAAGATTAGTGATTGTAGAAACTTTAAAAATTCTTTCATTATTATATTGATTTTCCAATGAAAAGGTGATTTGAAAAAACACTTTGAATCCTTCTTTGTACCTCCCAAAGCACCATGCTCAAAGCTTTCAGTTTGGCCTCCTTCACCCCGCTCTCCTTGTCTCTTTCCCAGACTTGAAATCAGATTAGATTGCCTATCTAGTTTCTCCTGTGATCTTACATTCTCCAAATAAACACACACCCTATTTTGTGAGATGAGACTCTTTCTGGAGTGTCAGCTCTTTGCTTAGGAAGCCTCACTCTGGTTTGGTAATTTTCTGCTTTACTCTCATAAAAACTACTGGGGCATTTATGGTTCTACATAAATAAAAACATCACCACTTGGTTGTCATGGAGATGGGCCGCTCCCCACCTCCAGCCTGTGAGTCTGGTTTGTGTTGCCTGGTGCACAGTCTTCAGAAAGCTCCAACCTTCAATAGAGACAAAATTGGCCCCTTGGCATGTCATAGCTGCGGTCAGTAGCTTCTGAGATGCGGACAGGCGGCTGGGCTGCTGGCAAACCTCTGCTTTCCAGACTGGCTTTGCCCACCGTATCAATACGGTGTTACCATTAAGACCTGAAATAACAGAGGCTTACCCAAGCAGAAGTTGATTTCTTTCTCCCCTAAGCAGTGCAGAACTGATAGAGGGGCTCCATCCTAACAGGGGACTTAGGTTCCTTCTATTTTGTTGCTTTGCTAAATTTCAGTTTTTGCTTTCATCTGCTTTCTCCAAGATGGCTCACCGCCACATCTACAACCCAGTTGGAAAGACGGGGGAAAGGGGTCAGGAGGGCATCCCCCTCCCTTCAACATCCTGACCAGGTAGTGCATCTGTCAACCTTGGCATTGCAGGAATGTGGCCACAGAGAGACTCCAGGGCCAGACCACCTGGGTTTGAATCTTGGCTCTACCAATCACTAGCTAGTTAACTTTGAGCAATTTATTCATCCACTCTATACCTCAGTTTCCTTATCAGTCCAATGCGGATGACGATGATAAGAATAGTACTCTCCCTTCAGCATTGTTAAAGCTTAAATGGGCTATTACGTGAAAATGTGGGCTTTCCCTTTGTATACAAATTAAACTTACATAAATTGTATATACATTTATGTATTAATTGTGAAGCTTAAATGAGCTATGTGGAAAGTGCTAAGAATGGTGTCTGCCACACAATAGGTGCCATATATGTGTTATTATATATATATAATATTAACTAGTACGTATATATATAATAACTACTATAATTATTGTGGAAGCCTTGATGTAACGTGAAGTGGTGGTAGTGATGGCAGTGATGGTGGTGGTGGTGGTGATGGGGGTGATGTTACTACTATAAGAGCTCATGAAGACAAGATCATGGCACACTGAGAAATCCTCTGTTGCCGATACATGGCCTTGAACTCCAGGGTTGAGCTCATTTGGAGGACCCAGGGCATCCTGGAGATGCCTACCAGTAATGAGTTCCACTTTGACTGCTGTAGGTCCTGGCACAGAGCTAAAGTGGGCTGATAGTGTCAATTACTGGGAAATATGACCTCCATCTGAGCCAAATGAAATCACTTCTGGGTCAAGGAAGATGTCACCTCCTCACTTTTAGGCGAGAGGCCAAAGACTCTTAAAGCAGGAACAATAGTCACCCATCTCCACCTCAGTCACAAACATAGATGAACAGGACCCGGGATTTCTGTCAAACTCTACGAGACCTTCCATCCTGAAAAAAAAAAGTTTTCTGTGTCTAAAGCGGGAAGGAGACAGGGTTGGAATGAAGTATTGTAATTCTGTTTCACAATAACAAGTGAATCAGCTCTGAAAGGCCTCCTGCCTCCAGAAATTTTAACAGGCTAAATATTAAAATCCAGTTGACCTTGACTAATTGTCTCATTTTACACTGCATTTCTACGTCCCGTGTATCCTTAGGCCCTCGTGGACACATGCCCTCAAACATTGACTTGGATTTACAACAGGGTTCAAGGTGACCCTGGTGGACACTACATATCTTGTCTCAGATCCCTTGGCCCATTCTTTGCTCTGGCTACTGGGGCAACCAGCTACGTGCAAGTGTCCTGTGGCAGCACTCCACTTCAGCTGCTCTTGGATTTCCTGCCACTGCTAAGGGGTGTGCCAGTGAGAGTGGCCTACCCTTGCTGGGACATGCACCCACTTGGGACTTTGAGGGGCTTAACAGTCCTGGGGCGATGCTGACCAATGGAGATGAACAGAGAGGATGAATTATCCCCTCTTCTGAGTCTCAGGTGGAAAACTCTCAGGCGCATTCAGTGTGATTCCTCAGAAGGTCCTCAGTGGGATCAAGCTGCCCACAGTGGGTGACCAACATCATCAAGGAACCTTGGATTGGCTTTCCCTCCTTCCTCCTTTTGTCTCACAAGTTTCTGCACTCTGGCTCATTGGATTCACTCCCATAATAAACTACTTGCATAAAAACCTTTGACTGGGGCTTTGTTTTTTTTGGAGGAAACCCAGGTAGGACAGGCACACTGGAGAGCCCTTGGGAAAAGACTGGGGTGCAACATGACCTAAGATCTTCCTGTTTTTGCCCTCTGCTCTCCATAGCATGGTGGGACTGAGACGGTCTCTGGGTGGGGTGCCAGAAAAGGGGAAAAGAGTGTACCCTGTTTTATGGCTATAAATACCATTCCAATGCTGAGGATTCCCAGATTTCTAAATCTGGCCCTTAGGTCTCCCGAGGTTCAGACTCATATACCCAAGTTAAGTTGGCCAAGCCTGCCTTACCCCTCCACCTGTCTGTCTAATATGTGACTCAAATGTAATATGGCTCAACACACCCCCACCTCCCCTGCCCTTTCCCACTGGCCCTACCTCCTTCCCACTCCTTGCTGATAGCACATCACTCACCTATTTGCTCCCAAAATCTAGGAATCACCCTTGGTTCCTCTTGTCTCCTCAACCCTCTATCTCCAATCTGTTAGCAAGGCTCTTGGGTTCTATTTTCTGAATATTATATTTCATTAATTCTAAGACACACTTTCCCACCATATGATAGCATCTATGAGTGCAGAATGCACCTTGCAGTTGATGGGACATGACAGTGTAATTAATGGGATCTTCCTTCCTTAGTGAAATCTGACCATGCTCACTGTCTCCTCCACTACCATCCTGGCTGAGCTCAGAGCCTCCTTCCTGCACACCTGCAGAGGCCTCCTGACCAAGCCCCCTGCTTCCACTCTGGCTCTACTTCAGTCTGTTTAGCATGTGACAGCCAGAGAGCTCTCTAAAGTCATAAATCAGTTCACCCACTCTCTTGTCCAAAAGGTTTCAACATTATATGTATTATATGTGTGTGAAACCCTACATGACCAGGCTCCTCATCTGCCAACACTGCCTACCCTCTTGCTAGCCACACGCCAACCACTCCCTGGAACTTTCTGGCAGTTCCCAGAATGGATCAAGTGCTTTCTCATCACAGGAGCTTTGCATGGCTGTTCCCTCTGCCTGGAAAACCCTTCTCACAGAACATTCTCTGGCTCACCTCCTCTTTATTCAAATGTCTTAGCTCAAATATCATCCTCTCCCAGAAGCCTTTCCCAGCCATCCTAGCTAAAACAATAAATCACCCTACCCCATTTCCTTTGTTTGTAGCCCTTATCTAAAATCATGTCATTGGCTTTTTTGCTGGCTCATCTCTGTCTCCCCTACTACCATGTAGATTCCATAAGAGCAGGGAGCTTGCTTATTTCCCCCAGGTCCTGACATATATTAGGTGCTCAGAGATACTTGTTGAATGAGTGGTGAGAAGCTTGGACAGCATCTCCTGCAGAGGCAGCTAAACTCCTGTTTGCTCACTCTTTCTGTGTCAAGAAAGACCCGTTGTGTTTGCCTCCCCTGCTGGGTGGGGGTACACAAGAGATGCCGGTTGTTTCAGCTTAGCTCTGACTTATATATTTATTCATACCCCACCTCATTCCACAAAGGATTAGGTATGGCTCATAGGAAATACACAGTGCATTAATGAAACATAAACACAGAACAAAATTGGAGTGAGGGAGGGGCGCCTGTGGCTCAGTCAGTTAAGTCTTTGACTCTTGATTTCAGCTTAGGACATAATCTCGCGGTTCTTGAGTTCAAGCCCTGCATCGGGCTCTGTACTGACGACATGGAGCTTTCTTGGGATTCTCTCTCTCCCTGCCCCTTCCCCTTCCCTGCTCACATGCGTGCTCTCTTTCTCTCAAAATAAATAAACTTAAAAAAAAATGGAGTGAGGGAAACAAAACAGATTCTCCAGACAAGGCCTTCTACACGCCTGAGATATATTTGGGTGGCAAATACATCTGAGTTTGCTGGTGGCCAAGAGAAGAAGGCACAGAACTTCCTAGGAAGCTAGGTGAGGACACAAAAGCAGAGGACCATGGCTGATGAGAGAATGTAGGTGGCTCACCATGGCTCTCCTTGGAGGGGCTGGCTGGGTTTGGGGGACTGTCTTACATTTTCTCTTAGTTCAGTATTTAGGGGTGGAGAGGTACAGAGGGCTGGGAGAGAGGATTCACTTAGGAACTCCAACTCTGTAGATGGCCTCATCTCCTGTTTCATCTACCTCTCCAGGCTGGGCCTCAGCAAACCCAGCTGACGGGCCCACTGAGAACCTCAGCCTTGTCACTCCCCCACTCCTACCCCCCACCCTCCTCCCATGGGGGAGCTACATCACCCATATGCTACTTTCTGGATGAATGACAAGTTGGAGACACTCCAGGCAGTTACGTTTTGTCTTAACCCCTTATATTTACAGGTCTGTCCTAAATTTGAGCTGAAGCTGAGTTTCCCAGCTTGGTCTACAGTTAGTTCACTGTTTTGGAATGTAGCAGACAGAGTCTAACTCAGTTGGCAAACTTTGTTTATTACAGAGGGGCCATTGTTCCAGGAGCAGAGTTACTCACCAGGTGAGCTGAAGTGACATATCTGGACAGGTCTATTTGGCAGTCAGTCGTCAGGGAGCTATGGCTGCACCTGGTTTGCTGTTCTCACCTCACCTGCCTTGGTTGGCTCTCCTTTAATATGAAGCCGCACCAAGGACACATAAGCCAAGGGAATCCCAGCCCCTAGAAAGATAAGCAACTCTTTCCTAGCAAGGTATAACACAGTGGTTTTGAATCCCACTTTAGCAGCTAATCCTAAATCGACCCCTCCACTGACCCCAAGATGCCTCTGAACACAGTTTGAAATCGTAGGTAATGGAAACAACCCGAAGCCCATCCACCGGAGAATAACTGTGTTCATCTATACAATCAAATAATAAAAGAATAAAAAGACCAAACTCAGCAATAAAAAATTAGCTCTATACATCGTACCATGGATGAATCTCAGAAACATATTCAGTGAAAGAAGCCGGCCATAGAAGAGTGAAGAATGTATGATTCCATTTATATGGAAATTCTAGAACCTATAAAACCAATCTATGGTGATAGAAATCAGAACAGTGGTTGCCTATGGAGTTGGATTTGACTGGTGGGGGATGAAAGAACATTCTGTGGTAATGGAAACAGTTTATATCTTGACTGGAGTGGTGCTTACACAGCTGTACATATCTGGTAAAACTTATCAAATGGGGCATTTGTGATCCATGCATGTCCCCATATGTAGATTTTACCTACAAAATTAAAATAATAATAAAATTAACAAGTGTTCATTGATCTTAGGAGGTAATCATGCCGTACTGTTTAATTCAAAGCAGGTTTGAAATGTCTTGTGTAGTGTAATTACTATCCATAGCAAGTAAGATTTTTTTTTGATGATAGGTTCTGTTTTTAATTTACTTTTTATTTTTTTATAGTTTATTGTCAAGTTGGTTTCCATATAACACCCAGTGCTCATCCCAAAAAGTGCCCTCCTCCATGTCCATCACCCATTTTCCCCTCTCCTCCACACCCATCAACCCTCAGTTTGTTCTCAGTATTTAAGAGTCTCTTATGGTTTGCCTCCCTCCCTCTCCTTAACTATTTTTTCCTCTTACCCTCCTCTATGGTCCTCTGTTAAGTTTCTCCTGTTCCACTTATGAGTGAAAACATATGGTATCTGTCCTCTGCC
>CM053576.1:76839063-77081876 GCA_028646485.1 Cryptoprocta ferox | reverse complement strand
CTATGCATCAGCACTCCTGTATTGCTGGGTCATAGGGGAGTTCTATTGTTAAGTTTTTGAGGAACCTCCACACTGTTTTCCAGAGCGCTGCACCAGTTTACATTCCCACCAACGGTGTAGGAGGGTGCCCATTTCTCCTTATCCTCACTAGCATCTATAGTCTCCTGATTTGTTCATTTTAGCCACTCTGACCAGAGTGAGGTGGTATCTCAGTGTATTTTGATTTGTATTTCCCTGATAATGAGTGACATTGACCATTATTTCATGTGTCTGTTGGCCATCTGGATGACTTCTTTGGAGAAGTGTCTGTTCATGTCTTCTACCCATTTCTTCACTGGATTATTTGTTTTTCAGGTGTGGGGTTTGGTGAGTTCCTTATAGATTTTGGATACTAGCCCTTTATCCGATATGTCATTTGCAACTATCTTTTCCCATTCCGTCAGGGTGGCCTATTAGTTTTATTGATTATTTCCTTTGCCATGCAGAAGCTTTTTGTCTTGATGAGGTCCCAGTAGTTCATTTTCGCTCTTGATTCCCTTGCCTTTGGAGATGTGTCGAGTAAGAAATTGCTGTGGCTAAGGTCAAGGAGGTTGTTTCCTGCTTTCTCCTCTAGGGTTTTGATGGTTTCCTGTCTCAAATTCAGGTCATTCATCCATTTTGAGTTTATTTTTGTGTATGGTGTAAGAAAGTGGTCTAGTTTCATTCTTTTGCATGTTGCTGTCCAGTTCTCCCAGCACCATCTGTTAAAGAGGCTGTCTTTTTTCCATTGGATACTCTTTCCTGCTTTGTCAAAGATTAATTGGCCATACATCTGTGGATCTAGTTCTGGGTTCTCTATTCTATTCCATTGGTCTATGTGTCTGTTTTTGTGCCAATACCATACTGTCTTGATGATGACAGCTTTGTAGTAGAGTCTAAAGTCTGAGATTGTGTTGTCTCCCGTTTTGGTTTTCTTCTTCAATATTGCAAGTAAGATTTTTTTTTTAAAACCACCTAACTGAACTTGTGGGTCCCCTCACTTGTAAGTGTAAAACGAGATCAAATTTTCAATTCCCCAGATGAGAGAGGATTGCTGGATGTCAGTCAGCCCTATGGCCCAATCACTTCTGCCCCCTCCAAAGTGTCTGCTAAGAATTTCTGGAAGTCCTTGCAAAGATACCACCCATGTGCCTATAAACCGGTCTGTCTGTGGCCATCACTGTGCAGAATCTAGCTACCCGTGGCTGTGGTCCCTATCCTCCCAGTCATGGTGCCCCAGTGCACAGAGCGCCTCCTGTCTCTTCCCAGAGGTGCTCAGTTTCAGGCAGACACAGGAAGAGTGTTTTCCTACCATCCTGAGATCCAGGCAATTGGGGGCCCTGTCTCTCATACTCCCTCCACCCCTGCTTTGGACCACCTTTCTCAAAATTTGAGTTTCTGGGACCTGTGTCGAGCTTTGCTTCCTGGACACAGGGCTGGTAAGTGAATTGCAGGCAGTTGCTATGCGGTGCTACTAGAGTCTCTCCAACCAATGACATTGTGGTCTCCCAAGTGGGGCTTAAGTCTTGCGGGACTAGAGACCGACTGTTTTGCACTAATGAGACCAATCTTCTGGCCCCACCCCTGGATCCCTCATGTATCCTCCTGCTAGTGGCGATGTTTGGAAGGCAAAGGTGCCTTCTCTTGAAAGAGATCACTTTCTAGGAATCTGGTGATTACGGCCTCATGAGTTGAAGAGAAGACAAAATCAGAAGATGTTCTATGCTTTTGCTATAAAATTCCTATCAGTAAATTTAACATGACTAGAAAGCAAATTACGGTTCACATTTTTCTGCACACTCTGAGTAAGACTACCACTTGTGGTCATTATCAAGGGCGCACAGAACCACCTTTGACAGAGTGACTGACAGTGGGTGATGCAGTCCCATGAGTAATGGTATAACCAGTATTAAATAACGGTATTAGGGAACTGCAGAGGTAGGAAGATCTATACTGTTTAAATACAGAGGGTTCCAAAGATCCATGGAACTATGAGGAACAACATTGCTACCTTTTGGGGTGCTTGGACTTTGTAAAGAAGCTTCAGGTGCACTGATGGAACAATAAACACATTCAGAAGTTCCTCTTTTCTACCCATTATTCTGAATCTTTATGGATAAATGGCTACATCTAATATGGACCTATGAATTTGGCAATACATTTTAAAATCATATATAGGAGCACCTGGGTGGCTCGGTTGGTTAAGCATCCAATTTCTCCTCACATCATGATCTCACAGTTCATGGATTTGAGCTCCGCGTCGGGCTCTGTGCCGACAGCTCAGAGCCTGGAGCCTGCTTTGGATTCTGTGTCTCCCTCTCTTTCTGCCCCTCCCTTGCTCATGCTCTCTCTCTCTCTCTCTCTCTCTCTCTGTCTCTCTCTCAAAAAATAAATAAACATTAAAAAAATTTAAAAAATCAAATATAGACAGAGACTCCAAAAAATATTTGCCTGGGACCTCACACACCCTAACAGTGGCACTGGTATCTTCTTTTATTTGTGCCAACTTTGTTCCCCTGAGCTACTGACAGCCAGTCACCAAGCCTTTCATGAAACCATTCCCCTCAACTCCTGCAAGTGGTTCTCAGTACCAGAAAGCCCATTCTGGCAGTGAGAGTCCCCAGACCAAGGAGTACTCATCCTCAAAGGTGAATAGAAGTGTCCACAACTAAAAGCTAAAAGTTTCCTGGCATGTTTAAAATAATGGTCATTTTTTAGGCTCTCAGCCACATTGCATACCCACCCTGCTTCCCTTCCTGTCATTCCAGTTTTAAAATCCTTAAGATCCAGGCTCAGCCTAGGCCTCTGGGTATCACAAGTGTGTATCGACAAGCCTTGAAGTCAAAACACTTGTTTCAAACCTGATCACCATCTTGTAAGGTATGTCAACTCAGGCAAGCTACTTCACTAAAGCTTTAATGTCCTTTTATATCATATAAGGATGCTTCTCTTTATTTTGTACAAGTTGGTTTGAGAATTAAATGTGTTAACTCTACAGTACCTAACACAGTGCCTGATAGAGAATACTGGATGTTCAATTCACACCAGTTCCCTTGTCTTTCTTCTCTTTAGCCACAGCAACTTAAATTGCTTCCCAGCCGCTGCTGTTTTCCTATTTGGATCATGAAGAGCACACTTATCCCTGGAGGTGTTTTATATTTGCTCGGGCCTCTGGGTCAAGTTCTGAAGCAAGTCCTAGGTGGCAGAATCAGGGGTGTAGCCAGGAGGGCCGAGGAGAACAAGTCCAGACAGGTCACTTTTGCTGAAGACTCCTGAGAGAAGGAGAAAAATCATTCCTAATAAATATAGAAAGTGCAGACTCAGTCGGTAAAGCGTCTGACTCCTGATTTCAGCTCAGGTCATGATCTTGTGGTTTCGTGAGTTCGAACCCCAGGTCAGGCTCTGTGCTGGCAGCTTGGAACCTGCTTGGGATTCTCCCTCTCTGTCCCCACCCCCCCACTCATGTTTGCTTACACACACACTCTCTCTCTCTTTCTCTCAAAATAAATTTAAAAAAATAAAGTGCAAAGCAAAGCTTGTGAACCTTTCAAACAACTACTAATGAAAGACCAAGGAAAAGAAAACCATTATGTTTGGGGGAGACAGACTTCTCTTGTAATATAGAGTTTCTCTAGGCTCGATATTCTCTCCATGATAGGACAGAACAGAAGGCAGAATGATTAGACTGTTGTAATAATGACTGTCATTAGTTCAGCCCTTGAAGGTCTACCACAGCATTTTAACCGCACTTGGTCCTACAACTATGTGAATCAAACACATCGTGTATTATCTTCAGCCCCAAAGAAAACTTGAGTCCTGGTGTCAAAATGTCACTCTTTCTGCTGTACCCGGCATAAGTTCTCACTGCATTCATTGGTTACGAAGATCATTCCTTCCTCAGTTGTATGCTGAGCTCAAGACGGTAAATAGACAAAACATCCCTGAAGCTATAAGCAGGAGAGAAGAGGCCCAATAGGATGGGACTAAAGGGACAAATGAGTGCTTTGACTTCTTCAGAAGCAAGCTGCTCTCTTTCACCAAAAAGCTATTGAAAACCGAGTTACACCGTGGCGATAACAAAACACAGAGAGAAATCAGCTCATTTTTTTGTGTGTGAGCTGCTTCTAACTGGATCACAGGAAAACCAGTGACTCTTTGCATTGCAAAGGGCCCTAGAGGTTCGTCATTCTAATCCCCCATGAGATGCAGGATGTCCCACATCGCGATGGTCTAGCCACTGCTGGCCACTCCCAGACAAGGGGCGCTCGCTTCCCCACAAAACAGTCCTTCCTTCTAGGGCCCACTCCAGGCACAGGCAGGGCCAGCCTAAGGTGTGGGGCACCTCTTTATTTTCCACCTGTTTTCTTACTCTTGTCCTCCGTAGTAATGCAGAAGCAAATTTTTCTTCCATGTGACAATTCTAGAAGGTGACCATCACATTTGTCTAATTTGTTTCTGTTTCGGTCCAAACATCTTCAGTCTCTTCCACCATTCCTAATATGACTTGCTATTCACACTTGTTGGCATCCCATGTTCCCCTGGACATATTTGGGTTTGTCAGTATCCATCTATGGCAGATATTATTCATTGGCTAACCCGGGAATTGTTTGCAATCCTTTCTCCTTGGCCACCTCCAATGTAAAACATGGAGAAACTAAGCACTCACTTTCCCAGGCTTTCTTGTGACCAGGGATATCCACATGACCCAGTTCTAGCCAATGATTCAAAGCAGAAACCTAATGGAGGGCTAATGGGAAAGCTTTTGCTGTTTTAATTGAAGTATAGACGCTACTGGCATAGTCTCTCTATCCTTTCTCGCTTGCTTGAAAGTGGATGTGATGCCTAGAGTTAGGTTGGCTATCTTATGACCATGAGGGAGAGTTAAAAAATATCTTAGAGACTCCAAGAATGAAAATTTTTAAAGTTTATTTATTTATTTATTTTGAGAGAGAGAGAGAGAGAGAGAGAGAGAGAGAGAGAGTGAGAGAGAGCACAATTGGGGTGAGGGCAGAAAGAGAGGGAGGGAGAGAGAATCCCAAGCAGGCTCTGCACCATCACCGCAGAGCCCAATTTGGGGCTCATACTCACCAACTGTGATATCATGACCTGAGCCAAAATCAAGAGTCAGAGGCTTAACCAACTGAGCCACCCAGGCGCCCCAGGAATGAAATTTTCGAAGTATAAAATTCATGCCACCAACTGCCGACTTCCAGGCATTCAGCTTCATGAGAAAAGTAAATCCTCATTTGTTTAGGACATTGTAAATCAAGTTGTACATTATTTACAACTGAAAGCAATTATGTCTAATATTCCTCAAAATGTTGCATTCAGAACTAAGATGTTCCAGATTGGGTGACCATAACGGGGTGTGTGTGAGCTACTGTCTACCTTGTAACCCAAAGACCAACATTTTGGCAGCCTCATATGGTTGACTTGCATTCTTACCCATAATAATAACAGTTGAAACTACCATTTGTTGAGGAATTAGTATTTGCCACAGAGTATTCATTTGTTTAGCAAATATTTATAAATGTCAGACACTGTACTTAGAATATAGTAGTAAATAAAAAAAATTTCTGCCCTTACAGCCTAGTGCAGTTATTCTTTATCCTAGCAACACGTCAAGCTCTAGATGATCATTGCCATTTTTGTACATATTGGGCTTGTGTCCAAATAAAATCTCCAGATGCTTCACACCTGAACTTCTGAGAAAATAGTTGTCTCCATCCTGAAGTTTATTTGAGGTGCCATTTCATGTAATTAATCAAACATTTTTTAAACTTTGGAAGCAATCTCACATTTACAGAATAGATGCAAGGACAGTATTGTTTTACCCTGAAACCTTGAGAGTATATTCACAACACGATACCACACCACCCCCGAATGCTTTATTGTGTATATCCTGAAAACAAGGTTATTCTTTTCCATAACCACAACTATTGACATCAGTAAATGAAGACTGATATATTACTGCCATCTAATTATTACACAATGTTTGAGTTTTGCTTTTTGTCCCAGATTTGTTTTAAAAAAAAATTGTTAATGTTTATTTTATTTATTTTTGAGAGCGAGACAGAACATAAGCAGGGAAGGGTCAGAGAGAGGGAAACACTGAATCTCAAGCAGGCTCCAGCCTCTGAGCTGTCAACACAGAGCCTGATGGAGAGCTCGGAGAGCTCGGAGAGCTCGAACACTCGAACGGTGAGATCATGACCCGAGCTGAAGTTGGACGCTTAACTGACTGAGCCACCCCGGCCGCCCCAGCCCAGATATGTTCTTTACAGTGAAATGATTGGGATAAAGATCACACACTGCACTTGATGGTCAAGTCTCTTGAGTTTCTTTATAATTCTTATAACCTTCCTTGATTTTCATGCCTTTGACACTTTTGAAGATCACAGGCCATTTATTTTGTAGAATTTAACTTTGTCTCATGCTTCCATACAAACAGATTTCATGCTATGTCTCGAGTAGTCATGGCAAAGCACTGACGCTGTGCTCTTGGCATTGCATTTTATCAGGTGGCACCCAATTTCAAGTTGTCCCCTTAGCCCACGATGTTAACTTAGATCACTTGAGTGAAGTGAGGTCTGCCAGTTTCTCCACTGTAAATTATCATCTTCCCCTTTGTAATGAATAAGTATTTTATAGGAAAGTACTTCCAGCTTTTATTGTGTAAATACCCTGTTTTTCATCAATTTATTCATTCACTTATTTATATCCCTATGGACTCACAGATTCCAATCTTAGCAAATGGATTATAATTCATTACCATCATTATTGTGGTGCTCAAATTATTCCAGACATGTCCAGTGGGAGCTTCCTAAAGCTGGCTTCTGTGTCTCTTTGGCATGTTCCCATTATTCTGTGAGCACTTCCTTGCTTTCTGGCACAAGATACTCCAGGCTTGTGTACTTTCTCCACTCTAGCCGTAGAATTGGCTATTTCCCCAAGAGGCGCTAATTCCTCTTAGAGGAGAATGGTGTTTACACACCAAGTCCTGGATCTGTCTCAGCCTCTCCTTCCATCCCTCTAAGCTGTGCTGAGGCCCCCGACACGACAGGAACAGACACCAAGGGCACACGTACGTTCAGCCCCACTGAACCAATGGGCCTGGGCCCTCCTGTGCGCCTGGTAAAGCCTGGGTTTGCAGGGCATGCCCAAACCCATAAGATCAGATGAGCTCCAAATCCTCTGTCCAGCCTCCACTCCCACCCCTTAGAGGGGCCCAAGGAGATCTGCCCAGTTGAAGGCGTCGTAGTCAATCTTGAGGGGCTCCAGCAACCCAAGAACAAACTCTCACTTTGTGCTTCTTGCGAACAGCTGAGGAGAAAAGTTGCAAAGAGTACACTGGGAAGGATAGGTTCAGGCAGCATCTGTAGCGGGCTTACGTATGCCTTCACCCTGTCAGGCAGACGGAGGCCAGCAAGGGCCGTTTAGCACAACAGGCGCTTTCCATGACCTTTGCTAAAGCTGCTCTCTGGCTGGTCACCACCTCCAGCTGGGGTGCTTCATTCTAGCTCACAGCTCAGCAGAGAAAGACCCAATAAAGGGACATAAACATCACGCAGAAGAGCAAGGGGGAACCGGAGCCAGGCCTGATTGTCAGCTCCACCTGACATTTCTTAAGGCTGCGGCACGGGCAGGAGGGTCTTTTCAGGTTTGTCCCTGTTCACTTCCTCAAGAGAAAGCCTCATAAGAAATAATCTTGCAAGAAACTGGGAGGAAAAGAAGGAAGGCCAGGCTGAGTGAATGGGCAAACTGTTTTTGACAGTTTCTTCCAGACTGACGGAGGCTGCCGTTCATTGCCAAAGCAGAATTTATGAAGGCACATGGGCGTTACTTTCTCATTGGTGATGGTAGACTGTAGGTCTCTGATTCCTAATATTAGACCATCCCAGACAGAAGAGGAAGAGATGAAAAGGGAAAGACTGCCTTTGGGGACTGCAAAGATGAGAATATTTCTGGCAGAAGAAGCTCAGGGAAACAAGGTTGCCGGGTCAGAGGCTAGATGATAGGGAGTCTTGGCATTCATTAGGAAAATGTGCCCCTTGTGAGTACATAGCCCAGTGAGCAAGGGTGCTTTTGTGCAATGAAAACAAGAATGCATCTCGCACCAGAGCACACAGCTTGGCAGATAAAGCTCTGGTTGGATTTCAGCCTCCACTCATTGCCTCAACAGGCCATATTTGTATATATAACCTACACAACCGTCCACAGTGGCCCGGAGGGCTGATTGAGTTATTACTGACAGAATGTGAATGTGATGCCTTTCCTGAGTGGAGGCAGATATACCACTAGGAACTCCACCTTTGCTGCTGAAGATTTTCTCAGCCTACTTTGGCGCCTGAGGAGGCTGTGGGGAGAAGTATGGGTGTAAGTTCTGCCGAGGGAGGAGGAACTGTGTACCATCCCAGGACCTTCCCAGGCTGACAGAAGGTAACGCATTCCTGCTTCACGATGGATGAACACCCGTGAGTGGGGGATGGACTCCAGTGAAGACCACACCAGGCACCACCCAGGGAGGAAGAACTGCCACAACTTCAAGAATGAGGAAGAAGGCAGGAGAGGGCACCCCTTTGCAGCCAAAAGAGAGACTCCTTTTCCGCAGAGGTGGAACAGCTGTTCCCCTGAGGCCAGGCTATGGAGGGAGGGCGGCACCTGCATTCTTCAGGCTGCATGTCATACTCTCTGAGCAGGTGTGGAGGGAGAGAGTCGAGATGACTCTTGGGCTGGGGAGTGGCGCGTTGCTGTCAGGCAGGTCCCAAGGCCCTACGGTGCTTCACTTTCTTTCTCTCAACCCCACCACTCTTCCTGTGACCTGAGCTGGTAGTTATCGTTGCCAGGCTGCCAGTGAGAGCTTACTCAAGCAGGAAAAATCATGAGCCCTGGAGTCTGGCTTTACGGTGGGTCTCAAACCTGGTCACTTGCCTTGACCCAGCAGGCCCTGACTGAGGGCAATGCACACATGAGAGAATAGAGCAGGGATGTGTGTGTGTGTGTGTGTGTGTGAGGTGATGTCAAATCTCCTCTGAGGAAGTTCTATGCACTGTGTGTCTTCTCATTAGAGCCGTCTTACATGAAACTTGGGGAACACGGCTCCTCAGGTGAAGTAACCCCTGTGGGAATCTCCACCCACTCTCACCTTACTGTGCTGTGGTTTATAGGAGTCTTTGAAGGAAGGAAAAGCTCCTATTCAGTGGCTGTCCCCACTATGGGGTGAGAGCTCTGCAGGTGGATGGAAGAGGTCTGACCTTCCATGAATAGCTGCAGTTCTGGACCCATTGAAGGATGGAAGTCCCAAGAGGCCCTTTTCCTCATTTCTCATCTTGTTCTTCACCCCAAGAATGTTCTCTCTCACCCTTTATTTGTCCTCCAGAAATCACTTCATCTCTCCTCTGCTCCTGACGATTCTAGCCCTTGACAGGCTTGTGATGTGGAAATGAACAGAGCAGAAACCAGAGTTCCATCCCTGAAAGCAAAGGCCACCATCAACCCAGGAGTCACTGTGCACAACTGGCAATTCTGCGGGGGGTAGGGGGGGTGAATGTTGGTCTACATCCCTGCCCTGCCCTCCTCCTTTAGGGACTCTGACCCACAAATGTCCCCAGAGCCTCAGGTTTGGTGTGATGTCCAGTCAACTCAAGTTAATTCGGTCTTCCCAGAGATGTTTGTGGGATGTCACAAGCACACTGTCTTCAGTCTGGCTCCCAAGAACAGAGCCTGACATGAGGTTTGTGCACACGTGATTCTGAAGGCATGAGAAATCCCAGGCGAATGGGGAAGTACACAACGCAGGGAAGGAGCCAAGCAAGGATGTCACTTCCAGGGACGTCCGGCACCAGCCTGGGTCCTGGGGAACTCCAGAGTAGAAATTACCCCTTAGCCTTTGTACACCTTGACGCAGGGTTACTGAGCTTTCATCTGCCATCAGTCCTTGGCTACAGGTGACTTGGGGTTTACACATTCCCAGGCTCTTCCTGCTCCTGGAGGGGAAGGTGTCTTTGTCAGCACAAGGCCAGCATCTGAGGAAGCCGCAGGCGCAGGTTGTTCACAGGCAAAGTACACAGAGCCAGGAGCAGGGATCTGAGAGGATCTGGGTGGAGCATCACCAGAGTACGCGGAGGCAAAGGGGTGGGTAGCACCCAGTTGGAGCCAGCCAACATGGGCTGGGGTTCGGAGCAGAAGGCCAAGGGCTCCCACGCTGTGGGCAGGGGTGGCCTATCAGAGTGGAGAGATGGGGTATGGTTTCTGAGATCACTGTGGACATCCCCTGAAAGTTCTTCAATATTCCTTTTTGTGGAACCGATGGATTTTCATTGCAGAGTTCAAGGCTTTCGTTTCTAGAATTATCATATTTCTCGTTCCCACTCCATTCCCCCTTTCTCTTATTACCTGATTTTTTCATTCTTCTGAATTCCTGTATTATCTATAGTTGAATTACTGTATCATCTACTCTCTGAACTACTCTGATTTTCTAGCCATCCTTTAGCGATAGCTCATGGTAGTGGTTATGAGCACAGGCTTTAGAGATGGACTCGGATTTGATGCTCAGATTAAACCTTTACTTACTTTGTGACCTACGGCAAGTTACTTAACCTCTCTGAGCTTTACTTTCCTCTGTACAATATCATAGTAGCAGTACCTACTTCAGGTGTACTGGAGGATTAAAATGGGTAATCCATGTGAAGGGCTTAGCAATTTATCTGGCACGGTCCATGCCCAATAAATGCCAGTTATTGTTTTGAAATGATTGTCATGATTCTTATATGCAGATGCAGTTTCCACACTATGCTTCAGTCCAGGACAGGCACCAGCTACAGTACCTTATGGACTTAAGTAGGTGTTCATATACGTGTGGGATTCATGCATAGAAAATTCTGGGCAAGAAGACGGTGGATTTGGGGCCCCATGATCAGTTTCACAACAAAGCCCAGGATATCCATGCTCCTCACACTGATGCGACTTCCCCAAATTTAGGGCAGAGCACCTGCCAGGAAAAGTGCCCCCTGGCACTATCCCACCTTTTTACCCCATCAGCACCGAGAGCCTGATGAAGGACGCCCCCTGCCAGCGCCATAGGAAGAACATGTACAAGACGACATAGGAAAAGGTAGTAGAAATGAGGGCTGGAAAGCACCCCACTGGGGGGAGTAGGGAGGGCAGTGACAGAAGCCCCCACACATACTTCTCTCCCTAAAACAGTCATGGACCGGAGTCCCCAGCTTGTGAGAGAGCAGAGAGCAGGCGTGACTGTGTATCTCCAGGCCAGCCAAGGCTGACTGGGATGTTACTCGGCCCCGGGTGTGGTCACTCCAGCTCCTCTCCGAGTCGGTCTTATTAGAGCCTTAGCAGTCCCTGCACTGGCTTCCCTGTTTCAATCCTTACTTGTCCCTTTTTCCGCGGCCAAGGAGGAATGGGGCTGTGCATGCAGTGGGGATGCTTGTCCACCAGCTGCTTCCTGTCCTGGTGGAAAACAATGCTTCCCTTCGTCCACAGCCACTGCCCAGGGAGGGATGGGTATTGCATCTTGTTGGAAAGAAACAAAACTCACCCCGGGGAAAAGGATGATATAGGGGCTTATGTGAGGAGTTCAAGGTGGGCAGGGGGTGGGAATGTTGGTGGCAGGAGGTTGGTCTCCCTGAGGAGATTCCAGCCATTTTGAATAACCATTACAGAGCCTGGGAAAACCAGGACTGCTGACAGAGATGGGCATAGGAAAAATGAGACACGGCTGCCTGTAAGATTGTTACACTCAATGCTCAATGTGAGGAGGCCTCTCTCTCTCTCTCTCTCTCTTTCTCTCTCTCTCTCTCTCCTCTCTCTCTCTCTCTCTTTCTCTCTCTCTCTCTCTCTCTCTCTCTCTCACACACACACACACACACACACACACACAATCAGTGTCTAAGATGGAGGATGAAGGATGGCCACTAACACATTCCTCTACCTTCCAAGTTGTCAGAAAACCAAATAACCCACAGTTTCCTTCTATGTCCACAGAGGCTAGCCTAATCTAGACATCTTCATACCAGATCTTTGTGCCAGAATAATGATAGAACTCACCCTCCCAAGACATTCCAGGATCAGTAGGAACTTAAAACTGTGGGGAAGACAGTGGGAGATCAATGGGCCAGAACTTTTGCAGTTTCTCGGGCGACTTTAAATCTGAAGAAGACTAAGGGGCTCTTGCTTTAGAAAGATGTGCTTAAATCATGGTGATGCAATACTTTACATACTATCTGATTTTATTTAAAAATTTTTTTTGCATTTCTAAACATTTATTCATTTTTGAGAGACAGAGAGAGACAGAGCATGAGTGGGGGAGAGGCAGAGAGAGGGAGACACAGAATCCAAAGCAGGCTTCAGACAGAGGGAGGGAGAGAATCTTAGGCTCCACACTCAGCATGGAGCTGGACACAGGGCTTCATCCCATGACCCTGGGATCATGACCTGAGCTGAAATCAAGAGTTGGACACTCAACTAACTGAGCCCCTACTTTACATACAATGTTAGAAAGTCATGGATCCCCCTTTCTAAGACCCTGGATTAGGATACCCATTCTGAAGGATTTAGTCACAAGGAATAGAGCTGCACAAGAGCAGGGCACAAATGATGCTCGTACATCCAACACACCCGGAGTCCCAAGCTAAATGATGTCATCCTGAGACTCAGAGAATGACAGGTGACAATGTCAACTGAGCGTCACGTCCCAAAGAGAAATCCTCCCTCATGGAACACTTGCTTCCAAAGCCCTCAGGAGCTTTCTCAGAACCACCCATTAGGTTCCAGACCTTCCAGTGCTTAAGGTACCACATTTCTGGGCCAGTGGGAGAGCAGGTTTGGAGTGGCTGGATGAAACATTCTGAGTTGACGGTCCCCAGCCGTAGCAAATAGGAAACTAACCTCGTGTGGTGTGTTTCCCCGCCCTGATGGAGGAGACGGCAGAAGAACAATGAAAGCAGGGAAAACAATTCCACAGAGAATGCCCTGCATGGGAACCTGGGAGACTCAAACGTGGAATGTATTGTGATGCCAAGTGCACACCCAATGTGTACTGATGGTTCAGAGTCTCTGAAGGTGAATGCCAGGGCATTGGGACTGGTGGCAACCATCAACTTCACTCTCTTGGGATGTTCATCCATGCACTGAGTGAGCGTTTATTTATTGAGCTCCACTGTGTATTGGACATAGAGAAACAGATGCAATGACACAGCCCCGGTCCTCCAAGGACTCACAGTTTATTGGGGAAAGAGATCATTACAGGAAAAGCCATTCAATAGATACAAACCTGGGGCTCTCTAGAGCTGAAATCCTACTGCTGGAAACCAGCTGTGGTGAAAAATTTGGTGAAGCTGGTGCCAATATGGTCCAGAGTAGAGCTCTCAACCTTGGCTATGCATTAGAATCACCTAGGAAGCTTTGAAAACTATCAAGGACCAGGCCACACCCAGAACAAATAAATTAGAATATCCAGGGAAAGTCTCAGCCATCAGCATTTTTTAAACCTCCCCCAGAAAATCCAGTGTACAACAGGATGAGCTATTGGCCAGAGCTTCCCATCCCCTTATGTGTTCTTGCTCCAGAGAACCACACCCCTTGATGGGAGCTTCATGGTTGATGAGTTAGGATTTAAGGGGACAGCCAGAGTGGGAGATGGACTACTGAGTAAGTTGATTTAAACAAAAAAGTTTTAAATGTTTTTTATGTTCATGTAATTCAGGGACCTGCCTACAATGTCTCCAGATCTTGAACACAGAGAGGGATTATGGTTTCCCTTACATCTAAGGCCCTGAACCAACTCTTCTGGGATTGATGGCATTAAGAATATCTTTCTTTCACAGTAAACTCTCTCACCACCTGCATCAGGAAAGGTATGGCCTAGCCCCGTGGTCCCAACAAGTTGATCATCACAGTTTATAGAACATTTCCCAACATTCCAGGAAATATATGGGATATAGGTGTTTGTTGGTGTTGGACTCATAATTCAAAGTAGCATAGAACCAATAGGGAAAGACAGTCCACTAGATATAAGCCCAGGAAAAACAACACACAGATGCCAATCAGGACACTGTACACACTATTAGTGGGAGTAGAACTCTAGGTGCCACACACAAACTCACACACACACACACATCTAAACCACACTTCATACATGCGTAGATTTCTTGAGCAAGCATCATCATCCAGGACGAACACAAGGACAAATTCCTTTAATTCTCAAATGCTCAAAAATGCACATTATCCCTTGTTTTGGATTGATCAGACTTGGGACATCCAGGAGACACTGAATAAGGAAAAGCCATATAGGCAGGTAGTTCTGTGGGCCAGTCTTAGGCTGGAGAGGTCTGGGTTGGTGAGAGAAATTTGGGAGTCAATAGCAGAAAGAGGGCATTTCAACTTCTGGGCACTGGTGAGATGAGCCAAGGAGAGGGTGTAGACAGAAGAAAACAGAACCTGAGACCAAACCCTTGAATGCCCCCAATGTTTAAAGTTGGGTGGAGCAGACTAAGCAGATGTGGGCAAGGAGGAGGAAAATGAGGAAAGAAGTAGACCAGAAACCAAGCTAGGGTCCAGGAGGAAGCAGTGGTCAGGTTGAAAGGATTAGGACGAAAACATGGCAGTCACTGGAGGTCTTGACAAGGGCCATTTCAATGGCGCCATGAAAGCAGAGACCTCGGCAGTGGACAGAGAAGTCATTCTAGAAATGTGAGTGTGATGGGGACTGGAGCTGTGGGACTGTAGCTGGGGACATGAGAGAAGGGGAGTTTTTCATGTTTATTTTTTATGCACATGGGAACGATTCAGAAGAGAAGGGAGGGATCAAGTCAGCAGAAAGGAGAAAGAGGGGTGATGTCAAGTCCTTGGGAAGATGGGGTATCATCCCACAGGAGAGAGGAATTGGCATTTGGTAAGATGAGACATATCTAACATTTTACATGTGAAGGAAGGAAGTTAAAGTTTATTTGATTTGCTGTGAAAGAAAATATTTCTTGCCCACCCCCCCACAGGTGGTTTGTGTTTATGGGTGGGCCTGGGAGAAGTCACCTTTAACAGCAAGAATCCTGACAGTGGAATGTAAGCCTGCCTGAGCTCATCAGAATTTCAAAAGTCTTATTTAGATGTACTGTATTATATCAGAACTGGCATGGGTGAAGTGTGGGCTGTTTATCACTATCTAGGTCACATTTATTAAAATATAGAAATATGAGCTCTCTTTAATCCATAAGATGAAAACAAATATTTCCAGACAGCAGCAAGAGTACAAAGGAACATTCCATCAGTGTGACCTCAAAATTGTAGACTTAAAAAATACATACAGAGCAAGTGTTGCAGTCAAATAGTCAAGGAACCCAACACAACACCACTCTACTCTGTTTTTGTCTAACTTGATGACATAATTATCTAGTCTTTATCCACACTCACTGCCAGAAGAACAGCCAGTCACTCTTGGGAATGTGCGTGATAGGTGTTTGTGAAAATTTGCTGTATAAAGTGTTCCTTGGACATAGCACACATCCCCGGGAATGGACTACCAGTGGGGAAATTCATCTTCCAGAGAAAAAGTTATTTGGGTTTTTAGAACCTTATATTTCCTCTCAAAAATTGAGAAGAGAAATCCAAGGAAACAGAAAAATATGCAGAGAAATATATCATTTTAGTTGATTCTTAAGCTCCCACAGTGAAGTAGGTGCAGATATGTATTGTACAAATGAAAGGAGAGGCTTCCGTGGGTTTGAGGAAAACAGAGAAAGTGCTTGAGATCTTGCTTCATTTTGTAGCCTTCCTTCAGAACCCATCCTGCAGCTCCCCCTTTCTTCTCATGATTTCCTTCAGCATTTAAGCATTTGATCCTTGCCACCATTTCCCAGGCTATCTTTCCAGAGCTCTCTAGACATTTCCTGTTCTCTGAACACTGGCTACCACTGTTTGCCCCTCCTCCCCACCGGAGGATTCTTACTCTTAAATTTGCCCCCACAGCCATCATCACTTTGCAGAACGCATTCCCACTAGTCGAACTGAACAACAACAAAAAATGTCTGCTCTAGGTTAGGTAAACAATGGCATGCTGCACTAGGGTGGAACCACCATCTCTGTTTGGTTGTTCTTTACAGTCTCTGTGCTCTTTCAGATTCAAGTGAGCCATGGGGTCCAGTGTGCTTTCCTCACCCACCTTGCTCAGGGCATCCTGTGGCACCTGGGAGATCACACACCACTCAAGTTTTCAACTAAGTTTCCAGTGCCTTGTGAAGGGCAGGAATGAGTAAGAAAGTCTGGGAGGGGCCCCTCGGCTGAACACCAGAAGGAGTGGGGAGCCTGCCAGCAAGCCCTAGAGTGTGAGTCAGTGGGAAACAACTTTATAGAGAAGAGTGATGAGTAGAGATGTGGCCAAGAGAGGCGTGAAGAGAAGACGCCTTCGACACATTATAAAATTAATGTGGCACTGTAGCTCAGTCAGCATTTCTCCCAGTTTGTACTGAGATCTCTCCTGGCCCAGCTTCTGCTTCTGCTCCAGCTCGGCACCTGGTGGGACCCTTGCTCATAAAAGGGCTCCTCTGTCCTCACCTCCCAGTGAGCTCCTCAACCATAACCAAGAGAGTGAAGGAAATCAGTTGCCTTTGGAGCAACCGATACCGTAAGGGTACTGGTGACCACAAAAACAAAGAGTTGTGTTTGTGGTTTGGAATGTCATTCCCCTTGTGGGGATGCGTGTAATCCTGAGTATGCAGAAGTCTGCTTGTGGTTGGACGTGGGACAGATTACAAACTCCGGCATGTGTTTCTAAGAAACACTGATACCCTTTCCTTTGGGGATTATTATTAGACCAAAGATGTCACAGGAGGAAAACCCCAACCATGCTGACAGCCTCAGAACTAATCCCCGTTAGCTTGGTTCTGGAGTATCCGGTAGCACCAGTACTAGACACTATCCCAGTCTGCAAGAGAGGCCCATGTGCCCCTGCTGGTGGGCTCTGGTGTCACCTGAGTGCGACAATGGTTCCAAGCTGCCAGTGTCAACTACACACAAGATATGACAACTCTGCCTAGCATTCTGCACCAGCTAGATAGTCCTATCCAGAAAGAGTTGGGTGGGTCCCAGTCTAACTCATAAAACCTATTTTAATACTATTTTTGAAGAGCCCTAATTGCCAAGAAACTACTATGTTATTGTCTGTTTGTATGGAGGAAGGAAGAGAGTGTGGAACAAGGGTGGGAGACAGGCTTCTTAATGTTTACCTTTTTATATCTTTTTGAATTTTGAACCGTAAGAGCATGTCATGTATTTTTTTTAATAATACGAAAAAGTGTCATTTTCGCAGGAAGTTTCTTCTAGCCAAGAATTTTCAGTCTTTCTTAAAGTTGCTTGGAATACAGAATTCACACCTATAGTTCTTTATCAGGCATGTACTATGTGCCCTTGGCCTTTGATTCAAGGTGACCCCTTCCCAAAGGACAGGGACTCCTGCATGGCAAGCAATGGATATGAGATTACGGCCTCCCCAGTTTCCATAATCTCATGGCCTCTGAGAAAGTTGAGAAGTGAGAGAAGATGATTCCCTACATCTCCAATCCCAAAGGGCAACCCAAGACAGGTATAAGGGTCTTTTGTAGACTGAGGGGAGAAGTAATCAGCAAAACCCCCCACCCTGTCTGACACAGACATATCTCACTTTCAAATAGAGACTATCTGATGTGGTTTATTTACCACCACAGCCATGCAGGGCCATGTTGGAGTCTGAGGCAGAAGGAAAACTATGGACCTCCATATGCATTTTTTAATGATGAATTTCTTCCCAGAACATTAAATTAGTTGAAAAATTGTTGAAATATTGAAAAGTGGATGTGTTAAAACTTACATACAACATTATTTTAAGTATTTGACTTATACCCAAGTGGAATTTATTATCATTTTAGTTCTCCTTAAGTTAATTAAAAATTATTTAAGATTGTCACTTAGTCAAGAGCAATTGTCAAACATGGCAATTTTCTCAATTAAATATGAGACAAGCAAAGAAGCATATTTGGAAAATACCCAAATGGAGTTTGCTTCCACTAAAGCAGGGGGGCACACATTTTTCTTTTTGCCTCTTGCTGCAATATGGCTCAACCTGTCATTTTTTATTTAAAAATTTTTAAATGTAAAATTTGCATATTTTGTTCATCATGGATGTTTTGTGGCATTTTGAGAGCATCATTCTGATTTTTTAAAAATATGGCATTAAAATATTATTATTCTTGATGGATGAATATTATTTTGCACTGAAGGTCAATACCTCACCCTAGCTCTGACCCAATTAACAACAGTGGCCCACAGCTGACTTTTGCCCTGCGGATTGCTTCCTGGATCACTATTATCAGACTTGTATGTTCTTTCAAATCATACCCAACTCAACAGTCCTCTCCATGCCCATGACTGAGGAGCCATTTTCCCCTCAGAGAACTTGTTTCTGCATTACAGCCTCATTATTCAAAGCCCTAAGCCCTGGAACCAGCGCCAGTAATTCTCTATTTTTCATGCATAAAGCTATTCAGAGAATCACCAGCAATTGCCCTTCAGCCTTTGGCTAGATGGAGTCTACAAATATAATTCTTTTAATCTCTTGCAAGGCCCTTAATCATTCATAACACACTCTGCCTGATCTAGCATCCTGACAGAGCCAGGTCCTGATGAAGAAGGAAGAGGGATCCAATGATGCATGAACAACTAACACCCAGCTCCTTCCAGTGGTTCCCCATTCCTCTTCCAGATGCCACTGTGGGAGCAGGGGCATTCTAGTGACTCCTTTTCATTTCCCCAGCTGACCCCCCGCCCCCGACCAGAGGTCTGTCAGCTGGAAAGGAGGAGTGGGCAGTTGTTTCCTTTGTGAAGAGCTGCAGTATGAATGAATACAATTTTCCACATGCTGACTCACGAGACTGTCAGTGCCCTGGACTCCAGTCCATGGTTCCGCTCCTTTGCTGGCTTAGGGGGTAGGGTGGGGAACTGACTTTGATCTAGCAATTTTAGTTACTCCTTGCCTCCTGTTTCCCACAAAGAGAGCACTTACTCCCTTCTGCAGGCAGAAGACAGACTCAGTGACCTCTTCCCATCTCCTCCAACCACAGAATTCCATTAGGCTATTATTAGAATCATCTGGACAGAGCTGCAGTGTGACACAAGGCGTCTGGGTGTGCAGAACCAAATGAAAATGTTTATGGGTGTTCTGGAACACCAAACCACCTCTGACTGTCTTTCTGGTGTCACTCAACTTTATGAGGGCTATTTCTCTGAGCATTTCTTTCTGGTAAATGTTTCTGCTTATTTTCCTCAGTCTGTTCATTTCTTTTGCCTTTCTCTCATGTTTTCCTTCTTAATGGGGCTCTACTTATATGAACACAGGAAGCCTCATTTTTGCTGGTACCTACCACCATGCTTGGCATGTGGATTGCAGCAGGAGGTGAGGACATGGGATTTGCAATCAGGCAGACCTATTGGGATCTCGGCCCTGTTATATGCTAGCTAGATAGGCAATTGGGCAGATTACCCAATCGGTCTTTGGGCCCCAGCTTCCTCTTCTATAAAATGGAATGATAATATGCAACTTGCAGAATGCTGTGAGGATTATAGCAGATCAAGGGTAGAGCACAGTGTCCAGCACTGAGTGAAGACAAAAATATTAGCTGTTGAGTATACTGATGAGCCTTTGCATGATAAAAAAGTAGCTACACCAGAGACGCATGAGTGTGTTCCTACTGCACAAATTCAAAGAATGCAGAAGTATACAGAGTGAAAAATGAAAGAGCCTTTTCAGTGACTGCCCCGCCCCCTCACCCTCCCTTCCTCTGCATTAATAATAGTTCTTTCTTTCTTTGTCTCTCTTCTCTTGGGGGAAGAAGGAGTTAACTATCTGATATGTAAATCCGTTCTTACTGTGAAGATCCAAATGTTCAGAAACGTGCCACTTCCCTGAACTTGAAGAAATTCTCCTTCATCACCTCTTTCACTCTTATTTCTGCCTCTGGAGGTAATCACTCTTGGTAGAGCTTTTTCTCATCTCTGTTCTATGATTTATACATATGTAATACACACACATACACACACTTAGACTTTTTAAAAATATATGCATCTTTCAAATATTTTATATCACAGAATTCAACTATATTTGCTATCCTGAAACTGCTTTTTTCATACTTACCCATATGTTTCCAACATCTTTCCATGTCAGTACCCAGAGATCCATTAAATTATTTTTAATGGCAATATAGTATTCTGTAATAACATGCACTCCAACTTACTTATTTCCTATTGGTAGACATTTAGGTTATTTAAAATGTTTCATTGTCATATAAATAAATACATTTGACCTCTGCAGGCTGAATACCAAGTAACATCTTCGCTGTCATACATATTGGCAGCTGTCCCCAGCGCAGCCTGGAGGAAGTCACCCCCTATGCTTTCAGGAAAACAGTGTCCTGGGTCTGAACAAGGACCCCCTACCAGACCCAAGGTCATTCAGATCCTTGCACTGCCACACCTAAAGCCATGCTAGTGGCTGTCATCAAGGTCCAGTTCCTTGGGGGCCACATGAAAGGACTGGAGCCCAGACAATCTAAATGTCCCATAGTCAGAAATAGGAAAGGGCAGTATGCCTTAAGAAGGTTGACTCCAACTGGGTTTGCCTCTTTGAAAGACTGGCCAAGGAATTATAAGTGATAGACAATTTGTACTCCTCCAGTATTCGAAGGTTTTAAATGTGAGCAAATGTAGATTTTAAGTATGAGTCATTGCCCAGGAGCATACACACTACGAAACCAAAAAAGGAACATCACTTGAGTGAAATGCTGACATGACAGCAGGTGGTAGAGCTGTGTGATCAGCATGTGTCTGCACATTGCAGGTCTCTCATAAAGATTTGTTGAATGAATGGGGCTAGAGGTGGAGAGAGGATGAGGCCATGAGAAGGCTTGAGTAAATAAAGTTCTAGTCTGACCCAGAGGACATTATGGGCACTGACATCTCATGGATCCCCCTCACCTCAGTACCCCCCCTCCCCGGCCAAGAGTCCTGGGATCAGGGGTCGACAGGCACAGGAGTTGTACTCAGAGTGATGTAGGTAATCTCCACAGGCCAAGAGATGGCAGGGGCTGCTGGACATAGCAGAGGTAGCCCAGGCTACTGCAGTTCTCCTGAAATGTCAAGGACCATAAACATATTAAGAAAGCCATAAAGATGCACCCGGAAAGCTCCAGAGTACCAGTAGGAAGATGGCACACTTGAAAGGGTTTAACTGAAGAGACTTCAGTGAAGGGATTATTGATTGAAGTAGGTAAAGGTAAAGGGACCACAAAAGGTAGTGAGGTGCCCAGGGACTAGCAATAGTGGGAAGCCAGTATTTCCCCTCAGCCTAAAGAAGGGAGGGTAGGAAATGGTTTTACTGGAGCGCCCCTGAGGTAGAAGGGCAATCTCATGGGAACTATGGCCACAGAGGACCCCAGCCACTGTCAGGACCTGTCAATTAGGAGGAGGTAGACACCCCTCTCTTCCCATCCCCAGATCCTCTGCAGACTGCAGTGAATCCAAATGGCCAAGTCTGCCTGGAAGAGAGCAGGGCACAAAGCTTAGGAAATGGATCTGGGCAGGGAGTTGCAGGCGAGGCAAACAGAAGAGATGCAACATGTCCAGTAAGCTTAGGTTTTCAGAGGCAGGGGCAAAAGGCAGTAGCCTGAGCTCAGGCGAGAGAGCTGGCTAAGTTCATCTTAAGTGAGTCCATGAACCTGTGCCTACACGGCCAGCTCCCTTATGCCCGCTGGTTTGCATGGACTGACCTTGGCAAAGGAGCCAAACAAATCTCCAGGATACAGGCACTGAAACCATCTCCAAGAATGGTAGACCACCTCCAATTCCATCTAGAAAAGTGAAAAAGTGCAGGTTACCTAAGAAGGCCTAGATCAATATTGCTGGCACTTTCCTGCAAGGGGGTGATGGTGATTTTGCAAAGTACCAAGGACCCAGAAATGCAGCTGTAAAGAAATCAAAATCTCTGAGTATACGCTTGCCCTTGCCCTTTTGAGGTAGGGGCCCACATTATTCTGACCATTGCAAATGACAGAGAAGGGGTTTTGAGGTCATTAGGGAGAGAAGGAGGCCTTATTTCTCCCCAGGATGAAAAGTTTGCCGAGCAGAGAGATGAAGCATGCCACCAACTCCAGGAAGACATTTTTCTCAGGGGAATGGGGAGCAAGATTCTATACATATCCCATAAAAGAGGATGGAATGATTGAGTATATCAAAGACTTGTTGTCAGCTAGTACACCAGCAATTCTCAAACTCATGTGCTATCATGTCCATTCTTCATTGGTTTGCCACTAAAGTTTGATTAATATGTATAATTTGTGGGGCACCTGGGTGGCTCAGTCGGTTAAGCATCCAACTGCAGCTCAAGTCATGATCTCACTGTTTATGAGTTCGAGCCCCACATCAGGTTCTGTGCTGACATCTCAGAGCCTGGAGTCTGCTTCTGATTCTGTGTGTCCCTCTCTCTCTGCCCCCCCTCACTTGTGTTTTCTCTCTCAAAAATAAATACAACTTAAAAAAAGATATGTACAATTTGTTTTTGCTAACATTTGGTAGGTGTATTACTAGAGTGCTATCTGGCAGATAAAACATTTTGTCACAGAAACTTTCCAGTGTCATGCTGAGAACAGTTCATTACAAGTAAGAGGAGTAAAGCATGACATAATAAAAATCTAGCACCAAATGAAATTTGTGGGTTTACTCAACCACGGGAGAACAACACAGGCCAGAATAACATAGTGGTTAAAGGTTCAGGCTCTGGAGCCAGACCCCCTGGGTTCAAATTGTGGCTCTTACTAGTTCTGAGATCGTAGGTGAATTTCCTCGTGTATAAAATAGGGGAAATACTACTCACCCCCCCCCAAGATTGTTAGGAAGATTGTTATATTTGTAACATGCTTAGAACTTTGCTGGCATGTAAATAGTAGCATTGCCTACTAAATTATGATAGCCTTCTTTTAGTCATTCAAATATGTATTGAGTATCTACCATGTTTAGGTATGATGCTAGGTTCTGGGGATAAGTATTAAGGGAAAAAAAGACACCACTTGCCCACATGGACTAGGGGAGGAAACATTAGTCAATAATCATACAGACAGATATGAAATTGAGGCTGTGAGGAGCAGTGGAACTTGGAGCCAGGGGTGCTGGTAATGACTCCTTTCTGAGGAAAGGACATTTACATGCTGTCTGATGTGTCCACCAGGTAAAGTTTCACTAGATAAAGAAGGGAGGACAAAGACCAAGTATATATCTCTTTCTTTGTTTTAATTTTTGGGTGAAGGGAGATGGACAGAGGGAAGGAGAGAGAGAAAGAGAGAGAGAGAGAGAGAGAGAGAGAGAGAGAATATCCTAAGCAGGCTCCATGCACAGGGCAGAGCCCAACATGGGGCTTTATCTCATGACCTCATGACCCCAGGATCATGACCTAAGCTGATAGAGTCGGATGCTCAGCCGACTGAGCCACCCTGGTGCCCCAATATATTTCTTATTATAAATCACAATATCACAGTCAGGTAAAGGCTAGAAGCAGAGACATCCTTGACAGTGATGTAGATTCTTTTTTTGTTTGTTTGTTTTAGTGTTTATTTTTGAGAGGGGTTTGACGCAGTCCTCGAACCCACGAACTGTGAGATCATGACCTGAACTGAAGTCAGATGCTTAACCAACAGAGGCACCCAGGTGCCCTGAAAGTGATGTAGATTCTGGGGGAAAAGGTGACAGATGGCCTGGACAAAGATTGTGGTGGAAACAGAATAAATGGGAGACACCATTTTTCCTTCTTGGAAGAACCTCTGAAAGGTAAAGGCCTATGTACCCCACTGCCTGGTGTGGGGTACATCCCTAGAAATATAACTAAGACCTTGGCAAACCCATCAGCAACATCTCAGCACCCATGGGTTCCAAGCAGGCATCAGACGACATGCAAAAGAGGGGCACGTGTTCTTCTTCGGATGAAGTCTCTTCTTCTTTGGAGCATCTCAGCAGGGGCACGTATGCTCTTGATGGTGCTGTAGGCAGGAAGTCTGAGGGTGCAGGCTGGGCTGCCAATGCCACGTTGGACAGCCTCTCCTCTAGCCCTGGGTGGCTGTGAGATAAAACCCTGCATTCGCATGTGGTTCTTTTGGTGCATTTCTGGCTCCTAGCTAACCCTACTCGGAGCATGGCAGATAGGAGACAGCATTGGGGTTAGAGATAAACAGGGCTAGAATTAATAAGAGAATTGCTACTGGGAGGGGGGACTGGGTGTAGCGATTCTATACCCCCCATCACCAGATGAAGACCCACTCTAAGAGTAGGAGATGTGTGGATGGCTCACGTAACTGTGTGTGAACCAGGTAGCACACCATGTCCGGGATTTAATAGATACTACTTATTGCATATCTGAATAATTTTGCTTCATCTAAGATCTTGGGTAAATGCTTTGGTATTAACTTTTGCAGGGAGTGGCACACTTCTTACCTAGTGGCTGGTTCTTTCTTGGCCCCTTAGACCCCAAGACCTAAGGGTCACAGTGACCCTTAGAAAAAAGTCAGTTGGAGGTCCCCAAACACCATCATTCTCTCCCAGACAGTCTGGGCGTACCCAGGGTAATCATTTTCTTTCTCTCTCTTTTCTACAAGGCTCCCAGGGTTGAGGGATCTGGGAGAACCTGTTAGATTATGAGTCACTAGCTCAAGAGGTGGGGGGGGGGGGTACTGCTGCTTCCTGGAGGAGGCTCCTGTCAGGGATCTCCTAGCTCTTTGCAAGGATCCACCCCTGGAAAACCATCCTACCTTGGGTCTATGGTAGCCTCAGAGGCCTTTAAGCCAACCGCCACATGGGAAAAAAATTTCAGGTAAGTACAAAGTTAGCAGATGAAATAACAGTAACGAGAGCCTATTGTATATTGAATGTTTACTATGTATCAGCGCAGCTCAAACACTTTGCATTCTTACAGGAGTCTTCTGAGGTGGATACTATTATTATCCCCATTTTACTCATGAGGAAACTGAGGCCTGAAGTGGTTAAGTGCTTCCTAAATGAATAGAGTCTGACAACTGAGCTCATATTGTCAACACTATTTATCCAGGTTTCCCAGAAACTCCTGAGGCTCTTTGGGTTTCCCCAGCTCTCCTTTTCCCATTCCGAAGCAGCTGAGCGCATCTTGGTGGCCAGGGACTAATGGGTATTTAAACAGGAGATTGCATACATCTCCTCTGCTGCCGTGCTTGGCACATGGCAGGCCCTTAACACGTGCGAGACTCTTACCAGCCCCTGCTGCTTGTCAACACCAGGGCTTCACTCTGGGTAACAGTTGAGATCCCATCTGTCACACGTGTCTTCTTCAATGGAACTCGTGGCTCTTGGTAAGAGGTGGGTAAAAGAAATATTCACTTATCTTTTCATACAATGATACTGATAGAACACCCACCCTGTGCCGGGCTCAGTGCCAGACGCTGGAGATAAAGACATGAACAAGAACCCTATCATCTTGAGGCTGACACCCTGGTCAGGGTGCGAGAAAAGCAAATGACTCATTTTCATAGAGAATGATGGGGATCAGCACCTGGGTTTGAGGGGTACAGGATGAAGCAGGGTCATCCAAGAAGGCTTCCTGGAGGCAGTGTCTGAGCTGAACTCTGATGGGGAAGTGAGTAAGAGGAGGACGTTCCATGTAGAGGGAACAGCATGCGCAAACACACAGTGATGAAATAAATAAGAATAAACAAGAAGTCATGAAAAACAACAACAACAACCATGAATGGCTAGACCAGTGGTTGTCAACAGGGATGATTTTGTCCCCCAGGGGACATCTGGCAACATCTTGAAAGCTTTCTTTTTCTTTTTTTGCTTATCATAACTGTGTGTGTGTGTGTGTGTGTGCACGCATCTGCTATTGGTCTGATGGGTAGAGGCCAGAGGGGCTGCTAACTATATTACAATGCAAGACAGCCCATGCAAAGAATGCTATCTGGCAGATGTCAATAGCGCCAAGGTTGAGAAACGCTGGACTAGATCAACAAATATAAAAACAGATTATAGCACTTGGATGATTAAAAACTTCACCGTACTAGTGCATGAACAGAGAGATCAGTGGAATAGTTTAGGAAAAATATAAATATATATAGTATATGATAAAGGCAACATCGCATATGCTATGATTTATATGCTATTTGACTATATGATAAATGGTGCTGAGATTCCTGGACAGTCAGCCTGAAAAAAATTAAGTTGGAGCCGTGCCTCACACCATCTACTAGAATAAACTCCAAATGCGTTAAACATTTACATGTACACAAACCAAAAACCATAGAGGTACCAAGAGAAAATGTGGGAGAATTCTTGTACAACCTTAGAGTGGGAAAATCTTTCCTAATTATGACTCAAAAACCAAAAGCTATAAAATAACAAACTGATACCGAATAAAAGTAAAAAAAAAAAATGTTTAAAGCACGTACATACCAAACAAACAAAGGAAACTTATATAAGCAAAGTAAAAACCAAATGAAAACCTGGAAAGAATGCATGCAGTGCAGCAAAGAGCTGATCCCCTTTAATTACAAAGATATATAAACAAATCTCTTAAGAAAAGACCAATGAAAATGTGAGCAAAGGATATGAAAAGATAACTCACAGGAAAAAAAGAAATACAAATGGCTGTTAACATATGAAAAGATATGAAATCTCTGTCAGGGGGCGGTCAGTGCACCTTGGGGTGCCTGGGTGGCTCAGTTGTTTGAACATCTGACTCTTGATTTCGGCTCAGGTCATGATCGAAGTGTTGCGGGATCAAGCCCTGTGTCAGACTCCATGCTAAGCTTGGAGTCTGCTTGGGATTCTCTCCTTCTCTCCCTCTGCCCCTCTCCTCCACTCATGCTCTCTCTCTTTCAAAAAAAGAAAAAAGGAAAAGGAAAACGCACATTAACAGTGCTGAGATGCCTTTTTTGTTCTTTATTAAATCTATTAGACTGCCAAAAACCTACGTGTGAAAATACACGGTTGGCTGTGAGGACTACATTGCCATACATTGCTGGTGGGCATGTGATCTAGCACAGCCCCTACAAGGGCAATTTAGCACTCTTTATCAAAATAAGTGCATACATATGTCTTCTGACAAAGAAATCCCACTTTTCAGAGCTTTCCCTACTGTTAGATATGTTTGCATGCATACGAAGTCACATGCAGACAATTATAAATCGCAGCAAAAGATAAGAAACAATTCAAATGCTCACAATGGAGAACCAGTTAAATAAATTAGGGGTCCGCAAATGGGCCCAAGTGGCCCTCTGCCTGCTCCTGCTGGGCCTGCACCCAAGAATAGTTTTATTTTTAAATGGTTCAAAAATCAAAAGCAGAATTATTTTTTGTGACTCTTGAACATCACATAAAATTCTAATATCAGTGTTCTGCTCTACAAGAGAGAGCTGAGTAGCATCCACAGAGACTGGAGGGCCCACACAATGCGGGAATGTTACTATGTGCAATCTCCATCCAATGGAATGGATTCCTATGGAAAGGTTCCTGGGATATTATTATTGAATTTTTAAAAAGCAGATGTGTGAATTGTGAATTGCCTGTTATCCTTTGGGTAGAAAAGAAGGGGATATAGTTGTATTTTATTGAATATGCATTAAAACTATCTGATTGAAAATACAAGAAATGATTCAACAGTGCTTACCTTTGGGGCAATGTGTGTGTGTGTGTGTGTGTGTGTGTGTGTGTGTGTGGTGTGTGAACATGTTGTCTACTCAAAAAAGTAAGTTAAAAATTATTTTTAAAACTACACTGTGCTAAAACACACCACGGCAAGCGGTCAGGCCTGCCTGGGTGAAACAGAGTTCGGGAGTGGCATCTTGAGGGCAGTGAGTCTGGAGATGTCTCTAAGGCCTGACAGAGTTTGCGTTTTTGCAAATCTGGAGGAGAATGAGGAGCAACAGGATGTTTGTGCTCTTAAAAATGCTATTCTGGAAACCAGAGAGGAGTGGGCGGAAGAAGCTTGGGCGGGTAGAGAGAGAAAGGGCTAGAGAGTGGGGATCAGGGGCTGCCTCTGGGACAGGATCTAGGAAGCTGGATGCAAGAGTGGAAGGGAGCCTTTCTTCTTTGCATCCTTTTGTTGGATTTGTGTGTGTGTTTTCACTTCCATGATTTCCTTTAAAAATACTATCATTTATTTTTAAAAGAAAAGCCCTTCAGGGAAGGTGCGAGGAGGGCCTGAACTGTGGTAGTGGCTGGGGGTTGGGAGAAAGGACGTAAATCAGGAGCCAGGATGTCAGGACTCAGTGGGTCAGTGGAAGTGGGGCTGGTGGGCCTAGTCCTTGGCCCCTCACCCCTGAGGGCTTGGGGAACAGAAACTTGTGGGGAGGAAGACTGGAGGGTGCAAGGTTCACCTGCCCCGGGGGTGACTTCTCTCTGACTTCCTGGGCCACAACACAAGCCTCCGGTAGGCATAAACCATCACCCAGACGCTCTGGGCTTTAGATTCCACTTTGACCCCAGCAAGACATCTCCAGCCTGGACATGACCTACGGGCAAACCCCTTCTTATGCAGACGATAAGGTCCAGCCAAAGCCAGCAGGAGTTACTGTCCTGGTCCCTTCCTCCTGCTCCTTCCAGTGCCCCCCAGGCCCTCCCTCCTCATTACTCTAAAGGGAAGTTCTGCATAACCAAGCTCTGATACTGGGTTTCCAGACTCTTCCTAGGACTTCTCTGTCAGTACTTTACTTTCTATTTGTATATATTGTCCTTGCCCCAATGTCATTGCACCATAAACTCTTTGAGGCAAAGACTGAAGGTCTTTGTGACCTCATGGAGGCACACCGTTTCTTTTCTATTTGGTAGGTGCAAGTGAATGTGCTGATTGGCTGATTGATGGGGACTGCCCAGTCATCTCAGCAGCACTGCCAATGCACCTGCCCTCTGACTCTGCAGAGCCCAGCCTCCCAGAGCAGGAAACTCCCCCAGGGCCAAGAAGTCAAGGGTCTTCTCAGGCATTCATCTCTCTTCAGTGGCTCTCCACATTCAGCCCTTCTCTGCCCAGATAGTATCAGCCAAATGGAAACTCATTAGTCAAAAGCTGTATTTAAGCAAGTATTCTGTTTGGACATCAAAGGAAAGAAACATAACAGTGAAAATGATAATAAACAACAATGATCATCATCATTTTAAAGAGACAACATCAGTGCCTACAGTTCCAATGAGACCCTGGAGTGTCAGTCGCTTTATCTGCAAACACAAAACGCAACTCACCTGCCTCTTCAGGTATAAAGAGAGCTCATAATGCTCAGAAAACTGGAAATCACTTTATAACTGCCACTTACTGTTATTGTTCATAAGAGCTTTGGGATCGCAGCAATAAGAATCCCAATATGCTCTCGATATAAATGATGGTATACTCTCAGTACAACGGAATTAAACAGGTATTTAATGGCAACCTCAGCCCAGATCTCTGGACAGAAAATAAACCCACAGTTCAGCTCCTCCAGGCCACTGAGGTTGGTCTCAGCCTCAGGAAGTGGAGCCTGGAGTCAGGGTGAAAGTCCTCGGCTCTGCCCCTGGGGAAAGGGCTGGTGGGGGCGGGCAGCTCTCACAAAGGAGCCTCGGGGATCTGCCTCTCCTCCATTCCCTCCTCCAAAGGGAGAAAAGTCTCTTCTTTCCCGCTTCTCTGGGCTGAGCGGAAGTTGAAAAGGGGTTACTTATTCCTAATGTTATTTATAGCTTAGCCAAAGACTGCTAGGTCTCCAGCCTCAGGTCTGGGAACTGCCTTCTGCAGCCACACTGGGAGAGGGTCCCAGTCAGCAGCAAAGCCAGGGGCCATCTCCTGGTGGCGCTTTGTGCTCGTAGTATAAACTGAAAAGCCCCCCAGGTGTCTGGAAAGGAGAGGGCCTCACTACAGAAACACTGACCAGAACTGGGCGCGGTGTTAGCACGACCTTGATAACGTGGGGTCCAGCGCCCTCTAGTGTCTGCTGCAGGGCTTGGTGTGCATCCTGCTCTTTTGATGAGGTTTTCTGGGGAAACTTTCTCTAAACAGGAGAGGGACTGAAATGAGGAAACACGTTCCCTGTGCACAGGGCTGTCCTCCTGCCCACGACGAGGACTAGGGTTTTGGTAGGAGAAGCTGAAAAGCTACAATCCTAATGCGTCACAGACGGGGGCGTTGAGTGAGGGCATGGGGGAGTCTTTCTGTTGGAAGGAAGCTGGGGTGACTCACAAGTAATATTTAGAGTCTTAGTCCCAAAAGATTGGCTTGGGTTAGTCTGCTTGAATATTTTTGCTCACACTAAGAAAAAAACACTGGTGCTATTTTATGACTTTTATGCTTTTCAAACTAGTTTCTTAGCACTTGCCCAGAGCTAGCATATGGACTATTTACAAAAGTGCTTGCAAGCTGTTTCATCACTGAACCCACTCCTGCTCCTTGCTATTGCCTTGGTGGACCAAGCAGTCCTTTTTTCTTATTGTCCTGCATCCTAACTGCCTCCAACCTTCTGCTAATCAAAGTCACCATTTGCTAGTCATTTTACACAGTTCATTTAAAATTCAGAGCAGGGGCGCCTGCGTGGCCCAAGCAGTTAAGCGGCCGACTTCAGCTCAGGTCATGATATCACGGTTTGTGAGTTCAAGCCCCGCATCGGGCTCTGTGCTGACAGCTCAGAGCCTGGAGCCTGTCTTCGGATCCTGTGTCTCCCTCTCTCTCTCTGTCCGTTCCTTGCTCATGCTGTCTCTCTCTCTCTCTCTCTCTCTCTCTCTCTCACAAAAATAAATAAAACATAAAAAAAAATAAATAAAATAAAATTCAGAGTAGCCCAGGGGCACCTGGGTGGCTCAGTCAGTTGAGTGTCTGACTCTTGATCTCAGCTCAGGTCATGATCTCACAGTTCATGGGTTTGAGTTCTGTGTTGGGCTCTGTGCTGACAGCATGGAGCCTGCTTGAGATTCTCTCTCCCTCTCTCTCTGCCCCTACCCCACTTGTGCTCTCACTCACTCTTTCTCTCTTTCTAAAAAATAGATAAATATTTTTAAAAAATTCAGAGCAGGCCAGAGAGTGGATATTGGTATTCTCACTTTAGACACGAAAAAACTAATTCATGGGGAAGTTAAGTGACTTATTTAGAGTATTCCATCTGGGGGTATCCCGCTATTGCAGAGGAAGCTACATTATCCAGGAGGTCCTGGAGAAGGTAAACACGGTGCTAGCTCAGAGGACACTTCCTACCAGGACCAGTCCCTGTGACCCCAAGCCTTGGCTGGCCTGTTGGTGTAAACACCCTCCTTCCTCCCAGCATCTGTCCTGCTCTCCCCGCCCCAACATAAACACTTACGCAGCCAACACTCCTCCACACTTGGAAACCACCCCAGAAGAATAATGAGAGCAAAGAGCAGGGATTTGGCAAATGTTCAGAATGCCAGGAGAATCATGGATTTGTCTCTAACTCCCTGAGCTTTGGCCTCATCCAGCGGAAAACCAGGAACATTCCCTGCTGCCTACTCCCTTCCCTTCCCTCTTGACCCCCTCCACCATTCTCCACCAAGTAGACACACCTTCGGAGCAAGGTTAAGTCAGGCCACCCTCTGGATTTCTCTGAACAAAATTTTTGCTTAAATATACAGATTTAGAAATGAAGTTTAAATGGGGTAACACGCTGCAGTGGAATGCAGACCCCAACCTCCATGAAGAGAGTAAATGTTCGAGGCTACTCGCAGCCCATGGGACGTAGGTAATGGCAGGCATACAGGATTAAGAGACCTTAACTTAAATCCCAGCTGAGTGACTTTGGGCAAGTCACTTAACATCTCTGAGCTTTAGTCTCCTCATTTGCAGAATGAGGCCATCCTTTTCTTATCTGCTAGGCAATAGATGAACACGTGCTTTGTAAAACCCTGCCGGGAGGAAGGTACCACAGGAGGAAGGAAGAGTAGGAATTCGCAGGATTTATGTAGGAGATTTTATTATTCACTTTCCCCTTTTCCTACCTTCCCCACTTAAAAAAAAATCTGTTTCCTTCTACAAAATGGATATTAAGTCACACACAGACACACACACTCCCATGGTCCCTATGGGCTCATCACTGTTTTAGAACTAAATGACCTTGGGGAAAAGCTTTTCCAATAAAGACCCAGGGGTCCCTGGGTCTTTCTTCAGGGGAGACAGGAAAGGCAGAACCAGGAAGATCTACGGCAGCATCCATTATTTGCAAAAGGAAGGCCTCAGAAGGCTATTTCCTCTGCTGCCAGCTAATAAAGATGAACATTTGTGGCGGGCGCCGGGGGGGGGGGGGGAATCACCCCAGCAAGCCAGCAGAGCCAGTACATTCAAGGTGAGAGGAATACAACCGTGATAAGGAGCTGTTAGTTAGGGAGATGGAGGTTGAGTTTGGCATTCTCTCCCTGGTGGCAAAGCTAGTTTGAAAACCTTGATTTCTTCACAGGCTCCATTTCTAATTTAAGATGTCTCCACCCGCTTTGGCAAATTCTGTGCCTCTCCACCAGGGAGGAAATAGCTTCCTAAGAGAGGCTCAGGAAGAACAAAGGCCTCATTAGGATCAATCACTTATTCTGAGTACACATTCCCGAGAATCTCTATTGATGATCTTGGGTACAAACGAAGTGGTAATTAAGGATATAATGCAAATGATCTTCGGCTTAGTAACTCCCCTTATAATTGAAATTTACTAAATTAAGTCTGAGGTTTTTGAAACTAGGTCTTTAAAAAAAAAAGTCCCCAATTATCATTACCCCCTCGCCTTCCTCCCACCCACCCCTCCATAATGTAATTAGTTTAAAATAAAATCCATGGTAGGATGACGGTGTGCTGCCTACAGATATGGTAAAGCTGCGCTTGCTCTCTGAAATGCTGGTCTCCTACACGCACTGCCTGGGGAGCGAATGAGGAGAAGAGTCTTGCATCAGTCAGGCTCTGCTGTTGTCTAACATAGGACAAGGACCCTGGACACAGATAGGGTTGGCGGTACAGGCGATGCTGCATAGGGAGAGATTTTCTGGCTTCTCTCTTCTGTTCCTTTCCTCTGCATCCTCAGATCTGGTGTGAGCTGAGGATCTTTCAGAGGAACAGGTAAACAATTGTTCTGTGGGGGTAGGAGAGGAAGTGGAATTTCTTTGGGATCCTGTCAAGGCAGAGACAGGGGGAGACAGGGGGGTTAGGGGACATCAGAAACCCATCTCTGTGTTCTTACAGGTCAGTGAGCCAGACTGAAACTAGAACAACCCTGGGTCTCCTCTGAATCCTGTCCTTTGCCGCCTGATGCGACCATCACCAACCTGAACTCTTTTCTCCTGACCAGGCCCCGCAGAGGGCCAGGCCCACTTACCTTTTGGAAGGAAACCCCCAGAAGCCAGGTGGTCAGAGATCGGGAACCCAGAAGGTGGTCCAGCCTCCCCATCTGCATCCCCAGTTTGGTCCCCTGGGCAAACCAGAAAGTGGGCTGAACGTTGTCCTGAGGACATCTGGCCTTCCACAAGAGCACATCGGCTTAATTCAGATGAAAAGAGCTGTTCGTCTTTGAAATCATGCTCTAATGTCCTTGAGCAATGGCAGAACTGGGGTGGGAGAGGAGGGGAGAAGCTGCCACAACCCGCCTCTTCCCTCTTCTTCTCCCCTCCACCCAATCCCCCTCCTGGCCCATGGCCTCTCCAAACCAAGGTGCGCACAAAAAACGCCGGGAATTAACTGATCCTCACCTGGGGAAAGTCAAAGGCTGCGAGGTCCATCTAAGAACCCAGAAAACAGCCTCTCTCAGGCTGGCAGCACAGACCTGGAGGAAAACGCCTTCTCCCCCTGAGCCCGCCCTTTCCATTTGGTGTGTGTGCCTGCTCTTCCTTCGTCAGGTCACATTGCTCATGTTGGAAACTTCAGAAAACGCCTAGCTGAACAACTTCTGATGGCAGAGACAAGTAGCAGAGTTGTTTCTGGGGAGCATAATAGGTGTGCCTTCCATTAGTAAATCAGATTAAAAGAAAAAAAAAAAAAAAGACAAACAATAGCAATCTTGTCTCCAGATAAGCTTGTACTTAAAACGCTGTTCTGAACTAACATGGGTGTGTTAACTGTTGGATCCTGGTGCCCTGAGTGGGGCTGGGACCTGGTAGGTGCTCAATAACTATTGATGGAAGGAAGGAAGGAAGGAAGGAAGGGAGGGAGGAAGGAAGGAAGGAAGGAAGGAAGGAAGGAAAGAATGGCTCTTGTTCAAAACCTTTCAGTAGCTTCTCAACAGTACGGAAAAATGCCCTAATTCTAGAATCTGGTACATAGGATCCTGCAATCTGATGCCATGCCTGCTTTCAGAGGCTTTCTGCACACTGCCTGCCTGCCACTAGTGATCAGCTGGAGGACTTGTTAACACACAGTCACTGAGTCAGTCACTGCCGGAGTTCTTAAACTAACGATAGGCCTGGGGTGGGGTGGAGAACTTGCCTTTCTAACAAGTTCCCGGGTGATACTGATTGCTGCTGGTTGGAGACCAGGCTTTGCCCGTTTCCACAAAGGGCACTCTGTACCCTATGGAGTCGAGGTCCGGCTCCAATGCTACCTTGCCATAAACCTCAACATGCCAGCCAAACTGCACCCAAGCCCCTGCCCTCATTCACCCCCCGCTGGCTGTGGCTCCTTGCCTGTGCTCAGCTCTATCTCTCAGACCTTGTAGGTCTAAAGCTGCTGCCTCCCTGGACCCACAGCTGCTGATCTTCCCACCCACTCTTCCATGTTTTGGAATCCCATCCTGCAAGGCCAGTGGAAACCCCACTTGGGTGGACACAGGACCGTTTCTTCTACTCTGCGTTCCCCCAGCTCAGCACTTACCCCCCTCCCTCTCTGTGTGGGGCTCCTTGAAGGCAGGAGCTGGGATGCTATCTTTTCATGCACCTCGCAGGACCTCATCCAGTGCAGCCTTAAGACCGCCATGAGCTGAAGATGCGCTGTTTGCCTTGGTCACTTTCCATTCCCTTCACGGAGACCTTAATAGAAAACCTAAAGTACCCGATGCTGCCCTGGGGCCTGGGGGGTTTGCCCCGGGATCAGTGTCTATCTTCCAGTGCTCAGGCCCCCTCTGCCTTCCTTCCAGCCACTGGCCTGGGTCGTGGCTGACCTACACAGACAGCTGGACGTCCTCCCTCGACTACATGAGTGAAACATTCTTGTCACTAAAACACAGTTCCAAGTTCTCAATGTGTTGTCTTTGAGACTTGGAAGGGAAGTGTGACTTTTGGCGGTAAGCCACGTGATGGTAACTCATCTTGGACACGTGAGAGGCAGATAAAAGGAAATGTTCTGCAGCCTGTTTAAATGTCAGTGACTAAGATGCAGGGAATGCACTGAGAATATTCTCACTTCTCAGCTGTGGGCACCTGAAAGGGTATTGCCCCATGCCACCCACCTGTCATGTGAGCCTCTAGCTTCATGTCCTGTCATCCTCGTGATTCCAGGCATAGGTTTTGGAAGCTCTGCTCAGACTGCTGAAGCAAAAAGGGAACTTTGTGCTCACCTTTGCAGCATGGCCCAGGGCAGCTCCTGGAACTGAAGAAGGAGCTCTAGGAACCTGGGTTGAGAGACTGACACTGGTCCCAAGTATGCCAGGACCCTCCCTCTGTCCCCCTGACTCTCATTCTGCTCGTCTTCACATATGGGCCCACCCCTCCTGCTGCTGCAGGTGAGAGACAAGGTACTATGATCAGGCCAGTCTCCGTGCCCACCAAGGCCATGTGGAATGGGAGGGGGACTGTTCCCCAAAGGAGATATAGATGCCAGGCAGACCCAAACCAGACGTGCACTACAAATGGTTAGTAAATGTCACGTCTTTATCACGTGCCAGGCATTGTGCGAAGTGTTTACATACTCCTTTGGTCCGCAAGCTGACTGTATGATACAGGTCCTAAACATGACATTTGTCTGTCTTATAAATGAAAAGGCATGACACCAATTATACATAGGTCCTTTCTGCCAGCTCCAGTGCTGGGTTTGGGGCACTCAGGAAATATGATTTGTATGTGAGAATATGCTTTTTTGGAAATAAACACATGGCTTCGGAAGAAGGCCTACAAACCATCAGTTAGCTCTGGTTGTCTCCATGTCAGTAGCTATGAGGCTAAGATCATCCCTGTTGTTTAGTCTCTTATAAATGTTGTTTTATGTTTCCAGTTGTTAATTCCGGATAGTTAAGATCTCTCTAGGGAGGCACCATCTCTCTGTGTGTCTACAGTGAAGGAAGATAAGTCTCATCATGGGAAATCAGAGGGGTTTCCTTCCCTGTCCCATTCAGCCAAGAATACACATAGCTCTGGGATAGCATTTAAACGGAGAGACAACCGAATTAAATCAGGATATGTCATGGGGTTCTCCTTCCAGCCAGGGGTATCTGCCATCAGGAGATGTGTTCATGGGTCTTGGAATTCCACCCAAAGAAGGACTCCTCCAATCTGGCTTTATTTCTATGACCAGCTCTTGCCTGTATTCCCTCTAAGAAGAAACAGCCTGAAAAAACTTGCTCCCAACTTTGCCACTAAGAGAAAGTGGATCATAACAGACCCTGATCACCACCTGATGGAGTGGTCTCATGTCACCCCAGGGGAGTGGCTCCAGGCTTAAGGGAAGCCCCTCCAATGTTATCTCCAGACTGTGCACTTCATGCAGTTACAGAGTGCACCTCCTCTGCTCACCATTATATTGCAACTCCCAGCATGGTGGCCCACACCCAGTAGGTCCCCAATAAATGTATTTTGAATAAATGAATAATAATCTATTCTCAAGTGATGCCTCAGGTAGCTATTGAAATCAGTTGGTGACAATGAGCCAGGGCCACTCTACTGGCCACTGTAGTTACACGCAGCAGAGACCATCATCATCTTTGAGGCCCAAAATCATGGCCCAAGTTTGTCAAAAGCACCTACAATTTTTCTTCCTGCTCAGTCCTGAAGATTCTACTTTTGGTTGTTATCTGTGTAAATGCCAACACTGTAGGAAAATGTGGTCACAATCCTTCTGTAATATTCTGCCATGCCTCTGCTCCCTCTGAGAGTTCTGACTAGAGCCTTCAAATCTGAGGCAAAGAACATTCACCTGAAGTCAGGCGACCAGCGTTCACCAGCTCTATAGCCACTAGCAAAAGCCAATAGTTCCTGACCACTTACTATGTGTCTGGGACTTTGATGCATGATCTCATTTAATCTTCAAGAAGATCCTATGTAAATGGTGCTGTCACCATCTCCATTTCCCTTATGAGGAAAGTAGAGTTTCCAGAGCATATGTACCTCCTTCGATGCCACACAGCCACATGATAACTCGTTACCTTGAGGCTCAAACCCGTCTGTCAGACTCCAGTGCCAGTGATCTCAAATCACTGGGCAGCTTTGCAAGCTACTTGACCTCCCAAGGCTCAGTCTTGTCTTCCTTTGAATGGTGATAAAAATCATCTCTTGGGGTGAACATTGTCATGTTGATGCATTGCAGAAACTGTAAAGCACCGCTAGCCCTTTAAATTAGCATTGCTATTGCTCCAGTTCAAAGCAGAGTATTAGAAGCCAGCACCAGATTGATATATGCCTCCACCCACCTCCCTCAGTCATCTTGCCAATGCTTCAGCCATCAACACACTTTCCCAAACACCTGCTTTGTGCCACTCACACAGAAATGAATCAGAGAGGGTCCTTGCCCTGGAGAGGCTCACAATCTTATGAGCATTTCCATGATATAATGAGGCTCAAAGTTGGGTCTACACACTTAGCCCAAGAGTCACCCTTGCCTGATGGCATCTTGTTCCTCTGGAAGTTCTTCTGGGAAGTTTGATACTGATGGTCAGACCTCTAGGACAAGAGATTAAGAAGTCAGGTAGGAAGTGGAAATAAAGGCCACCCCAGCTTTGAGAGTCACACCCCAGGGAGGAAGGAGACTCTCCACTCTTGCAAAGGATGATCAAACAGAGTGGTTAATGGGTTCAAATAGCCCTTTGCTCTCCTGGCCACATGACCTCTGGTAAATTACATAACCTCTTTAAGGTTCAATTTTGTCACCCCCTTCCTTAAAGGGGGGGGAGAGGATAGGGGTAATTTTTGATAATAGTGTAAAGAGTTGAGTGGCACATAGCAAACATTAGCTCAAGTACAGCCAAAGGCGGCAGGAACAGTTAATACTGGTCACAGTGTGAGGCGCACATGAGCAAGTGAGAGGGGAAATGGTAGCCAGTGCCTGGAAGGAGGAAAACGCTCAGGGAAGGAGGGCAAGAGGAGCACACCCCCCCCAACTCAGTGAATTGGAGGGGGCATTTGGAACCAAAGCCTTAGTCATCCAAGGTAGCCAAGATTTAAAAGGACCAAAATACCAAATAATAAAAACTTAATGCTTTTTCCAACACTGAAAACTCTGTTTGCATGTACATAATATCAGGTATTTTTGTTATGCTTTCAAAGTCATTATCTCATTAGATCCGTAAAACAACCCCATGAAGAATGCAAGAAGAAAATACTCATGCCCATTTTACAGATGGTGAAATCGAGACTCCAATGAAGTCTCTTGAGGTGAAGCCAATTGATTAAGGTCACACTGTTAGGAATGGTGAAAGGGAAATAGCACCTAGTACTTGGTTTGGGGTTCAACACCATCTTTCCAGGGAAATCTTTGTGGAGAAAATGGAAAAAATACAGACGCCTGGATTACCTAGAGAAGCTTTAAAACTTCTAATTCTTGGGCACGCCTGAGACCTTGTAAGTAAGAATCGGTGTATGCAGGATCGATTCCCAGGAAGTTCCCCTGGGGGGAGCCAAGGCAGTTAGGCTGGCATGGTGAACCGGCGTCGGGAAGCCAGGAGCAGAAACAGTAATGCTTTGTTTGTGGTTGGAAAAGGGTTTGAAGGCACATGCCAGCCAGGACAAATGCCATAGCCCACCAGCTGGGGCCCCACCCATCAACCACGCTGCCACTCCTCTTCCCCCACCCAATCCACCCTCCAATTGCAACCAGGAGGAGCTTGCTGCCACCCCTACTCATATGCTCACAACCCCACTTAAACCTTCCTGAGCTTTCCCAGACATTTAGCCTAGCCAACAATCCCTGCCTGATCCAACAGCATTATCTGCCATTCTCTGTTCCCTAGCCCCACATGCCTTCTTTAGAATTGCAGAGATTCCCTCCTACCACAGGGCTTTTGCACCTGCTCCTGCTGCCATCTGATGCCCGTGGCTCCCCATCCCACTGCCCCCACCCTTCCTCCACTGTCTCCTTCTGATCTCAGCATTGTTCTCAGGGAAGTCTTTCTCAACTCCCAGTCGAGGGTAGAGTCCTTTTTTATATCTTCTCTTTCTTCAGTGATTCTCGTTAATGACTGTAATTGTGTACTGAAGGGTGTGGTTATTTTATTTAGGTCTATCTTCCCTTCCCACCAGCACTGGGCTTCTGGAGACCAGGGACCATGTCTCCATGTCTGCCCTGCTCACCAATGTCTTCTCAGTGCTTGGCGCTCAGTGAACATGTGCGGGATGATGTTGTAGGACATGTGTGACAGGAAAGGCCAGGATCCTGCTGCCCCCATTCTTGATTCCCGCGAGGCAAGATGTTTTAAAAAGGCCAGTTTGAGGAAGCCATTTGAACATCAGTGTCCCGTCAAAGTGCAAAGTCACTAGGCTTTATTGCCAACTAACATGCACAGCTGACACTCTCGACTTTGTGCTGCCCGTAATCCCCACCCTGACCATGAGGGACTCTCACAGTCTTCTTGATCTCTGTTTTGTTTGAATTTTTATGAGGAGAATTATTTTTATAATCTGCAAAGGCCATAAAGAGAATATTTGAGGTTTGTAAAAACTGGGTAAGACTCTAAGGTGACATTAATTCTCTCTCTAAAAATCATAATTTGGAAGAAAGTAGAATTTATTTAATGTATTTTTTGAAGGTATTTAAGGAAGTATTAGAAATTTAATTGCAGTTTTTCTGGGCATTCTGAAGTTAAGAAAAAGATATAATGTTATGATTCAAATGTCCCCATTACCTTCATACCACTGATGCCAGCAGGCCAGGTCCAAGGACCCTGTGGGTCCCACAGGACCAGCCAAGGGTCTTTGGTTTCATGCAAGATGGAAATCAAATGTGAGCCAGCAGAAGGGGAAAGCAGAGTTTACTGAAGATACAGAGAGAGCAGATAACAGATGGAGTCAGTGTCCTAGAGACTCAGAAAGGAAAGGAGAGAATCTCTCCTTGGCTTGGAGTGTGGGGTTTTTATTGGTGATTGTGGTCTGGTGCACGTGTCCTCTCAGGCATCCGGAACTGTTCAGAACAAGGACAGGATCCTAGTGTCCTTCATAAGTCACTCCTTCCCTGAAGCCAGGGGTCTTGGTGTTGAGACTAGAACAGTGGTCTGGATATCTAGGTAGGGGTCTGCCGGATGATTCCTTAGATATCATCTATTGTGCTGGAAGCCTCAAAAGATATCATTAACTCTTTGTCCCTTACAAGGAGGACGGATGCTATTCGCATTACGAGGCATGAATAGAATGGGGCAGGAGTGCTGGGTCCTGGCAAGAATAGAAGCAAGAAAAAGAGCAAAGGAAAAAATCAGATATTTTTCATGGGATCCTTTCAGTTTCCATCTCACCACAATGCGTTGTTAACTTTAAGGGACCCAGCAGGAATTTGAGAGGTAGACCATGAAGACACAAGTAAATTCTCAGAGAAAGGCAACGGCCTACTGGTTTGACTGATGGCGCCTCCTGGGATAAGTAAATGGAGCCCAAATAGGAGGCTGGTCCTACATGCCAGGTGGTACCAACCCTCCACCCCTCACCACTTCCTTCCCAAACTCCTGCTTCACCCTAGCCCCCTAGTACAGAAAGGAAAGCCAACAATGGTGTGGGATTATTTGTTTTTTCACAGCACTGGTGGTTTTTTAAAACCCACTTAGTGTGTGTTTTGGTTTGTCCACTTCAAAGAACTGGTGTCTGAAATGATGGTACTAACTCACCTGAGACTGTGCCTCCCCTCCCCCTGCTGGTACCCTAGATTCTGACTCACTTCTGGCTTCTCGCTGGTCAGAATCTCTTTATTACTTGGTTATTAGAAAAAAGCATCAGAGGTGTTAAAGAACCTGTGTTTTCTGTTGGGCAGAAATAGAGCATTCAATAATGGCACAGGATTCACCGGCTTCCCAACTTAGTCAGGTGACTCTCAGCTCCTTCAGGCTAGGTGAATCCTGTCACATTCAGGTGATTTTTCTCCCTTTATCTCTGCTGGACCAGATCCAATGGGATCCTACCTTTGAACCAGTAATTTGAGTAGTTTTGAGGGTTGGGGAGTGGGGGCGGGGAAGGGAAGGAAAAAGTTTTAAGCACAACAAAATTTTGGAGAATCAGACAAAACAGTAGTTCCTGGATTCAATGATTAGGTGGCCTGGGAGACTGGCAGGAAGCTAACAAGAAATGAGGTGGGTCAGTTTACTCTTGGTTATGCAAGCATGGGCCTAGCCCTTATTCTGAAGTGTATGTATCTACCACAACATTCTATTGGATGGATGGGTAGATGGGTAGATGGGTGGGTGGATGGGTGGGTGGATGGGTGGGCGGGTGGATGGATGGGCGGGTGGATGGACGGGTGGGTGGATGGATGGGTGGGTTGGTGGATGGATGGACCATGAAGTTCTACTGTCAGTGTTCATTTACTGTGGCAGACACTGTCAGTACCTTGCCTGTATTCTCTCTGTTCTCACTTCTACACTCAAAGGGCTACTTATTTCACATACCTGCCACTCTGTCTCTGTGAGTCTTTATCTGGCAGGGGGAGTATATGAGGCCTATGAGCCAGAAAAGGAGAGTGAATGTCCTGGAAGTAGACCTCAGTCAACGGTGGATGGGGACTTGGTGGGTAACTAGCTTACTTGCATATCACTGGGGGCGGGGGTGTCTACACAGTGGGATTGACCCCTAGTTGCCCTCGGTGATAACTGGCAACACATGCTTTAGTGCCTTTCTTTGTTCTTTCACTGTTTCCTGGGATCATCTTCCAAATGAACTATTTGCCCTTGAATCTGTGTTTTAGGGCATGCTTTTGGAAAACCAAACTAAGATACTCATTTCACTGACTGCTTTGTACATGTGACCAAACTGTCTCCAGGTGTCACTCTTAACCCTCTGTGTCCTAAAAACAAGAATAATCTGATTGTAAGAAAAGCACGCTTGAGCCACACCTCATTGGAATAGTATTACACCCTGTCCAAGTGCAAAATCACTAGGTCTGATTGCCCAGTACTGTTTCCGACCTTGGTGGTGTCAGTAACCTCCAGCCTGAGCCAGAGAGCCTCCCACAGTCTTCTTTGTCAATGTTTGGTTTGAGTTTTTATGTGGTGCATTATTTAACCCACACTTAATTGGAATAGTATTAAACTCATTCTTGATTAATTCTCTCTGGAAAATCTCATCTTATTAAGTACTTAACAGAAGTTCAGCTTCATTACGGAAGCTGATCGGATTCTGTTATTTAATGACTGAAAGGAGAATGAATGTCAGACACACAGACCTGTTTTTCTGGTCAACCTCCTTTGACAACACAGTTTTCCTAACTTGAAGGCAGTCATGTTTGCTAAAAGAACACCCCTTTTAGCTTTTCTCTGATAATGAAGTATCTAACTTCCCTACAGGTCCTCAGAATACTTACAACAGTGTTTAGCAACACTTAAAGTAATGGTTTCTCCACACTAAGCACTGGAATCCCCTGGGAGCATTTATTTCCAAGGACCCTGGATCCCTCTCCAGACCAGTCCATGGCAGTGTCTAGGCTGCTGTAGTTTTAAAGTTCTCCAATTGGTTCTAACGTGCAGCCAGGGGTGAGGACCACTGACTTAAGGCCACAGAGCTTATAGGAGGCCACTGACACCAGCAATTCCAGGAGCCACAGCTCTGGATGAAGTAAGAAGAACTAAAAGTGTCATTGGTGGCACCTCCAGGTGACCCAGCACATGTCATAATAACATGGTCACTGCATTGTGTGGCCTGCTCCACGCTTTACTCCACCCTCACTCACATGTCCCTCCCCTCACAAACCCACGCTCTAATGAGAAAACACTCACCATGAAATAACCTTTTGTTCCCAGAGCATAGCAAAAAACTCTCTTTCCCTAGGAGATTTCAAATCAAGAATTTTATCTTCTCATTTGAAAGCTTGGGCAGTTGAGCCTCATGCATTTTCATTTCCCTCTCTTCCAATCTGAGTAATTTCTGCTCCTGGCTGAACCTTTGGATATTTTCTCAGCCTTGGTGGATGTGACTGCCTTTATCCCTGGGGTATAATTCTAGAGAAGGAGTTCTTCGTGTTCCCAGAAACAAACAAAAATTTAAAAAGAAAGAAAAGAAAGAAAATGGAACCCATAAGCCATGACATCAGTTTATGACTGGCTTCTATTAAGCCTGGCCCTTAACGACCTTGGGGCCTCAGAGGACTTTTGAAAGGCTGATAATGCTCTCTCATAAAACTTTAAGAAACCATGGTGAGCCCAAGCCATGAACTATGGGACTCCAAGCCAAATGGTAACTTAATTTAAATTGAAAGTCCATGAACTTTCAAACATGTTTATATATTTTGGTGTGTACCTCCATTTTTCTGAGGGGACAGTCTCACATCTTCAGGTTGGTATCTGACTCCACAAAGTTTTAGAATTAGCAACTTCATGCCCAAACCCAGATGTTAGACACGAAAAACTAATGTTGAAACTTCTACACACCCTGGGTTTCCTCCCTCTCTCTGTTTTCTTATCTCTGACCTCTTCTCCTACCTCCAACCTTCACCATCTAGCGGCTCTGGAATGCCACTACATGCAAATTCCTGGTCTCAGAAATGGGGATCTAAGGCCACAGGGCTCCCAGACATCAAGGGTCAAGGAGACCAAGTGATCCAGTGCTCCGGGTCCAGCAGTTCTTCAGAATGAAGATCTGGCACAGGCTTTCAGGTGACCTACGGGGTCCCCCACAACCACTGACCAAGACTAACATACCTGCAGGCTAAGGACTGGATCAGTGAGAGTGGATGACCTTGCTCTCTTCTGCAAGTTTATGGGATTATTTTCTTTCCGTGCATCCTTACAAAGGCATGACAAGGTGGTCATCTGTCACTTAAGGCTTCCCACTACATCAAAGCAGACACCCAACAAGCTAAGGGAGAAAAAATGGCAGTCTCCACCCTGGCATACATTTTGTTCCCCTCTCCCCTTGGAAAGGTCAAGCCTTCTCAGTAACTCTTCTGTGATGAGGGGTGGGTGGGGGGAAGGTATGAATAATGTCTCCTACCAAGGGAGGGAATACAGGCCTCTGTAACTAAGTTCCATAAAGGTGAGGGGGACTGTGAGTGTGCATGAAGGCATGCAGAGGGCACAGGGAGAGGGGGCCAACATCTACTGACTGCCTAGAATGTGCCAGGGATGTGTTAGATCCCTTCCCCACAATATTGCCTGCAGGGCACATTCAAACAAGGGAGCACAGAGCCACACTGTGGGGCTGGAAAAGTCCCCAACCCCAAGGGACTTACTCCTGAAAGGGGCAGAATAAATCTTTCTATTGCCCATGACAGTGACTGCCAATTGTGCCCCAAATTTAACCCTTTCTTCTATAGAAACACTGTCCAGTAGAATTTTCTCTGGCAATGAAAATGTTCTGTATCCACACTGTCCAGTATAGTCACCATGAGCCACATGTGGCTATTGAGCACTCGAAATGTGGCTTCACTGACTGAAGAACTGAATTTGAAATCTTATTTAATTTTAACTCATTTAGATTTAAATAGCCACATGTGGCTAGTGGCTGCCAGTATTGAATAGCGAGTTTTAGAGTAGACTCAAGTTTTAGCTGGGCATGTGGTTGCCTGAAATAAAGATTATGTTTCACAGCCTCTTTTGCAGGCATATGATTAAGTCTTGACCAATAATGTGGGGGAAGTGATATACACAACTTCCAGGTTATGTCCAAAAGGGAAGAGGCATGCCCTCCCACCCCCAGTGCCTTCTTGCTGGTCGAACAGGGGTGTAGCGGTGCACCATCTGGAACCGAGTGATGAAGACAACACCTTAGGAGCAGCAGAGCAATAAGATAAAAGGAACTTGTGTCCCTGAGAATGACATCAGGTAGCATTTCCCCAATTCCAGCTCAGATATCTAATTCACTGTCATTTTGGGTCTCGGACATTAAGCCACATATCCTATCTTAACTGTTATATTGCCCACCTGTCTCTCACAGAGACTGTGGGAAACAAATGTCCTAGTTATTATTTTGATCATGTGGTTTCAAAGCTTCTGCCAGGTCTTTATACAGCTTAAGGGCAGACGTCCAGAATAAGGGGTCTCTGTTCAGCAAAGCACTTTGGTGAGCTGGCAGATCTGCAAAGGTAGACCTGAGTTTAGCCAGGAGAAAGGGATAGAGAGTTAGAGGATATGCATCAGAAAGAAGTTGGAGTTTGGAGGAAGACTGTCTTCTGGAGAGGGGAAGAGAAAGAACAAGGAGAGACCTGAGAAAATCAAGAAGAGCCTGAGGAATGATATGGCCAGCAGGGAATTTCCCAAAGTGACAATAATCGATGTTGTTCCTGTGCCGTGCTGTGACCTTCCAAATACTGCTGCACACCACAGCCTCATGTTGATGGGGCTTTGGAGAAAATGAAGGAGTTAGAATGGTGTCCAGCATGAGACAAGGCAGTGTGGTCAGAGAGGTCCTAGTAGCCAAGACACAGGGTTAGCTCAAGAGGGCAATGGAAGCCAGAAATCTGAGCGAGAGGTGACTTTGACACAAATAAGCACCTTGAGCATCCCCAGAGACATTGTGGGAAGGAGCATACTGACTTCCACCACTCTATCACCCTGCTTGAACGTTAGAGAAAATTGTCACCCCTACGAGTCTATATAGCCTACGACATCCAGACAGCTGACACTTGGATCTGCACTTCCCTACGGCACTATCTTTCTCCTAGCCCGCTCTCAAAGACCTGACAGCCAAGATGGGAAGAGAAACAAATGTTTCCCTCATGCTTTCTCTGCCCTGGCCTGCATTCAAGGAGATCTGCTCCCCTTAAATCTAGAGTACACAATCCTTAGGAGAAGTGAGAAAATCTGTCATTGGTCCGAGGGCCAAGATGGAATAGAGAGCCAGGTGGTTGGAAACACAGGGAGCAGGAGCTTGGGAACACTGGGTTTGAGATGGGCTAGAACCCATATCTAACTGGCTCCTGAGGCAGAGCATGTAACTTGTGCACAAAGGTGTTTGCCGTCATGACTGCTAATAGTAACACTTGTGTTCAACATCCAGGTAAACTCTGTTTACACTTGCTCAAGTGATGGAATTTTAGGAGCTGCCCCTGGGGCAATAGAAAGGGTTCAGGCATTTCTATGGCAACCCTCCTAAATAGGATCCTACCACAGCTTTAGTCAGGTTAAGAAATAGACCGAAGGTTGAGATCCATTGGGAAAAAAAGAACACTTGGGAGTAATAATCACTGGTAACCACTGAGTGCCTTCTATGTGCCAGTATTATGCTAGGCACACTCTGTTCATATATTCTTCACAGCAATTCTGTGATGCAACTTTTTTTTGCATATTAACAGGTATGGAAAGTGAGGCTAAGGAGATTAATAATTGGCACAAAGTCACAGAGCAAGGAAGTGATCTGGCAGGAATTTGAACTCAGGCCAGCTGCCATTAGAGTCCACACACTTGCCACTACCATGTTCTGCCTCTTTGTTCCGTAGGTGTTACACTTGGGCCTTGGGTACACACAACCCTTCAGAACCATCCAGGCCCCTCCCATGAGCACAAAACCTTGTGTAGAGGACTCTACCCTCAGATGTGAATATCCTGGCTTCAAGCTACATGGCTATGAAGGTACCCCCTAGAAGTTTTTGTTTTTGCTAGTTACATACATCTCTTTGTCAACTTAGTTACTAGTCACATCATAAAAACCATAAAGCCAGAATGTTTCCAACACATTTCTGTTACGTGACACTTCTAGTAGCTTGGATTCCAGGCAAGGAATTTATTGCAATTTGAACAATAAATGGTCATTTTCAACACCAACTTTACTGAACAATTAGCTTGCTCATTTTGTTACTTATCGCCTGCCCATATAAGAGAACAGAGTTTCACTAAATCTTTCATTTAGTAGGAAAATTATATTTCACTTGAATACACATGTATAGTAGTTTTACTGAGTTAAAACTTAATGAAGCTCATTTTAAAACAGAGTATCTGAAGGTTGTATGCACAGTACATTTCTCTATGTCCTTTTTTATTTAGGTGTAATTGACATAAATATTATATTAGTTTCAGGTATATAACATAATGATTCAATATTTGTATATATTGTGAAATGATCACCACAATAAATCTAGTCAACATCCATCACCATACATAGTTACAATTTTTCTTCTTGTGATGAGACCTTTTCCTATCTACTCTCTTAGCAACTTTCAAGCATGCAAAACAATATAACTATAGTTTCTATGCTGTACATTACATAATTCCCTTCATTTTATAACTGGAAGTTTGTGCTTTTTTACCCCCTTTACCCATTTTACCCATTTTGCCCATCCCTCTCACCCCTGCCTCTGGCAACCACTTCTATGTCCTTTCTTAAATACCTAGGGACCAGCTTAACTGCCAGCTTAACTCTTTTATTGCAAACCTATCCAAGTAAAGTAATATGTTCAATAACTCTGGAAGAAGACAAGTTCTTACATTTTGAGGTAGTATCTTTTACCTTAGAATTAAGAATGTGAGGTTTATCTGATGCTGACTTTGCACAATCAGAAATACTTTTTTGTATTATGACATTAGTGGGGTTTTTTTAATGTTTTTATTCATTTTTGAGAGAGACAGAGCCCTAGTGGGGGAGGGGCAGAGAGAGAGAGAGAGAGAGAGAGAGAGAGAATTCCAAACAGGCTCCAGGCTCTGAGCAGTTACCACAGAGCCCGAGGCAGGGCTCGAACCCACAGGCCATGAGATCATGACCTGAGCTGAAGTCGGATGCTTAACCAACTGAGCCACCCAGGCACCCCAACATTAGTTTTTAAAGGGGAAGCTCCAGGATTATCATCCTGTTATACATTTAAAAAATCTGTATTTCAAATACAAAATGCATTTTCAGGTCTGTATTTTGGTGTATATTGAACCCATATTATCCCATTGGTAGAAAGCAAGAAGAGGGTTTTTAGATTTTCTGCTAACAGGTACATCAAATGTATAAAAGAGAAGATAGACATGAGCAGCTTGTAACACTACTGAATCTGATTTTCATTTGGTCAGATTGACAGAGTGATTTGGGAGTTTAACCTCCTGCTAAAGAGGCTCATACATGAGAAGTGCGTCAGTTGTATTGAAAAGGGCCTCAAAAGAGCTTCTCCCTGTGGGATTCAGAACTTGTACAGCATCATCAGCTACTCTCACTGTGGCTGGTGAAATCTGGCTTCTCAGATAAAACAGGATCCCAAGAAATGACATTTACAAAGTGTGGATCTAGCCAGTTTGGAGCAAGACTTCACACATTCACACCGTAGTCCTCACTGCTGGCAGGGACCAAATCGTGAACATTTTTAGCACGAAGAGCTGGCACTTGGCTCTGACCCCCATCATTAGAGCCCATAGAGAACCAGATAAGGGGGTTGTACGGTTTGCTCCTCATAACCATGTCATCTTAACATTGTGAATTTTTGCACAAAATTATCCAGAAGGCATAACAAAATGTGCTTTACTTCAGTAAATCATTCCTATAAGTGAAAAAATATATAGTGATCATTGGAGAGACAGGGGTTTCTTTTTCCAGAGTTTTTGGAGCCAACTTGTAAGTTTCTTCCTACCCAGGGAAAAACTGCTAGAACACTTAGGGGGAAGAAAGTAAAATTTGTTTGTTTTAAATGTGAGTCATGACAAACCTAAGGATTAGAAACTCAGAAAGAGGAAAACTTATCTGAACAGGGATAGTAGCCAAAAAATTCGAAGCAAAACTCGGGGGGGGGAATCCTGTTGCTTCAATACTTTTCAGCCCAGTGTGCATCTGATGGTGTTGAGAGATGCCTTGCCCCTGACTATTCACCCCAGTGGGCTACGTGATGCCTCAAACACTTCCACCAGTCTTCTTTTAGGTGAAGGTACATCTCTAGAAAGCAGAATAAGATGTTATCTGGGAGAAGGGATACATTAATCCGGCATTACTGATTTTCAAACTGTCAGAGTCCCTAAGGTAGAGACTAAGGTTGGGTAAATTTGGAAATTGGGAACTGAGTGGAGAAGGGAAAGGGGATCAAAAAATAGGTTCAGAGTATAAGGTGGGGCAGTGCCAGGCATGAAGAGGGGGGGCTGGTTCACCAAGGGAGCCCCGGGGGCCTATGTTTTGGGAATAGGGGTGGGATAGAAGCAAAACAATATCCGGCTGCCTATCCAGTAAGTCCTCATCGACTACGACACAGGTACACATCATTTTTTAACCGGTTTTTCATAAGCTGTAATGCAACACTGGCCTTCAATCATCACAAAGCCTGCAAACCTAGCTGCACCACACAGCTGCATGACTCTTTCCATAATGTCTACAACACCTATGGTTTCACTGGCTCGACCAATCATGACCGTTTCTGGACTGTTCTCTCCCAAAGTGCTCTGTGTCCAGGAGCAGCGTGGGTGCCTGAAATCCACAGAGGCAGAGATCTGATTACAACGATCAACCCAAGCCTGTTCTCGTGGACTTTTTCACCATTGTTGCCCTTAACAGCTAAATAAGCAGGTGGCATTTCCCCTCTCGCCCCACTCTGCTGCCTCCTTCCTTCTTAAGAGGGGTGGGAGATGAAAGGGAAAAGGTCAGCATGTCTGAATTATCCTCAACCCACCCCATAAGCCCTGGGATCACCAAGAACCCCTGGGGTTCCCCTAGATAATTTTCCAGCATCCTTCCCTCATTCTCTGCTTTGCAGATCACTCAACGCGCCCTGCGTCACGGATAATTTACCAGCTCTTTTACCAGTTCCATTACTTCACAGTGGGTGGAAGCTTCCAATTGGCCTGTAGCCCTCCAAAGCTTCAAAACAAGCCTATTTTCTACCATGTTGAGCTTTCAGGCTCTAGCCATCACGGTAATATACCTGAGCCCCAAAGGACATCCTTAAAATAGGGGAGCTCCAGATAGCAGCCCTGACACAGGGACCTGTTTCTTGTCTAAATTAAAAATGTCCAAGTCTATTTTCTCCCCTCTTTCTGGGAAGCTGACCTAAACAAGTGAGGATGTGCTATAAATGTCTTTCAAGACTCAACTTGTAGGTTCTAATTATAATTAAGGCAATAATAATATCACTTTGTATTTTCCCTGCACCTTTCTTCCAAAGTGCTCAGAGCATTCCCAGCTACGGAGGGCAGGTATTACAAGTTTGTTTGTGTCTACCTGCAGATTCTAATTATACCTTCTTTTGATTCTAGTTCTAAACTCCTCTTCCTTCCCAGAGCCCGAGGCACGAGGGTGCATCACCCGGGCTAACTTTCCTGGGTGTCTGGCCTGCCCTCCACCCGTGTTATCTGACGGAGGAGGCTTTCTCCTCCGTTGTCCCCGGGGTGGGGGCAGGGCCGGACCCTCGGGCGTTTTTAGAAGCGCTGAACTGGCTCTTCTCAGTTCCTTCCTGCTGCTTGAGCCTCCCTCCACCGCCGCCCTGGCTCCCCAGACTCCCGGTGCCAGGGAGTGAGCTGGGCTTCCTGCCTCTGCCGCCAGGAAAGGGCCTTTCCCCTCCCGGCGCAGGAATCCTAATCCTGCCCTGCGTGGACTCTATGCCCTCGCTGGCCCAGCTTCAGCGCGGGAAGGGACTTGGGCGTCCTTATGTCCCGGCTACTTTGTGCCGGTGTGATTGGGGCCAGGTATCACACAGCAGCTTTGTGTTGTCTTCTGCGATCTCTTGGAACTTGGCAGTGTGGGCTCTTCCCCTGGTCCAGGAGGGAAATCCAGACAAACCCTCTGACCTTTCTTGCCCCTCTTAGCAAAACATAGAGACTCCTATGGTCACTGAAGTCACAAAAGACAGACTCGATTCAGAAATTAAAATGTCCAGTCTTATGTAATAATGAAAACTCTGAACTGGGTTGAAAGCTGAGGCCTCTCCTGGCTTCCGGCTCAGGCCGACTGTTGGGTGTGGGGAAGGGGGGTGAGGGGGAGACGGTGGGGAACCGATGTGATTGATTTTCTTTCCCCCACTTCTTCTCTCTTGAATCGCAGACTCCAGTTTCTGATACATTGTCTCCACAGCCACCCCCCACCCCAGGTCCTTCCCCTTCCCACCACCACTGCTGGAGGAGAAGGGAGAGAGAACCCGGGAAGGGAACAGGAAAGTTCCAGGGTGGGCTTTCTCAGGACTTGTCCAATAGGGCAACTCAGTTTTCTTCGGAGAACGCCCACCCCCTCACCAGCATCCCTGGGCTCTCACACCTGTGTGCCCTGGGACAGTGGTCAATGGGACAAGATCCCAGTGGTTGCTTCTCCTTCCTTGGTTCCCGGAACTTCAGTGATGTCTCTGCTTCTCTCAGCTGAGGTCCTTTTACGCCTTGCCCTCCGACCCTGCCACCAAGGTGGCTCCATGGGGTACAGCATCTGTGTCCCCACACTGGTTCTCTAAACATATGTGGGGAGTTACTGCATTCTTTGTCCTGTACTCACTTGCCCAGCCCTCTCTCCGGCTCTGCCAGCAAGGCCACTGTCCGGTCCATTTAGATTTTCTAGGCTGATCCAAGCCACAGGAACCCCCAAACTGAAGGCAACACACATTAAGTTCTCTATAAGCCCCTCTGCTCTTTGGGGAAGGAGGCACCTCCTGGGTTTGTCCCACTTAGGTGCAAGGATGTGGGTGCCCTTAGCTCAGCATACCATCAGCCTTCTCCAAAAATCCTTAATGAAAATCTTGCCTCTCAACTCTGTTTTTAGGTTGGATGTAGAGAGGGCGTTATGAATAATCTCTTTGTACCTCATTTTGAACATGGTTTTTATTGTTCCTAGTTCTTTGGCTATAACCCAAACCTGTGGGAGAGGGAAGCACAAGCAGAAATCCTAGCTTGCTTCCCTTTGTGACTTTAACATCACATGCTCCCAAGAGCCCTGATCGTTAGAACACAGATTTTCCCCACTTCCAAGGTGGAGCTTTTATGACGCCATACTGTTGAGTCTCTGAAGGAAAATGGACTTAGGATTTCTCTCTGTGTGTGTTTCCCTGTGAACATCAGAATAGCTATACCTTCCTGGCCTCCACCAAAATTGGGCTTTTCCAAACAAGGGCAAGAGAGCACTGTATTTGAGTTCACATTATGAATGCATCTTGTGGGTGCCTGGTGCCCAGAAGGAGTTTATCCCACACAATCTCAGTTTACTTCCCTAATTGAGACAACCATGGTACATTTTGGATTGCCTCCCCTTTCTATTAGTATCATCTAGGTGCTAAAAGAACCCTTTGGAGAAGCATCTAGACATTTTGGAAAATGATGATCAGAGATAGTGCCTGCTATATTACCTAATGTTTCATCTTATAAAGGTAACTGCATGATAAAACACCTACTAAAATTCAGTACGTGAAAATATTTCTATCCGCACTCAAACTTGTGTGCTTCCTTGTATTTGCCAATGAGAGCTACATAGCTGGATGTATTTCTCATTCTGCTCTGCCTCCCAGGAAGCTCAGCACGAAAGTGAATGCTCCATTGCCCAAGCTGGTGTGTCTATCTTATTCCACTTCTAATTGTTTCCATTATTTCTTTCTCTCTTGAAAAGTTTTGCTATATTTTTGGGTATATTTTAACATCATAAACCACCTCCAATCCATTTTTTATGTCATCAGGATATAAATCCTAAATAAAAATGAATAAACCTCACATTTATTCATGGCTTCAAAAGTATTTATTGTTCACCTCCAATTTGCCCAGCGCTTTGCAAGTTTCTCCCCAGAGGTAAAGAGGAGGTGGTACCACTAGCTGCCTTCCCTCCTCTTGGGACTTTAGTCACATTGTAGACAGAGAAACAATGGTGAGCAAACCAATCTTCCCTCCCCTCACAGAACTCACAGGGCACTAGGTTCACCTGCAGGAGGAGGAGCACTAAGCACTCAGGGCACAGAAGAAGACCCTGAGAAGGAAAGTCAGGAGATGGTGGAGTTACGGAAGCCAAGGGAAGTGAGTGTTGCCGAAGAATCATCCCCTGCTATAAGAAGACCAAGTAAGACAAGAAGTGAGGTGTGCCCACCTAGCAACAGGAAGGTCATTAGCTACTCTGCCCAGAGCAGTTTCACTGGAATATTGGATGGGAGATGAAGAAGGAGAGACAGCAGGTGTAGACAGCTCCTTTCAGGAGTTTGGCTGTGGAGAGAGACATGGGCTGCTGGAGGAGGATGTGATAGCAGTGCTGAGAGGGGACTCAGCACTGCAAGGGAAGGCCACCTGCATAACTTCAAATGATTATTTGAATCTCTGTTGCGTTCCAAATCTCCTTGTGCTTAGGGTGAATGCTCATCTCCCAGAAAAGAGAGGGGTCCCAGGATGCCTGGGCTATCAGGTCAAGGAGACAAGGAAGGGTACAAGAACTGGAACTGCTTGATGATTGGTTACCTTCCCTTAAATATCACTGTGGCTGTGGCTGATATCTTCTCAGAGCACCCAGGATCCCAGGAGCACCTAAGGACTCTATTCTTGACTCCAATGTCTGGCGCACTTGGCTGCCAGTCCACAGCTGGCCTCCAGCCCAGCTTGACTCAGGAACACCACAGCTTTCCAAAATCTGCACGATCAATTCCTCCACACGGCAGAGGAAGAAGGTTGCCAACAAGCCCCACAAACATGGGAAATACATTCACATTCTATTTTTCCAGCCCTGGGTTCAGGTCCTATTTGGATCTCTACTGATTGCTTTTCTTGTTGACCCTGCCTTAGCTTGATTCATCTTAAAGATGGTTTTAATCACTTATGAAAGCAATCTGCAGTGTTGTTTTAATGTTGGGAGTCTAAAAAAGGAGCCAGATAGCTTTAAGGCAGTTAGAGGGCCCACATGAAGCTTTTCCAAATCTGCTTTCCCAATTGTTGAAGGAAAGTAGTAAGTTTCTCCAAAATCATACTGACTCAATATGTAATTACACAATATTCCGCCTGCTCTTTCTTCTCTATCATGCACTTAGCTTGTATATCATATAAACATTCAGTCAACTCTCTCCTATTTTATAATGAGACTTTTGCAATTGCTTGCATTTCTTTCTTTGTGTTGGCTTCTGGGAGGCTCATATTTGGGTTTTCTTTTCAGATACAGCAAACTTCTTGAATTTTTTGGTTGGCATATTTCTTTATCCACTTTCTTTGACTTTTTTTTTATTTTGCTCATATTTTATTTACTTCCTATACATGACATTTTTGGAAGCTGCTTCATATTTCTTTTTGAAAATGAGATAGAAAATAAATAAAATTAACAGCCACTTTTGCAATCCTCTGTTTGATGACTCCATTCTACTTTCAGCATATTCTCATTTGTGGTAGAGGGGGGATTCTCAACATGTTTTCAAAGATAAAACTCCATGCTATTTCACCGAAGATTTCAGATAGGGGTGTGTGTGTGTGTGTGTGTGTGTGTGTAAGAAGACACAGCAGAATGGCTGAGAATGTGAACTTTGAAGAAAGACTGCATGGGTTCAAATCCCAAATCCATTCTTAACTAGCTGGGTGACTTTAAGCAAGTTTTTTAATTCTGTGTACTTCAGCTTTAATTATGAGAATAATACTTACTTCCTAATGGGATTGTAAGGATGAAATGCTAATACGTTCATACATAGGAAGTACTTAGAACATGCTCAATTACTATTAATGGTTATTGCTGGTGTGGTAATGCTGAAGGTAATGCTGAAAATCCAGGCTCTCTATAGAGGGAGAAGAAGAAATGGTACCACTAGTTGTCCTCTCTCTTCTTGGGACATTATCCAGCCTGTAGAGAAGAAAGACAGGGCTGGGCATGCTGAGTGGCTTAGAAATCACCCCCCTCTGCTCAACAGGCCTGTTTCCTGGTGGAGACTCTTGCTTGACAAGGTCTCACCCTAATTTCCCTGCTTTATTGGTTGGACCAAAAAACTTCAGAGGGAGCTGTGTCTATTCTTCAGTTTAATCCATCTCTCAGGCTTTTAATTCTAATGGCTTAGACTTTCAGTTTGGTTCTTTGTTATTATTAGTCAGTTAGGGAGTCCATTTTTATTTTTATAAAGTGACATGTGCTCATTGTTAAAGGAGACAAATGGTCCTCTAAGGGAATCCTCTGTTCTCCTCCCCAGAGAAGTTGCTTTCAGCTCTATTAGTTGATTATTTGGGATTTACTGCTCTCTCTCTAAATAACATGTTTGTATTGTTGTTTCTTGCCTGCTTGTTAGTTTGGGTGACTGGCATTATATTGCAATCCTGTTATGGAAAATAAGGTTTGAGTTTGCTTCCAGTCATGCCTCCCCACATTTACCCAGTCTCCCCACATTCCGTCCTTCCAAAGGCTCTTCTCCAGTTTGATTAGATCACTATTCTGTGTTTAGATTGTTGTGATTACATAAACACCTTTGATTGCTAGGCCATGTAAGAATACTTTTCCTTTCCTGTAAAAGTTTTGTTTCCCATGGAATCAATACTTGTTTTTCTCAGCTGCTAATTTTTTTATGAATTTATTGCTCATTGAATCCCAATCCTCTGATGGTTGTTTAAACCTCTTCTTAGCCTGTTCAAATATATCAAGTATCTCATCAATCTTGTCTTTTTCTTATTAATTAAGAGAGGTTCTTTATATATCCAAAATATTAATCCTTTGCTAGTTATGTTGCAATTGTCTCCTCTCATTTTGTATTTTGTTTTTTCACTCTTTTAGTAGCATGTTATGATGAATCAGAGTTTTACTTTTTTTATGTACTCAAATTATAAATAGTTTATTTTACATTTTTGCACATTATGTGATTTCTTTATGAAAATTTTTCTCACTCAATGGTCATAAGAACATTTTATATTTTTTATAAAATGTTTAAGTTTTGTCTTTTTAACACTTAAATATTTAATCTATTTAGAGTTGATTTCTATGTGTGGTATGATGTAGGAGCTCAATTTCTCCCCCACCCCCGCCTTTTTTTTAATGGTTAACCAATTATCCCAAATCCATTTTTTTTTAAATTAATGTTTATTCATTTTTGAGAGACAGAGACAGAGCGCAAGCAGGGGACGGGCAGAGAGAGAGAGGAAGATACAGTATCTCAATCAGGCTCCAGGTTCTGAGCTATCAGCACAGAGCCCCACGCGGGGCCTGAACTCATGCACTGTGAGATCATGACCTGAGCACAAAGTCAGATGCTTAACTGACTGAGCCAGGTGGCACCCCTGCCCCCAGCTCCATTTTTGATTACCCCTTTCCCTTCTTGGTTGATCTATAATGCTTGCTGTATTATGAATCAAGTTCCTCTCATACAATGAATTTATTTCTAAGCTCTCTTCCATTCCGTGGGAGTGGTCTCTTTGTCTATCCCCCATCAATTCTTCCCTCTGCCATGTCTTAATTGCTAGGATTTTACAGTAAACTCCGATATCTGATATGGGAAGTTCTCTCCCTCCTTCTACTTCTCCTTCTTCAGGATTTGGTCTCCTTTTTCTGGACCTTTGACTTTCTATATGCATTTTATAAGCAGTTGGGGTTTTTCTGCAGAATATCCACAAAATATTTCCATTGATTGAAACTGCAGATAAACTTGGGGCAAATTGATCTTCATGATACTAGGTCCTTGAACATAACTTATTTTTCATTTTGGAGACTTTTTTTTTTAAGATTATTTATTTTTGAGAGAGAGAGAGAGCACACATGTGAGAGCAGGGTACGAGCAGAGAAAGAGGGAGACAGAGGATTCAAAGGGGGCTCCACCCTGACAGCAGAGAGCCCAATGCAGGGCTCGAACTCACAAACTGTGAGATCATGACCCAAGCTGAAGTCCGATGCTTAACTGACTGAGCCACCAGACACACCTCATTTTGGGGGCCTTTTAAATCTATCTTTCAATAAGCTCTGTTTTTCTTTTTTTACTATTTTTTTAATCGAAGTATAGTTAACATACATTATAGTAATTTCAGGTGTACAATATGGTGATTCAACAATTCTATACATGACTCAGTACTCATCACAGTAAGTGTGCAATGAATTCATATTTTATATCAGGGCTGAGACAAGTTTATTTTTTTCTTAAGTTTATTTATTTTGAGAGAGAGAGAGAGAGAGAGGCAGAGATAGAAGGAGAGAGAGAATCCCAAGCAGGCTCTTCACAGTCAGCACAGAGCCGGATGCGGGGCTCAAACCCACAAACCGCGAGATCATGACCTGAGCCGAAGTCGGACACTTAACCAACTGAGCCACCCAGGCGTCCCAAGACCAAGATAAGTTTTTAAAGCTAGGATCATAGCCTGGGTTTCTACATTCTATACATAGGATGGGTTCAGATCTCACCTTATGCACAGTACAACTCCTATTCACCTCTGGCTTTGGTTTTTTCTTTTTGCTTCTGTAACTTGGCAATTTTCCTTTCTTGACTTCATGCTTAGTTATATACTAAAAACATTTTGCTTATATTTTATCTAGAAGTTCTTAAGCGTCCAGAGTGATTGAAGGGCTTCCACTTGTGTGTTTATCATCTTTAGCTGAAGTCCTCCAGATAACTCTGTAGAACATCTCTCTTGGCTTCACAAATGAATCAGAGGTTGGAAAACTTGTGATAGAGAAGACGTAACTTTCTGTCATCAGCCATGACTGTCTGGGCCCATTCCCATCCTTCTCCTTTTCGGCTTCCTAATTTATTTGGATTGTCAACAAAGGCACATCTATTTTTTCAACACTCTGATGACTTTTAAGAAGCACTCAATAATAGCAGAAATAAACCTATTAAGAGGTGACTTCTAAGTTTGCAAATAGTTATTAGTTATTTCTTTCATGGATGAAAAAAGCTAGAAACATCTGTGGTAGCAGCCAATAGCAAAGCTTTTCTGGACCGCAGATTACAGATCGTCATCCTTTCCTCTCCTTTCCTCCTCGAAGTAAACAAAAACGCCCCTTAACCCCAGAGGCTATCAGACAAATGTCCCTCGTGCTGACCTTGCTTGACGCCTTTTAGAAAAACTGCATACCCTTAGAAATAATTTGCAGAGCTGTGATCTCTCAGCCAGTAACTACAATGTCAGAGTTCAGCAAGCTCCTGCTGGGTAAGAAAACAGAAGACTTAACCACTTTGGTAAGAAAGTCAGAGGTTTTACATACAGGCCACAGCATCATACTGCTGGCTGCCTTCTGCAGGGAGATCCCGGGCAAACACATTTCCTCTCTTGAGAGGATCAGACGCCTACAGAACCACACTCTCTCCCCCCAGTACACAGGGCAGTCAAGCGAAACAACTCACAGATGAGGTAGGAAATGTCCCTGACAGAGAAGGGTAAGTGGAGGGTATTTCACAGAGATTAGCAGTGAAGTTAAGCATGGTGCTGTCTTTTTTTTTTTTAATGTTTATTTATTTTTGAGAGAGAGAGAGAGAGAGAGAGAGACAGACAGACAGAGCATGAGCGGGGGAGGTGCAGAGAGGGGGAGACACAGAATTTGAATCAGGCTCCAGGCTCTGAGGCTGTCAGCACAGAGCCCCGCATGGGGCTCAAGCTCCGAAAGGCTTAACTGACTGAGCCACCCAGGCACCCCTAGCATGGCGCTGTCTTGAAGGGAGCTGAAAACAAAGAGTTAGAAGAGGGAGCTCTATTTCACAATGGGCCTGAGCTAATTTCTGCTCTGAGGCTTTAGGTCTCTGTTTGGTATCAGATTAATGGGATTCTGAGGGTTCATGACTCTCAAAATAAAATATGACAAAAGAATCCTAAATTCCTATGGTAAGATGATATATCCTGTTATTATTATTCAAAAATAATAATGATAATGCAGTAAAAGAGGAATTAAAAGAGAAATGGCCCCCTTGGAAGATGATTACTTGGTGCTTGGAGAAGTAGAGGCTGAAGTAGCCCTGTCTGGCCACTCTTCCCTTCCAGAAAAAGAAGACAGTCCTTAAGCCTCACAACAGAATGATGGTGTGGACTCCAGGAGTCCGGGGCTTTCGGGTGATGGAGTTTCTGCTTCTTTGCGGTCACCAGAGATATGTCTCGCTCTCAGAGGAAAATAGTGAGGTGGTAAACCAGAGGGCCAGGGAGGTGGGGGGAACTGGGTGCTAGGAACTGGGGTTCTAGCCCCTGCAAACACTGTGGACCTAAGCAAGGGGTGAAAGCAACAGAGCAGCCTCCCACCCCCTGAGTGCTTGGACAGTGAGTACATCAGCAACTGACCAGTGTGGGCTGAAGGCCAGAGAGCCTTCTCGAAAGTTCTGCTTTGTGTAAGTTTCCTCAGACCTTCTGACATCTTGAGGGGAATATTCTCAATAATGAACAAGATGTAGACAGTAGAAGCTCAGGGCAAGATGTCATTTGATTTAGAAACTATTTGGGTAATTTGTGTGTGTGTGTGTGTGTGTGCCCAAGTGTGGTGTTTACAAATACATACCTGCCATAAAAGCCACTTTTTTCTAGCACTTACCCACCAGGCATAAGACTTATATGCTTAAGTCTTATGAAAATCATTTCAATGTATGTATTACTATTGCCGTAGACATAGCTTTGATGAGGACCAACGGCTGACATCCTATATCCTAGGGGGCAAACATATTTTAAAACATTTAAACAAACAGTGTTTGGATTTTTTTATGTAAGTAATGTAACGTATGTAATGTAAGCCACATATCTACTTGTTCCTTGAGTGTGCAATAACTATAAGCTTTCCATTGACATCAAATATAAAAATGACAAACAATGCATACTGTCCTAGCAGAGGTTGAAGGAGTGTCAGCAGGGTCCTGGGTTTGGGAAAGACTGACTGACTCAAAGGCAGTGAGCATTTAGAAGCATGGACAAAGGCCTGACCATGCAGGGGTGGCCCCCAACCAAAATAAAATACTTCAGGCCTGCTACCTCTAGGATTATCCCCACTTTACAGATGAGGAAAATGAGGCAAGAGTGATTAACCAGCTGCCTAAGGTCACACTGCAGATAAAAAAAGAGACAGAAATTGAACTCAAGGTCATCTGAAAGTCATCTGACTTTTCAAAGTCAAAGTCTATTTAATTTTACAGTTTGAGTCAATCTTTCCCGTCCCTCCCTTTCCCATGATGTTTTGAAGATTCTCCATCACAAAAAAGAACTGCCTTTAAAAAAATTTATTTTTTGAGAGATGGTGAGAGAGAGAAAGCAAGCCAGAGAGGGGCTGAGAGAGAGGGAGAGAGAAATCCCAAGCAGGCTCCCAGCCATCAGAGCAGAGCCCGACTTGGGCTTGAACTCACAAACTGTGAGATCATGACCTGAGCCAAAACCGAGAGTCAGTTGCTTAACTGGCTGAGCCACCCAGGTGCCCTAGGAACGGCATTTTGACCTCTGCAATGACATTCCAGATTTGAAGCAAGAGAAACAGCCCCAGGACCTGCACTGATATCCCTAGTATTCTCATATTTTCTCTCTTTGGTCCTTTTTTAAGCACAGAGCTCTGGAAGCAAGGTGGTGTTAGAGGCACACAGAGCCGCATCGTTTCAGTTTATTGCTTCCAAAATGCATTTTCAGAGCTGCTTCCATTCCCCCTCGCCCCAGCCAGCCAGACGTCCTCCCGCCCACCCACCATGTGCTGGCCATGTGCAGCTAAGCTGCCTGTCCCTAGCACCTCTGCGGGGTGGCAACAGCTCAGTCCTATCAGAGATTAGCTGTAGAAACCCCACTGTTCATCAGCAGCCCTGCATCTAGAGCTAGAAATAGCCCGGCAGTTTCCATGTACCATGAAGAGAATAGGGATGGATGTGGGTAACTTTTTTGCAAGCTCTTTGGCACTTGACTGTTTTTGTATCTGGCTGTGCACACGAGGTCTTTCCAGAGTCAACAGAGCCCATGCACATTTGGGGCAAGGAAGCCTTACACTGCCGGCCGATACAGAGACCTGGGCAGGCAGGTTAACAGGCCCGTTTTCTGCTATCCCATCTCCCTTCATCTCCAGGAAAGCTGGGGGGCCTTTCTCTTTTTCTAACAGCTTCGGTCTTAAATGTCTTCTTACAAATCTCTTCTGCTGTTACTAGGAGACAGGCCTTATCACTCTGAGAACTGAATGTGCCAGGGCAGGATACAGGGGTGTGGGCAGGTGGGGTGGCAATCATTGGTTTATAAAGTATGGCCATCAGAGTGAGCAACACTCCTCCTCACTGACTTCTGATTGACTGCTAAGTGCAAGTTCCTTCCAGACACTCCGTCTTTACTATGTCGGTCTTCCTAAGAGCCTGAGGACTCCTCACTGGGAGAGAATCCAGGCGGCCTCTGGTCCTTAGGACTCCTTTGACACAGCGTTTTGCCAAGGTTCCTAGCCAGGGAGAAGACCCTGGCTAGATTTCAGCCTCCATTTACTTCCTTAGTTGGATGCCCTTGCACAGGGTACGACCTGCACAGCCGTGCATGGAGTCCCTTTTCCTATCTCTCCACCTCCTCCTGCCAGTGTAGAGATGGTCATTTCTCACATCCTCTTCTGCTTTTCAGAGTTAGTTTGCTCAAGGTCAGTGAATCAGCTGCATTTTATGTACTTTCTCCTGAGCAGTTTTAATCTGAGAGCTACCAGGAAAGGAAGAGTCCCTAGACACATCAAGGATATTTGTTATAGGGAGGATTCGTAGTTACCAGGTTCTGTTCACTTAGGCACCTGTCACAGATTCTGCAATTTTCAAACACTGTGGGACATTAGTCACCCAGCTTTCAAAATGTATTATTGCCTGAATCTTCTACAAAGAGATCCTTTTATGGGGTGGAATATAATAAGGGTTAAGTAAAAACAGAAGAAAGACAACTCTAAGTCTTGAATAAACTGAAAGCCCTTTATTCATTATTTGTTCACCAAATATGTATTAAGTGCTTATTGTGTGCCAGGTGATAGGATACAAGGATGAACAAAAAAGACATGAGACATAATTCCTGCCATTATAAAAGTGACATGGCAGGGGAGAGAGATTAAACAAAGAATCTCACAACAACATAATTACAAGCTGTGAAAGCTCTATGAATGGACAGTACTCACTGCCCTTTGAGGACATAGAGTATGTCTTATTTGTTCTGGTATCGCCAATGCCTGTTACTTAGTAGGTGCTAAATAAATATTTGTAGAATCGATGGATGGATGGATGGATGGATGGATGGATAACTACGTGAAAGAAAGAATAATTGCATAGCGTAAGAGCCATCTAAATGCACATCATTAATGAGATATTGTGAAGACGGAGAGCTGTTATTTCTGGGTGATTTTCTTACCTTGGTTAAACGTGCATCACAATCTCAGATTATCAAATCTCTCTGCAGGTCAGCTATAAATTGGCATGATTCAGAATCCCGGGATGCAGCATCTCCTCACCAGACCTTGTTGGCTACTCTGAAATTCTTGGACCGAATCTATGTTTCTGGAAACCAAGTAATGTAAATAGCCCTTCAGCAGGGAGAGGCAAAACCTGCGGCAGGCACAGTGTGATTTCTACCACATTGTCTTTGTAGCCTTCTTTAGGTTTTCCTCTGGGTTTATGGCATTGTGGTTATCTCTTATGTTCTGATTTCCTACTTGTCTCAGTTGAGACTCTTTGGTTATAAGATACTGAAATACATTTAAAGAAACTAAAAAGGGGGAATCGTAAAGAGGGGGGATCTCATAAGAGCTAGTTTAGAAAGTAGAGCTAATCTCTCTCTCCCTTTCCCTTCCTCTCCCTCTCTCCCCTCTCCCATACTCCTTACCTAGAAACCATGATGCCTATCATCTCTTCTTTGCCCTGTTTGTCTTCCCCATTCTCTCTGCCTACTGACTTTCTCTGCAAGGTTATTGTTAAGATTACACTGCATCTGTAGATCAAGTTGGGAAGAACTAACCTCTTGGCAATATTATTTTCCTATCCATAAATATGGAATATCTCCCCATTTTTAGTTCCTTGATTTCATTTGTCAGTTTTTGTATTCAGATCTTGTATGTATCTTGTTAGTATTTCATTTGTGTGTGGGGAGGTGCTAATGTAAATGGCATTATGTTTTTAATTTCAAATTCTACTTGTTCCTTGTTGGCATACAGGAAAGCAACTGGCTTTTGCACATAAAACCCAATCCTTCAACCTTGCCATAATCACTAATTCTAGGAACTTTTTGGGCAGTTCTTTTGTATTTTCTACATAGATGGTCATGTCATCTGTGAAAAAGACACTTCTATATCTTCCTTCCCAGTCTGTATACCTTCTAATTAATTAATTAATTAATTAAGCAAGACTTTTTACATTTACAAGGACTTCCAGTACTATATTGAAAATGAGACAGCACTATATTGAAAAGGAGATATGAGGGGCACCTGGGTGGCTCAGTTGGTTAAGCGTCCAACTTCAGCTCAGGTCATGATCTCATGGTTCGTGGGTTCGAACTCTGTGTCGGGCTCTGTGCTGACAGCCAGCTCAGAGCCTGGAGCCTGTCCTCAGATTCTGTGTCTCCTTCTCTCTTTGACTCTCCCCTGCTTGCTCTGTCTCTCTGTCTCTCAAAAATCAATAAAAAACATAACAAAAAAGAAAAGGAGATATGAGGTATGCCTGGGTGGCTCAGTCGGTTAAACATCCTACGTCAGCTCAGATCATGATCTCACAGTCCATGGGTTTGAGCCCCACGTTGGGCTCTGTGCTGACAGCTCAGAACCTAGAGCCTGCTTCGAACTCTGTGTCCCCCTTTCTCTGCCCCTCCCTTGCTCACACTCTGTCTGTCTCTCTCTCAATAATAAATAAACATTAAAAAAGTTTTAAAAAAAAGAAAAGGAGACATGAAAGGGGATATCCTTGTCACATACCTAATTTTAGTGGGAAATCTTCAGTTTCTTACCATTAAGTATGATGTTCTAAATTTTTTATAGATAGTCTTTATCAAGTTTAAGAAGTTGTAGCTTTTTGAAGACACATTGCTTTTTTTCTCCCTGTAATTGCAGTTATTTCTTTCAGCATCTTCCCTTAAGCTGTTCTCACTGGGTCAAGTGCAGAGAGGCCAGTTCTCATCAATTCTTGGCACTCAAAGGCCCACTGATGTGCTTTAGGAGCACACCCCATAGGTCAGAAGCTCTGAAATTCCCTGCTGAATCATGAAGTCCTTTGGGACCATCCTTTCTTCTTCACTGCTGCTGGTCACCTCCTCCCAGGACACTTTATTGTGAAGAGGGTCCAAAGGGAGGGTCTCTTCTTGCTGTTTTTCTCCAGTGGCTGGACAAGATGGGGATAGCTTCCTGCAGCAAAGACAGAGGGAGACCCTCCAACTGCTCAGGATGTGGGAGGCAACTGAATGGGGTACAGGAGTTCCTCCCAGCCCTCTAGCCCCTGTGGACAGCATATGGATTTGAAAATGCACAACTTGAATCTAAAATAAAGGACTGTTTGAACATTCTTCTGGATGTTGAGTCTGTGCCTGGTGAGCTAAAATAAACCATGGTACCTATTTCTTCCTCTAATAATCAGTAGATGTGCCCCCATTTCCCTAGGCAATGTTTGATCACTGTGTCCCACACCAGAACATAAAGTTCCCCAAGGGTAGTGACCATGTCTGCTTTGGTTCACATGGCAGTCTCTGCCCAACACAGTGCTTGGCACGTTGGAGGCTCATAGTAAATACTTGCAAAAGGTCTACGTACCTGACCAGGAAGATGGGAGGCTAAGCGGGCAGCCAGCATTGGAGGATGGGGGAAGGGCTGAAGATGAGAGAGTGTGTAGAGCCAAAGTCAAGTCAGGGCATGGGAGAATGTGGAATAGGGTCAGGACCAGAGAAGAGGAGCCAACACTTAGCAAAACATGGAAGAGCCCCAAGACAGTTCTGGGTAAGCAAAGAATAAATGCAGAGAGTCAAGCCATGACAGCAATGAAAGTAGGGATAGCAGGCTGAGCAAGCAAGTTGGAGGGGTCAGCAGCCCCAGGGCTGCTGCCCAAAGCAAGTGTCTACTTGCCTGGATAAGCAGAGCAGACTGCATTTAATGGCCAAAGGTTAAAGAGCAGGTACAATGTGATTAAGCAGTGGTTTTCAATTCTGGCTACACATTTGACTCATTAGGGCTAGTTTTTAAAATATAAAGGCACCAGATTCCATGTCCAGAAATTCTGATTTTGTTTTCATCCTGAAGGCAAGGAGAAGCTATTGAAGGTTTTAAGGATGTGTGTGTGTGTGTGTGTGTGTGTGTGTTGATGTTTATTTGGATAACAAATTCTAAGAGACCAGTTAGCAGGGTATTAGGCATATGACTCAAGAATAGGTATTTTGCAGAAGTATCCCATGCATTTATAATATGCAGTAGAGTTGGGAACCACTGTTCTAAAACAATAGTCTTTAGTCTTGGCTGCACATTGTATTCATCTGGGGGGCTTTAAAAACTTTTGATGCCTAGACCTCACTCCCAGAGATTCTGACTTAATTCTGTACATAGGAATTTTTCAAAACTCCTCCATATTTTTATAATGTGTGACCAGGGTTGAGAACCACTGTGTCTCACTGTTGTGAGACTTGCCACTCAAAGTATGGTCCAAGGACGAGCAGTATAGACATCATGTAGAAACTTGTTGGAAATGCAGAATCTCAAGCTCTACCCCAGACCTACTGATTCAGAATCTGTATTGTAAGAAGATTTCCTGAGTGATTAGTATGTACAGTAAAGTTTGAGAAGCATTGGTCTAGAGCAGTAATTCTCAAAGTGTGTTCCTTAGAGCAGCCACAGCAGCGTCACTTAAGAACTTGTTAGAAATGCAAATTCATGGGCCACTGAATCAGAAACTCTGGGAGATGAGGTTCAGGATTCTGTTTTAACAGGCCATCCATTATGCTTCAGAACCATAATTATAAAGGGAGAAAGCAACAATTTCAGATTGAAAATCCACTGGGGAATTTGGCCAGCTGAGTATTTTAGAGATTTGGGGGTTAACTCACTTCTCTAACCTCTTCATGTAGCTTTGGCTTCCAAAAGACTTGGAATAAATAAATAAAAGTTTCTCCTCTGCGAGACCCACCTTCCTCCCATCTTGGGACACATCCGGTTGGAGTGAGGGCTTGACATTTTTCTCACGATCTCTCTGATCCCCCTCTCAGGATCTCTGCCAGACGCTACGCTGACTCCTGTCCAAAGGCTGACTTCCCGATGATTTTCATATTAAATAAAGAAAAGATGGGGCAGAGAAAGCAGCTGCAGAGCCTCAAAGGCACAACCCAAGAAGAACTAAGGAAGCAAACACTATCTGCTTACAGGAAGTGAGTTTCCTCTTTATGGCTCAGATGCACAGAGCAAGACCTGTGGAAGAGGGAGAGGTTAAGGCAGTTGACCTAAGGAAGGAGAATTCTCCCTACAGGTGCATTTCTCTGGTTGTCCCCTCTGTGTAACAATGTGTAGCCATAGGTGTGATTTGTCCCAAGATATCCAGCTCTTCTCCTCCATCTGGTGACTAAGGCAGGCGTTGGGTAGGCAGCAAGCTGTAGAAAGCATGCATATTTTGGTACTGAAATGAGGAGCTAACATCTCACAATAATGGGATCAAGGATGGGCTTTCCCTCTCTGTGGATTTTTAAGCAGTATGCAGGTCTACAAATGTGCTTCAGGGATAGGCCAGAGGGCTGAAGCTTCACTTGAGTGTTCAATATGATACAAGAAGTTTTGTGTCCTTTTATCATCCTCCTCTCCTAGTGGGAGGGGGAAGGGTCTTTTGCTTAAGCAAAGACATACTTTGCTAGCTTAAGATTGGGGTCATATAGGGGTGCCTGGGTGGCTCAGTTGTTTGGGTGTCCGACTTTGGCTCAGATCATGAACTCGTGGTGTGTGAGTTTGAGCCCCGCATCGGACTCTGTGCTGACAGCTCAGAGTCTGGAGCCTGCTTCCGATTCTGTGTCTCCCTCTCTCTCTTTTCCACCCCTGCTGGAGCTCTCTCTCTCTCTCTCTCTCTTTCTCTCTCTCTCTCTGTCTGTCTCTGTCTCTCTCTCAAAAATAAATAAAGATTTTTAAAAAATGCAAAATAATGGGGTCATATTAATAGGGGTTATATGTTTCTGTGATGGAATGATTGAGATATTATTTTGAGGTTTAATCCTGCTAGTTTTTTCCTCCCCTATTCCAAGAAGGTAGCTCAAACCTCCCCTTTGAGGTTCCTTCCAGGAGAAAAATTGTCCCAAACTTGGAAATAGGCAAGAAAGAGTAAGATTAGGTGTTGTTTTTGTTCAGTGCTGGACCTATTTATTAAGCCTAGTTTACAACTCTCTAGGGGTGAGGTGAACTAACAGATTTTTGTTGGGTAGAGTGCAAATAATTTCTGTCCCGCAGAACAGAGAACACCCAAAGTTATGGTGTATGGCCCTGTTGGACATTTTAACCCATTTTGTATCTGAACCAGCAATCTATGAAGTCAGGTACAAGATTCTCAAATGCTGTTTGGAGCAGCTTTGTGTCGCACCAGTTTCTTTGTAAATTGGGGTTGAATACTATCTTCGACACGTGTTCATTTTATATTTACATGAGAGTCACGCTTTTTAAACCTTTTGAAAATTTAACATTCTTTTAAAACTGGCTTATGTTACAGACAACTTCTCTTTCTGGCTTTTGTTTTTCAAAAGCCTAAGCTTCTTGGCAGGTTTATGCTAAGTGAGGAGGGAAAGAAGACAGAAGCAGCAATATGGAGTGGGGGAGATTCCTCCGAACTGGGAAGGTGATGGGCCCACAGATTCTAAAGTTTATGTTGACCCCCAGCCTGCTCTCTCACAGAGTCCTGGGAAACTAACAGGGTTTCCAGAGGAGGGTGCTGACTAGGGCACCTAGGCATTGTGTTCTCAGCCTCTACAGTGATCAGGTACGGAGCATGGGCTCTGATTAAAGTCATTGGATCAAAGGGGCCACATGAGTGCTTAGTTAACACTCTTGAAAAGGGACCGGTGTGTTAAAGACCTGATGGTCTTTGAGGATCCTTATACCACCCTGGAGGGATTAGGTTCTCCAATAATTACTGAGCTCAAATTTAAGAAATCTGAGACCTAGAATCAGATGTAAATAGAGCAAAATAGTGTGACATTTGTCACATACCCTAGATAGTGGGATAAGATCCCTGCCTACTACATTAGCAGGTGAGAGGTTTGTTTGTCTGACCTCTGTTCCAATTGGAGGTGTCTAAAAGACCCACACACCCTCCCTCAGTGGAGAGATGGAGCAGCTAGGTAGGGAGGTTTCCCTAGTTTCCAGGGGAACCTGATCAGCCTGTTCAAATCCATCACCAGTGCTCGAAAAATAGTTCTCACCAACCTGGGGGGCAGCAGCTGGTCTGCTGAAAGGTAGGATCCATCCAACATGTGGTCAAAGTAACCACTCTAGGGTGATGTGAGAGAACATTTAGTAGAGTCCCCTGCCCAAAAATACCAACCTCAGCACCCTAACTTTCTGAATCAAAGCTTCTTTCTGTCAAGCCTTCAGATTTGCAGATCTCAGTACACATATCCCTGGAAAAGGTTTCTATTGAGTATTTCTCTGGTGTGTTCAATGAACATACCTAGATCAGAATCCGCTGGGGGAACTTAATAAAAACATGTTTCCTGCATGCTGCCCCAGACCTGTTGAATCATGGGAAGGAGAAAGGGGGAAGTGTACCTGTATTTTCAACTAGTGACCTAGGTGATTCTGATATCCTCTGAATTTTGACAACCTCTGGAACAGGGTTAAGCGGAAGGGCAACAACTTGGCAATAAGCATGTGGGTCAGGGCTCACTATCTTGGGATGTTAAGGCAAAAGAAAATGCCCTCCTATGAATGATGTGACTCCTATGTGGTCTGAAAGGTTTGTGTTAGAAGCTTATACATATTTTTCAGGGAAGAGCCATCTTACCTCCCCTCGGGTCTCTCAAGCCTTGCTATTCAGAGTGTGGTCAGAGCAATAGAAGCAGAGAATCACCCTGGTGCTTTTAGAAATGCCGACTCCCAGAACCACCCCCCCCCATTCATGGATTCAGACCTTGCATTTTAACACAATCCCCTGATAATTCTCTTGCGCGTTAAGTTTGAAAAGCACTGCTCTAAGGCAGGTGGGGACACTGGATTACTGTTTTTGTGTGTTGTCGCAGACACCCTTTTGTGGCCTTGCAGCTCCGCTCCCGTGTGTGGTTCTGTGGCTGAGCCAGCCTGGGCCTCCCACAGCCATCACTGCCCCCTACCTCCTTGCCTCAGGCTCTCCACCACCAGGGTGAGGTCAGCATGGGCACTGCAGAGGCCCCCTCTGGCTTTCCTTCCCCAGGCAGCTGGGAGATGTGCCCATCTCCTGCAGAAGGGCCAGGCGGCTGGAGGGGCAGTCACCCTGAAGTGGCATAACCAAGAGGTAATAAGAGAAATGAGTTAAATCGTACCCCCACCCCTTTGGCCATAAACTCTGTAGATGAGTGAAAATGAAGGGAGGTGGAGAGCCCTTTCCCTTCAGGCTCCCACTGAGCGTGCTCCTGACCTGGGTCTTGGCTGCCCTCCCGCTGCTCAGTGCTCACCCACACTGTCCTTCGTCTTCAACGATGCCTGACATAAGACTCGTTACTCTACTCCCAGCACGGAGCTGGTTGGGAGCCAGGGTCTGGCTGCCGACAGACTGCCTAAGCACTTAGCCAGGATAATGGCCTCCCCTCCAGGAGCAGCAGCCGCCAACTCCTCTCTGCCCCACAGGCTGCAAAGGAGCCTCCTGGCTCATCTGGATCTGGGCATGGCTGGGGGCTGCTCTGGCAGTGGGCTTAGGAGCCACCTTGGCTCCATTCTGTGTATCACCACTTCCCATACCTGCTCATTCCCTTCCTCTGCTTCCTTATTCATCTCTCATTCCTTCTGTTACGATTTCTCCCATTACCCCTCAGTCATGGTTGTCACCTGTACATAGACATGCTTCTGTACCTCACAGCTCTAACATCTTATTTAACCCCATAGATCCTTCTGGCTACCGCCTTACTTCTCTCTCCCCTAACAATACAACTCCCTGGAACCATTGGCTTCATATATTGTTTCCCATTCCTCCTTTCCATTTGTTCTTTTCCTCACTGCAGCTTGCCTTCTACCCATACTGCTCCACCCAGACTGTTCTTACAAAGGACCATATGCCCACCATGTTGTAAATCCAATAGTCATTCCAGCCTTTGCATGCTTGACTTCTCAGTGGTCTTCGATACAGGGATACACCCTGGGTCCTAACACTCTCCCATCTCTTGTCTCCGTGGCAGCCCAGACTCTTTGTTTTCTTCCTATCTCCTTGTTGGCTGGTTTCGCCAGCTTCTTCTCTTCTCTATGACCTGGAAATGTGGCAATTTATCTACACTCAGCTCTGGGCCCTCTTTTCTTTCCTACCTGGTTCTCTTCCTCAAATTTAGAGCCCAAAATTATTTCTTTATAGAAAAATAAAGTCCCTTTTTTTCTAGAGCATTTAATCATGGACTGAGATTCATTCCTAAAGAACAAGCAAACACAAGTCTAATTTCAAACCATGTTAAGTGCTTTGAGGAAAGCATTTAAATAGAGAGTCTAGTGGAGAGCCTGATTCACACTGATTTATACTGATGTATGCCTCAGAGGAGGCATATCTGAGGAACCGCCTCTAAAACTGAGAGGTGAAGGGTGAATGGGAGATGGGCAGGTATAGGGTCAAAAGAAGCAAAAGCAAACACAACAAAACAAAAAGCAGCAAAGGCTAGCTGATGACATTCATATTCCTATCTCCAACCCAGACACGTTCTCTGTGCTCTACACCATTCACACCTTCTGGAGATTTCCATTTGGTTGTCTCTCAAGTACCTCAAACTTATTATGTCCACAACAGAAGTTTGCATTTCTTTACATACACTTGTTTTCTCCCCAGATTTCCTCTCTTCAGTAAATGGCTTCATTTTCCACCCGTTGCTCAAACAGAAACCTGAGACCTCTCACTTTGCCTCATTCCCCAAATTCCCCCCAATGCCGAGACCTGTTTGTTCTACTCCTAAAATATTTTGAGGATCCATCCACTTCCTCTACTGCCCCCAGTCTGGTTTGAGCCATCATTTTGTCTCACCTAGAAGACTGCAATAGCCTCCCAACTATACCAACTTGCACACAGGCTATCCCTTCTCCATGCAGCAATCAATGTGATCTTTAAAAATTGGGAAGTGCTTGCAATCCTTCAACAGTTTCCAATTCACTTAAAATACAAATTCTCTGACATGCTCTGTGCAGTCCTACCTGATCTGACCCCTGCCCATCTTTGCAACTTCATCTAGGGCTATCTTCCCCTCACTCACTGTGCTCCACCCTCATGGCCATCTTTCAGTTCCCCAAAGTCATCCCTTTCTTGTATGTTGCTTGTCACAATCTAGATGATTAGGACATATATTTTTCTCTAAACTATTGAGTTTCCATTCTACAGAGTGGTGGAAACTTATCTAAGCTAATTTGGAGTTTCTCTGATGTAGTCTAACTTCCTAACATTTAAGTTGTGCCAGGTCATTGCATTGGTAAAGGCCCACTGGTCTTGAGCCACCTGTCTATAAGGGTGTCAACTGCTGAGACATCCTTTGTTCTTTTAATTGTAGGCCATGGAGATATGTAGGTCACTGCCGAAAGGAGTTCCTAGACTTTTTGACCCTTCACAAGTGGTAGTAGGCTCTCGTTGTGACTTTCACGTCTCATTTGGGAGATAGGACTCTGCCTGGAGAGAGTGTAACAACTCTCTTTGTGAAAGAACTATTTGTCCAGGCTCACTTTATAGCCATTCTGTAGCCAGGGTATTGTCTTCTCTTGACCCACACCCCCCACTGGATCTTCAGGACTGACAACATTTCTGGCCTCTTCATGACCCCTTCACATACCCTTCCACATACCTGGGGTATCTCTCCCCCTGAAACTCCACATCTCCCAAATATTTTAGTTGTAAATAAAGTCCTCTACAGTTCCCTAAGGGCTATTAGGTTTTTGGAAACCAAAGCCAGAAAGATTCATTTCTTTCTATTACATCGACCTTAAAGCAATGGACACTGAGTACCAAGCAGTTTGGCTTGAGGGATGGGCAAAAGGAGAAATAATAGGAAAATGAAACATTATTAAAATTTCAAGAATATTATCCTGAATAATTATATTATATATTAAAATTTCCTATTTTATTAGTTAGGGTTCTACAGAGAAACAGCACCACAGGAGATAGATGAGAGAGAGAGAGAAAGAGAGAGAGAGAGAGGAGATTTTAAGGAATTGTCTTACACAATGGTGTGGTAGGAATTGGCATGAAATCTGTGTGGCAGGATGAAGACCCAAGGGAGAGTTGATGTTATAGTCTTGAGTCCAAAGACAGAATTCCTTCCTTCTAGGGGTTCTCAGTCTTTTCACTCAAGACCTTCAACTGATTGGATGGGCAGGGAAGGGGAGAGATTGACATTTGCTTTGCTAGTGGCTAAAACACATGCTTTTCTGCTCTGTGGGTGATTCTACAGCACCTTCACTCCATGGTGGGATAAGCATAATAGAAAGGCCAGAAGCCCCCCAGCCTACCTGATTAAGGTAACCATTGTAGCTGTGGAATCCCCAGGACACCAGTCAGTCAGTTGTCATGTCCTGACCATATTCCTGAAGCTCAGATGTCCATTTGCACAGGGATACAGTTGTATCTTCCAGCTGTGTCCTTGGAGCTACAGCTTTGTAAGTATAACTTGCATCTTCAGATCTTTCTATGCAAAGTGAAGTATTATTTGTAGAGCAGTCAATATATAGTCAAGAGATTAAGAGGTTGATCAAGTAGGATGAGGGCCAGTACTTTAACAATCTCTGGAAGCAGAAATGGGAATTAAAGAAGTAGTTAATAAGAGCTCCTGGGATCCATTTACTTATCACATGAGTCTCTTCAAGGTCCACTCTGCTTTGAGTGCTTTAACTTAAATCCTAAGAAGCTAAACTAATTCTGTTTATGTTATATGTTATGTACCCAAATAACAAGAATCAGTCAATTCTGATTTTAGATTTCACTCAGAGTCTCCCCTACCCTGCTCACCTGATAGTGAAATGTACTGACAAGACCAGTCAAACACCCTGATGTTTAGAACACAAGCAAGTATGGTAGGAATGAAAAGGTCATGAATATTTCGTGAGTTCTTAAGGAAACAGAAGGTCTAGTCAGATGATTAGCAGCTTTATTACTCCTCCTCCAAGGAATGTTCAGACAGGCTACTACGTTTTTTAAAGTGTGTGTGTTGGAGGAGGAGATTGTTTGTTTTTGTTTTTTTGTGTGTGTTCCTGAATGTTCCAGGGATTGGAAAGAATTGAACTAGACAGATTTTAAACATTCACAGATTGATGGATCGATGTGGCTTCACTTTTGGCCATTTAGAGGCAGTGGGCACATCTGTGTTCTATCCCACTAAAACCTAAGCAAGTTCCTTTCCTCCTCCACTTTCCCCTCCAGTATTTTGAGGACTACATCGAAGTTCTGTGAAATAGTGTAAATCCGATATTGAGATCTGATATTTATTTCCTAGATGTAGGTAAGTACTGAACTATTGAATTTGCCACTTTTTACAGTAAATGGCTCACACACTAAACAACACTTTAATAATCTGTAGTATATTCCAAGTTAAAAAAACAACAATAATAAATAACAAAAGACACAAAATCACAGCAAATCTTCTGGGTAAGATAATTGCAGAAATAGTCTGGAAAATAAAATATGACCAAAATTATATAATATATATAAATGGTATTTTTCACATGTTCAAGTGATGAGGCAAGTAGCTGATAAATTAATTAGATCTTTATATAGAATGGGGATTTTAATCTGTTTCCCTAAATTTGTAGCAAGCACATTAATTCCTAGTTGATGTCTTTATATTCACAGAGAGTGTATGATAATGTATCACATCACATTTATTCTGGCTCTGCTCTTAATAATGAGTATGATTAATTCTTTAACACCATTCTTTTAGGAAGTTCTAATATTGGAAAGAATGGTTTTCTGTCTCAAACTACTCAACAAGAGTTAATGAGAAAAATAAGAATGCTATGAGATGAGATCTGTAATAACCAGTTTGGTGGTGACACCTACAAGGATCCCATTATCTGTAGGTAATAAAATAAATGCCAAAGTGGGTAATAGTCTACTATTTGAACATATTGGAAAATATTGTATTTTGGACATAAATGGCTTTCCCTACCCTCCTGCATCAACTTGTGAAAAATTGGGGGAAAAGATTTTTTTTCATGCCAGCAAATTGAGTCTTCTAAAAAACATCAGTTAAATTCCTAATTGTTAGAATAGTACTGGCCCCAATTAAAATGTAATACCCATAGTTTTCAGTTTCCATCCACTTAGGGAAACAATGAATAATGAAAACCAATCTCAAAGGAAAAAAGAAAACAACAAGAAAGCCCCATTCAGCACAGAGCCAAGTCATCTGGAATTGGGTGTGGTTCATTTTGGGTGGGCGGCTCTCCCAAATACTGTCTCTCCATCTCCTTTCGGACTCCATAACTCCACTGGAAACCAAGGAAAAGTGGGGATTCTTCACACAGGACAGATACCAGAAGGATCTGTAGCACCAAGTGTAGGTGAGCTACTGCTGCTGATCTTCCACCAAAACAGATGCAGTCTTATTTCCCAAGGCTCTTTCTTGGAAAAAAAAAAAATCAAGTGTTGAGGTACAAGGAACACCAACAAGATGCCAAATTCATTTAGCCAGTAAGTCTGAGATTGGTAAAAAGTCCTGCTGTTCTCTCCCACATTTGCCCTGCCCCCATAAATGACTCACTCAGATCCACCCTGGGCCCAGTCACAGAGAACACAGTCAGGGGCTAAAAGTGACTAAGCGCTTCGGGAAATTAGCACTCTGGTTTGTCAAATGGTGGACCTGATTACATATTCACATCTTGGGACCCGCCTCATTGTGGCACAGCCTCATCCAAAATCTACCCCCGCCCCCAGAGCTGGTGTAGAGCAGACACAAGAGCCTCCCCAGCTTGAAAAGGACTTTGAGAGACTAATTGTCTACAGATATGAATGGTTACACTCACAGGGCTCTCACACTGGAATGCAGCTTATGAAGAAGAGCATTATTATTCCAAAACCCACATTCTGCAGACGAAGTGAAACTTCTCCAACTGGTTGGTGAGCTTCTCAGTTGTTTACCTCTAAGCTTCGTTTCCAAGGGTAACTTATTTCCCAGGCCTCACCAACTACAGGAAGAGAAAGCAAGGGTCCCAAGTTACAAAGAGGTATTTGATTTCAGGCGCCTCCTGGTTTCACAGGATGTCAACGTTCACTAGACTTCAGAGAGGCTACTTGGGTTGTTCCTGCCTAGGGTCTGAGCTTTCTGGCTCCGTGGGGAGGCAAGTCTGTCTGCCCTGCAGGCCTCAGAAAGCATGGATCTACCAGCTTCAGATCTACTGCCCTATCTGATGAACCAAGGACCAGTTTCAACCTACACGAGGCGAGGTTTGATTTTCAAACCCTTTCTGGGACTCTGAGCTCTACCCCTCCCACTCAGGGCAAGTTCTCCAACTTACAAAAGGAGTTTGAGGGAAGTCTATCCAGGACTTGGAGAAAGGTCTTCTCCTTCAGATCCTCTTTGAAGCAAGCCCTGGTGGTCTCTTAGATATTTCAGATCCCTGAAGTGGGCAGGCAGGTTAGTTCTAGCTGCCCTCACTGTAAACAGGTATTTGGATACCCTTTTCGTGACAATACAGTTAAATGCAGGCATCTTATTCAAACAGGAAATTTACATTTTTCACATTCTTTAGCCAAAGCTAAAGCAGTAGAGCAGATTAGGAATTTGTACAATGTGAATGTTCTTCGTACTTTCCCCAGTGTTGGAAACAATATTGCTTTCTCCATCCTCTTCATCCTCAAGGTGTGACAATAGCCTACCTTCCAGAACCTGACCTGGAGGGTAGTTGTCTTTTCACCTGATAACAGCTCTGAAGGAACTAGAGCATGGCACAGTGCTCACAGGATTGGCCTTTGGCATTAGAAACCCACTTTGTTTTCTTCTTTTCTTTTCTTTTCTCCTTTCCTTTTCTTTTCATTTTGAGAGAGAGAGAGAGAGAGAGAGAGAGAGCAAGTGTGAGCCAGGGAGAGGGGCAGAGGGATAGAGAGGATCTTAAGCAGCCTCCACACTCAGCATGGAGCCCAATGGGGCTCAATCCTATGACCCTGGGATCATGACCTGAGCCGAAATCAAGAGTTGGACACTCAACTGACTGAGCCACTCAGGCGGACTGAAACCCACTTTCAAATCTCCAGGTCATGCCATCATTTAAAGGGTAGGGCTTGAAGAGGACAAATCAAGGGAAAGAGAGAAGAACCAGGAAGGTCTGGGATCCAGAAAGCCAAGAACAGTGATTGGCTCTGTGTAAAGTGAATAGGTAAGACAGGTAGGTGGACAGGGTCATGAAGGAATTGGATTTTTCCAGCAGTTTAGCTGTGAGGGAGCTGGACAGTGACAGACTGGCTAGGGAGAGAGATTTTTCATTTTAAGAAGGGAGAGACATGACCACATTCTAGGCTGTTGGGAAGGGTTCAGAAGTGGGGAGAAGAAAAAAGGAAGGAATAAAGGGCCAAAAAAAAATGGATACAGAGTCCCAGAGGAGGCTCTATGAAGGAGACAACCCAGCTTTTCCCTTGAAAGTGGAGGGGAGGGCTGGAAGGCGAATGTGATGGCAGAGGAGACAGAAGTTCTGAGGTCAGGAGTTGAGGGAGTTCATAAAATAGAAGCTGCTGTGGGCTGAATGTTTGTGTTCTCTGAAAAGTCATATGTTGAAGCCCCAATCCCAAATGTGATGGTATTAGGAGGTAGGGCCTTTGGTGGGGGGTGGGGGGGGTGATTAGGTTTAGATGAGCTCATGAGGGTGGAGCCCCTATGAGAGAATTAGAGTCCTCATAAGAAGAGAGTCCAGAGCCCTCCCTCTCTCTACCATGGGAGGACATGGCAAGAACACAATCATTTGCAAACCAGAAAGAGGGCTCTCACCAGGCACTGAATTTGCAAACACTTGGTCTTGGACTTCCCAGTCTCCATAACTGTGAGAAATAAGTGTTCGTTGTTTAAGCTGCCTAGTCTATGGTATTCTGTTATAACAGCCTGAACTAAAACAGAAGATTTGGTTGCTTTCTGAGAGAAGTATGGCCATGGTTGGGAAGAAGGCATGGGTGCCATGGTGAAGGTTTAAGACAGCAGCTGGAGAAACAGAGGAGGAAAAGATGCTGATCGAAGGTGGCTGTACTAAGTGAGGACACAGGTTGTGTTGGTCAGGAGACAAACCACAAGAGTGTGAATTCCTCTGGCCACCTTCAGGAGCCCTCACATAGGAAGAAAGACAGGAAATGGTCAGGTTGCTCCACAGGAAAGGATTAAAGGGTTTGCAGGACTGACACAGCAGAAGGAAGAGAGCCGAGGGGGGGGGGTGGAGGGTGAGGTTGCTGACAAGAGTGACCAAGGAGTTGTGTCCTGGGATCCAGCCATGATGTCAGTGATGAGGTAGGAGAAAAGAGTGGAGCTGAATAGCCAGCGGACTGAAGGGGGATTATAGAGCTGGAAGAAGAAGAGTGGGTGTGATTATATATATACACACAGCCACATGTCCATAAACATATGTAATTAGATAGAGATAGCAGAGGTAGAACAGGACTCCATTGCTAACGTGGAGTGAGGTTAAAGTTTTTTTGATAAGATGTTATCAAATAATGCTTCTAGAAGATTAATCTTTTTCTGGAAGAAAATAGAAGCAAGCACAGCACTCAGAAGGCTGAGGTAATAGCCCAAATCAGGATGCATGTTGCAGTTTCCCTCCTGGGCCCATGGTGGTCACTACTAATGGACAACCACTCTTTCCTGATAAACTCAAAATTCTTTTCAACACAGGACTCCAATAGCCTATACCAATTAATTGGAATTGGCCCAGGAGATGGAAACTGCTTTCAGTTTAGGTCCAGATGAAAGGTAATAAGTCTGGGTTAGGTTTTTAGCAGCAAGGGTGAAGTGATGGTAAGTGAAGGAAGTGGAAGTGAAGGATGAAGTGGGGCTCAGCCTCAATTCACTGGTTCGCAGAGCCCGGATAGCTCTAGGAATGAACCCAGAACTCAGAATCTCCCTGGAAACACCCATAAGGCCAGTATCTACTGAAGTCCAGAGCTCACCGGGACTGGCTCTTGTCATCTCGGATGGAAATCCCAGGCCAGTTAACCTTGACTGGCTTCCAGAAGTGGAGAATGAGGCAAACCACAGATCTCATGACTGAGAGACGTTCCACATGGGAACAGATGAGTGTTTCTGGCCCTGGCTTGACAGAAGCCCCATGGGACGATGCAGTTAATTCCCTCTAGTCATTCCGGGTCATAGTGTTCTAAAACCTAGACGCAGCCTAGTCAAGGAGAAAATAGGAGCAGCTTTGGGTCCATCTCTGAGAAATACATTTCCCTTATTACTCTCTTCCTTTGGGTCGAGGGCTTCATCTAGCAGGAAGCTTCATTTCTTCCTCTCTGCTAGAAGTCCCTGGTTTTACACCTTTGTTTCCTTCAGCCACTGCAAAACCGATCCTTGATTACACAATATGGGTAACGTGATGCCAGTGGTTAAGACTATTGCCTCCTATTCAAGCCCGTGGTGGTGACGGATCAGACATCCATGTTAGGAGGTAGTTGTAGTAATCGCTGACTTGCCACCACAACTTCCTTTCAACTGTTATTAATATTAAACAGAATAAGTCCTCTATCTGCATCCCGGTCTCCACTTGATTAGGGATTTGTGTTATTGTTACATAAGGAAATGGCTTTAATATGAAGGCCTCTGGGGCCAGTTTTTGCCATTTGTCTCTTGGTTCATGTCTGTTTCCCCTTAGGCACTTAACAGAAGAACCAAGAACTGGAGCTAGAGGACAATCTCTGCGAGTTCAATGATCCAAAAGGGACTAGGATTTAACAGAAAGCTATAGATCTGCAAACCCAAAAGCTTACTGAAAGAGTTAACAAGGAAAACATAACACTGAAATTGTGTGTGTGTGTGTGTGTGTGTGTGTGTGTGTATGTGTGTGTGTGAAGGGTGACACCAGGGCAGAAAGAGAGAAGGTAAGAGAACAATGTGTTCTTGCATGGGCGCGTGGAGGTGTGACTTGCAATACCTATGACCAGACACACATGTGGCAGGTTTGAATCGTGAGAGTAACACATGCTCCCTGTTACCCAAGGCTGAGATGTATTAGCATCCAGGCACCCACATTTTTTTTCTGAGTCCTCTCCTAACATAACTTGTAAAAGATTAAGTTTTCCTGAATAAGTGCCAGAATCTCTTCAGTTACAGTCTCTTTTGGCGAGGTCCAAAAATAGTGTCCCTATCATTTCAGATAGCAGAAGGAATCTTGTAATTGATTTAAAAACAGGACAACACTGGGGCGCCTGGGTGACTCAGTCGGTTAAGAGTCCGACTTCGGCTCAGGTCATGATCTCATGGTTCATGAGTTCGAGCCCCTTGTCGGGCTCTGTGCTGACAGCTCAGAGCCTGGAACCTTTTTCGGATTCTGTGTCTCCCTCTCTCTCTTGGCCCCTCCCCCTTTCATGCTCTGTCTCTCAAAAATGAATAAACATTAAAAAAAAATTTTAATACAAAATAAAAACAGGACACCACTCAAGTTATATGTAAACATTCCTAAAGCTGTAGGCCATATTTCAAACACGGCTATAATGGCTACTCTCATGGCTCCTGCCCTGCTCCCTCCTACTTTAGCAGAAGGACCTTAGCTAACAGGCATTAATTGAGTACCCACTGATGAACAGGAAGGATACATGGATTATGACAAGTTGACCTTAAAAAGTTTACAGACTGGTTGGGGAGGCAACATTAGCACACCTCGGGCTGCAGGTACCTGCTCTATATAGACTGAATGTTTATGTCCCCCTAAAATTCATATGTTGAAACCTAATTTCCAATGTGACAGCATCTGGAGGTGGGGCATTTGGAAGCTGATTTGGTCATGACGGTGGAGCCCTCAAGAAGAGGATCAGTGTCCTTATTCAAGAGACCCCAGAGAGCTCCCCCACCCCTTCTACCATGTGAAGACACAGTGAGAAGATGGCCATCTAGAAAGTGGGCACTTAGCGGACACTGGATGTGCCAGCACCTTGATCTTGGACTTCCAGCCTCCGGAACTGTGAGAAATAAATTTCTGTTGTTTATAAGTCACCCAGTCTATAGTAATGGTACAGCAGCCCAGACGGACTAAGAACCTCTGCGACTCTACCCACAATTAGCAAGGGGCACACAACACATGCTAAAAGGAAATCTGCGAGGCCCAGAATAAGAGGAGACATTTTTCTGAGATGAGCTATGAATTCATTGTAAAAGCAAAGCAATGAATTGTTTGTTTTTGAAATAGCCTTGGAATTTTTCATCACAAAACGAGTAACTATTTATTTTAGAAAACACAGGTTAAAAAAAAAAGTTTCAACTCACCAACTATCCCATGACCAAAAAGTAAACTGTTGGATTCATCCTGCACCCAAGGCTCCACCTTCCCCCCCCCCCCTTTCTATCCCTCCAGTCTGGTCTACTTCACACCTATAAAGCATCTTCATTAGATTCTATTTCACAAAATGTTTCTACTGCTAAAGCAAGTTTAATGTTTATTTATTTTTGAGAGAGAAAGAGAGAGAGAGAGAGAGAGAGAGAGAGAGAGAATGAGTGGGGGAGGGCCAGAGAGAGAGACACACACACAGAACCTGAAGCAAGCTCTGGGCTCTGAGCTGTCAGCCTAGAGCCCAACACGGGGCTCAAACCCACAAATTGCAAGATCATAACCTGAGCCGAAGTTGGACACTCAACTGACTGAGCCACCCAGGCACCCCTGCTCAAGCAAGTTTAAAAAACTACTGCTAAACACCTGGGCCAGGTGACTCTCCCTGAGACCAGCTTTTTTTTGCTTCATTCTCCTTCTCATCAGCCTCTAGTGGCACCTCCTCGGCTTGGCTTTTCAGGGGCCTCTGAGCCTGGCTACAATATATCTTTGCATCCTGTTTTTCCCATCACTCTCTATAAGACCCTGTTTTTGGAATACATGTATGACACTATTCCCAAGTTTTGCTCACAATCTTTCCACAACACTATGGGCCCAACTCTTCCTTTCAAATGTCTGCATTCAAACTCTATAGCCTGTGTTTGTCTAGCTTTATTGGCCTATGAATCACAGCAATAGCAATTCCCTACATAGCTTGAGTGGTGCAAGATTCTGAGGCCCCTCAAAGTCACACCCAGAAATTTCACCCTAGGCAGTGTGTGACTCACAACATGCCACAGACAGGTTGCCCCTGCCATGTTCTTCCTTTCTTGCTCCGGCCACCCGTACGCTCCACATGTATGCTTCCTTTCCTGCTGAGGCCACCACTCGTGTCCATGCCCTCCATGAATACCATAATGTCCTTTCTCCGGAAGAACCCAAGGTGTGAGAACTGTAGCCCCTGGAGTCCTCAAGTCACAGATGTTAGGCCAGTCCTGGACTCCAGGGGACACTGCTCTCAGCTGAGTGACTCAGATCCTTCCTGAAAGCAGCTCTTTGGGCATCTGCCCTCTTTCTACAGGCTCAGACCAGAGTCCTTCCCATTCTGCTGCCCCTGATCTACCCCAGAGGCATTTTTGACAATTTACTCATGCAAATGGATATCCAAGAGCTGTTTTCCCAGCTGGCTTATCAGAGGTGCTCAGAAATACTCTAATCTTGCTGGTGGAAGGAGTTTAGGTTCAAACCAGTAATCTCACTGCATTCTCTTTAAGAACCTCAGACTCAGCACAAACCTTCATAAACTCTTTTCTGTCTCAGGCTAAATAAACTCACAGACCTCTGTAACAACCATGGTTGTACAGTTAATTTGGTAATTAATCATGGATTTCCTTGTGACAACTCCCCGTTCTTTCCTTAAATTGGTGTTAAAAGCATTATTGTACTAGAAAAAAAAATGTATTTTAAAGGAATACCTTTGTGAGGCACCTGGGTAGCTCCGTTGGTTACGCTTCTGACTTCAGCTCAGGACATGATCTCGCGGTTCCTGGATTTGAGCCCTGCGTCGGGCTCTGTGCTGACAGATTCTGTGTCTCCCTGTCTCTCTGCCCCTCTCCAACTCTCTCTCTCTCTCTCTCTCTCCCTCTCTCTCTCTCTCCCTCTCTCAAAAATAAATAAACATTAAAATTTTTTAAAAAATAAAGGAATACCTTTGTGATTCTGAGGATACTGAGCAAAAAAAAAAAAAAAAAAAAAAGGAAAATCAAGAAAGATAATCCCCTTGCCTATCAACCCTTAAGAAACTAGGTATAGCTTAAATAACCAAAAAGTATCCATGTTTCATGTTTATGTCTTACTTCATCACGTAAGGACCACGGTTTTGTATTTTGTAATCATGCTTTGTATTTGTAACCATGACTGATACTCAGTAGGCACTCAAATACTAGTTGGTTCTTTCATTTTAGAGAGGTTTAAGGTCATTATTTGTACCTTAAGAGAGCAGGGGAAAAAAGACAAAGTAAAACAGGGCAGAAGAAATTACACAAAATAAAAATTTTCAGAGGGAATAACCATGGAAAAAAGTTTACTTTAGCATTTTAATGATGGGATAAAATGTTCCTAAAGAAATCTCCCATTTTACAGGCATTGTAACAAGACAGACAACATCCCTGCCCTCCAGAAACCTCCAGTTTGGTGTAGAGAGGCAGAGACTGAAATAGATCATTTTAGTCTATGATGAATACCAGGAAGGAAATAGAATGGGGAGTGAAGGTGTATCTCTGTTGGGTTAAATGATCAAGGAAGCCTTCTGAGGAAGTGATATTTGGGCTGAAACCAATAGGGACCACCTACATGCAGTCCCACAGGTTGTGCACTGCATATGAACTCCATTTACATGGACAGTAACAGTGCCCCCTAGAGTTGTGTGGTGCAGTAGTTCTTAATGTTCCAAGCATGTGTACGTCAATTCACTTGTATAATTAATTTACTTCGCTCAAATAGATTTACATATCCATCAACAGGTACTCAGTCCATCTGGATACAATGGCAATCATGTGAACCGTGTGGTGATTCAGGAAAATGACCCTCGGCAAATTGCAGGCTATAGTTGATCAGCTTATGCCTATATGTTCTCCACTTCTGGAGACATGGGAGATGAGCCTACAAACTGACAGACTTTAAGTGAGAAAAGCTTGAGATTATTTTTGGAACCAATCCACCGTCTACTCCTCTAGTCATAATGCCAGGAAAAGGAAACATGAGTAATTGCTGTCCAAGCCTAAAGCTGGCTTTCATGGTGAGAAATCCTCCCGCTTCAGGAATGATCAAATGTGAGGTTTTGAAAATAGCTTTTATAATTACAGACTATACTATTAAAGGCATGCCATTCAATTAACCATTTGCTGCATGGCATGGTGATATTCCATAATGATAGGTTAATAGATTCCATGCTTAATAAAAAACAAGTGACCAGCAGACTTCTAGTAAAGACAACTCTGTAACTCTGTGTTGGCCACAGATGTCCTGTTAAACTGTCCTGAAAAGCAAATGTATAAAAAAACCTTTAAGATCCCAAACTGGTTTAATGGGTTTCACAGAAGGTGTTCAAAGGTAGCTTTCCCATCAATTTAGAAATGGAGGCTTAAATAGAGGTCATACATTGACCTCAGTTCATTCCAGAAGTGAGACATCCAGGAACTGACCCCTATTCCCTGAATCTCTCAGCTGACTCTACTTCCTCTGAACTGTGCTAATCAGTGTTTGAATCTGTCCAAGTCGTTCTGAAAAGGAAGTTCCAGTCACTCCTCCCCCCATAGTCTGGCATGTAGAGCCTGACAGGAGTCCAAGAGGGAGGGGAGCTGGCAGAAACACAGGGCAGAAGTAGTGCTCCTGGGGAGGTGCTAAAAATAGAAAGTCCTGCCTATCCAGGGGAAGGGAAAATTCGGGCCAGGTTTGGCAGGTGGCATTATTCAGGGATTTCCAATTGTTGGAAGCAGGATAGAGGTAGCCATCCACTAGTGCCGGGTGGAGCAAGGTTGTTCTGGGATATCCGATTCAAAATAGGTGCAAAGACGGGTCAAGGCACAAGACCTAAACAATGAGGGTTGAAGGACAGAGCATGGGCTCCATAGAGCTACCTAGAGCATGCTTTACAAATCCACTGTGCATATAAATTACCTGGAATCTGGTTAAAAATGCAGATTCAGATTAGTGGGTGTGGGGTTCTGCATTTCTTTCTTTTTTTAAGTTTATTTATTTATTTTGAGAGAGAAAGAGAGAGCAAGCACAAGTGGGGGAGGGGAAGAAAGAGAGAGGAAAAGAGAGAGAGAGAATCCCAAGCAGGCTCTGCACTGTCAGCACTGAGACCAACGTGGTACTTGAACTCAGGAACCATGAGATCACGACCTGAACCGAAATCAAGAGTTGGACTCTTCACCCAACTGAGCCACCCAGGTGCCCCAAAGGGTTCTGCATTTCTAATGAGCTCTCAGGTGATACTGATGTAACTGGTTCATGTACCACATTTTAAATAGCAAGAGGCTAATGTGCTGGCCAAGATCCTTCCCCCTTCTCCTAAGCGTTGTGGAGCCAAGAGAAATAGGGAAGTCTCGTACTCTAGGTTAGGCAATAACATCGCTGTTGCCCAGTAAGAGTGCTGACACTAGCCTATGGACTAGGAGCCGTCAAAGCCCTCTATTCATTTCAGGGCAGGGGCTAAGCAACTGGCTGCAGGATGGGGTTCAGAGCAGCAAGAAAGAACCTGAATCAGCAGATATAAGAAAATTAATTGGAAACAAAGAGGGGTCATATCTGGCAAATCAAAGGGAGACGCTTAAATCTTTGTCCTTTTTTTCGCACCTCATTAAGCGGTCTCTCCCCACCCCTCCTGCAGTCAGTGCTCTGGCTCAATGAGGTCCCTCTGCAGAATGGAAGTTGGAGAATGTTGAATGAACACTGACCCAGGCTGGAGGGTGGAGTTTATGAGTTACTGCTCTCACACTAGCCTTCTAGGAAAATGCAAAGGGAAGATCTCCTGGGACACTTTCCTGGGTTCTAAACTGGGTGCTGCAACAGTTAGTTTAATGTGTTGAGTCTGGCTAGACTATTGCACCCAGCTGTTCAATTAAACTCTAGTGTAGGTGTTGCTGCGTTTTGTAGGTGTGGCTAACATCTGCAGTCAGCTGACTTTACATAAAGGAAGTCATTCTTGATAACCTGGATGGGCTTCATCCAATCACTTGACAGGCCTTAAAAGCAAAACTGAAGTTTCCCCAAAGAAGTCAACATTCCCCCTGTCAAGTACAGTTTTGGCTTCTGCTACAGAGTTTCCAGGCTGCTGGCCTGCCCTACAGATTTCAGACTTGCCAGTCCCCACAAGCATGTACACCAATTCCTTGCAATAATTCTTGCTACATGTACAGTCACTCCTCATTATTCACAGATACTCTATTTGTGAATTTGCCTGCTTTGTAATCCCCAAATCAATACTGGCAGTGCGTCTGCAGTCATTCACAGATAGGAGCAGAGTGACAAAAAATCTAAGTCACCTAATGCATGTTTCCAGCTGAGGTTGAATGAGGGGACTGCCTTCCTGTTTAGCTCTCATACTGTCAACAAGTGTCCCTTCTGTGATCTATTCAGTGCCATGATTTTCACGTGTTTGTGCTTCTTTTTGGTGATTTTGCTGTTTAAAATGGCCTCTAAGCATGGTGCTAAAGTGCTGTATAGTATTCTTAACACCAGAAGGCTGTGATGCGCCTTACAAGAACATACACATACTAGATGAGCTTCATTTTCATATGAGTTATAGCATTGTTATATGTAGTTCATTCAGTGGTAATGAACTAACGATATGCGTTGAATAAGATGACTTTACACAGAAACACAGGTACAACAAGGTCATATCTTGATTGGTTGATGAAATGTAGTGACCAGGGGCTCACAGAAACCTAACTCTGCATTTGCCCTAAGAGCAATGGCTCACTATGTGCTAATTCAGTGTCGGTGGTGACTTGCTGGAATATTATCATGAAGAACAAGAACAGACTGTTTGCGGAGGGTAGGGGGGTCCTGTCTCTGGTGGTACCTAACTGGTGCGGATGTAGGACCCTCCTTTCCTCCAGGGCTAACTGTGCCCAGCACAGATAGTGTGGGTCTTCTGTCCTTTCTGCATTCAAGTCCCTGACACGGTTCTGCAGGAGGAGGAAAGAGGCCCACGTATAAAACATCAGGGAATGTTAATAGTCCCCTGTTAAAAGCAAAGTTTTTCTCTTACTAGTTCATATTTAGGAACACAAAATATATGCAGGCCCTGTAATTTGGTATTACTCCATCTCCCCGATACAGTAAGCAATAGGCTAGACTAGGTAATAACTGGAATATAGTTCAGCATTTTTAATGTAATTTGGATGATGAGCCCCAAATTACTCTTCCAATGTAAACCAATCAAGTATATTCCAGTTTGAACGTCTTTACGTTCAAAATAAACTTCTTTATGAATGTATAAAAAGATAATGAGACTGTCTCCAAGGCATTGGGCCTATTCCCGAAGGCGGAGAGAAGCCAGTATGTCTCAGGGTAAAATGAAGGCCCCAATCCAGCAAACCTACGGCCCTTCCTCTCCCACCTCAGTAGTCAGTTTTAGTCTTCTCAGAGGCCGTGGTTATGATTCCATCTTGCCAAGTCCACAGCTGCAGGCTCTATTCCTAATTCAAAATTTGGCATCTTCCACGTTGCGCTGTCTGTTACAGGAGGGACTGGCAAAGAGGGGTAATGTCTTAGGTCCAATCCAGCTCCTGGAACACCACCCAAGCTCACACCCTCTGTGGCGTGGGTCAGCGTCTCCAGCTTTGTGAGTATCACACACCCTCCCCCATGTGCCCACCAACACCTGAATGAGGCTTACAAATGCTTACAAATCTCTTTTAACTTCAAGAACATGACACAGCTAAGACAAAGCACCATGCATCAGCCACTATTGATCCTGAAATAAAATGCTCATTGGACGAAAAGAGTAAAAGCTTCTTTCATGCACAGCTCCAAGGAAATCAGAGCACCATTCACTTCTCAGACATCCACAAATGCATTTCAAGCATCAAAACGTGTTTAATGCAAACAGAAGAAGAGGACAGTGTAACACAGTTTGAAATCTATTTGTATTCAAAAGTATTACCCTTTTAATGTTTAGCAACTTTCATGACATGAATAGCATGCCATGCTGTTAAATGGCAGAATGGGAGCTTCCTTGCCCTTTGCCTACTTAATTGATACACTAAATAAGAATGATATACTAACTAAAAATAACTGAAAATTAAAATTTATTTTTATTTTATAAATAAAATATAAAAAATTATAGAAATATATGTATCAGACAAACCGATTGAGTCAAATAATTTCAACTCAGATAGAAACGTCTAAATGTCTAAACAGGACTACCTCTTAGGGTGTTTGCCCTTTTATTCCACATCTACACACCCTTCTGGCCACCTCTTCCCCATCAGGTGCCAGGTGCTCCCCTCGCTCTCTCAGCTGATTGCCCCCTTTGAAAGGATTCAATTAAGTCAGGGGTCAGAAGCAGCAGCCCACAGGCCAAATGCAGCTCACTTGTTGTATTTGTAAATGAGATGTTTTAGAAACCCAGCCACGCTCATTTTTTGTGCATCACCTATGGCTGTCCTTACCCCAAAATGACAGGCTTGAGTAGTTGTGACACTCTACGGTACACAAAGCCTAAAATATTTACTATCTGATCCTTTATAGAAAAAGTTTGCTGCCTCCTGGATCAAGTCCTTCACATTAAGGTGTAACAGTTTTATATGTTACTCTTCCAGGTGTTACTTGGACTTTAGTAGGAGGTAATTTTTTTATCCAAAGAAATTGATGGCTCCTAGTGGGATTTCAGTCATTAGCAACAAGATATTCAGGAGATATTTGGGGAAGGAGGGATTTCTTAAGCTCTGTTACTACACACCCCTCCTACCCATCTACCCAGTTATGGGTCCATCTGGTGATGATTTTGATAAAGTTGAGAGGGTTATGATGGTATGGAGAAAGACCTGAAAGAGGGGTAGGTCCGACAGGGGGCTAGGGGTGCTGCAAAAAGCATTCTGTGGAGTGGGAAACACACAGGCCAGGAGACCGATTATTTGTCTCAAGTCTGACTGAAATGTTTATCCTTACCATTTACAGATTAACAAAAACATTTTGAGGTTCATTGAAAGGGAATCAGATTCCTGACTTTGCTTGTCCCCTGATCTTTTGCTTTTTTACTTTAACTTTACCAAAAAAAATCTTTAAGGCACATAGTAGATTTTCCCTCTGAAGTTCCCATGAGCAGCGACATTTATCTGTGAGGAAGTCTCCTCCAACAAAACAGTGACAGAAAGCTCGTGGTACAGCCTTGCTCTCAGAACACTGGGGCTCAGTGCACACCCGCAATTATTAAGGAGACTTCACAAGACTTTGAAGTGGTCACTGCAAAAAATGCAAACGAGGACATCTGGTCTCCCAACCTGAGGTGAATCAGAGACTAAGTGTGCATGGAGAGTACTGACTGTTCCTAATATTTCCATTTGTTCAGGATGTTACAGTCCCCAAAATGTTCTCCAGAACATTCTCCTGTTTAATTCTCAGGACAATCCTTTAATGTAAAACGTGTCACTCCCATTTTTTACAGGTAAAGAAACAAAGGATCTGAAGGTTTAAATGACTCACCCTAGATCAAACAGCTCTTGGAGATGGTGTCAGACAAATTTTAGGGCTTCAGAGTCCTCTCAGGGTAGAGGGTCAATTCTTTGAGCCCATGCAGGAGGGAGCTTGGGTTCTCATCAAATTCAGAGAGAATAGCACAGTCATTCATGGAATTCTTGAATGCCAAGGTTTTGTCTCTCTTTAGGTACAAGAGTAGTAAGCGGCCACTAAAGAGGCATAGGCCCCGTTGGGATGTGCCCATGAGCTACTCATATTTAGTGACAGGATGCCACTGCTCATGGCTCTTGGACCCTCCTAGGATGGTGGCCACATACCACTAGCACTTTAAGAGGGCTTTGCTCAGACTAGAAAAATTCAGACCAATTACACAAAGGTGTTCCTTCCCCCAGCTGACCCAGCCCTGGGCCAGAGTTCAGCTCAGCAAGCTGAGTGGGCCAGATCCAGCCCCCACTTCAGCCTTTCCCCCAGACAGGGTGTCATTGTCCGAGCACAGCTGGTACAACTATCCTCTGCCTACCCTGTTCACAGACCTCCCTGCACTAGGAGGGACTCTTTCTCAAAAGAAAGAAAACCTTATTGAGAAGAACTGAATTCATACAGGACAATAAACACTACGCAGTTTATCAAGAAGGTAACAGTCACAGTCTAAACTCGGTATGGTTTGGGTGGTGATGACAGTCTTTCTGAGCTGGGAAACTGGAGCTAGTCACCAATCATCTGGTTCTCTCTTTTAGCCAAGGCTTTCTCTGTGTCCCACTCACACCCATTTCCCCCATTAATTCAGGTGCTGCCACATCTAATGGGAACATCCATGAATTGGAGGGAACATACCTCTAGCAGGAGGGTGGAATTTTTCTTTGCAAGTGGGTGGGTGGCCATCCCCATCAACATGTCTCTGTCACCCCATGATAGGCAATCCTGCTGAGATAGGTCACTCCTTCAAGGCTACATGTTACCAAGAAACCAACCACCGTCAGAGCATGCTGGGTCTCTTCCCATTCCTCCTCTACTTGTTCTGGGAGCCTGAATCCTACCCTAGTTCAGGGGGCAGTGTCCAGCTGAGCTCAGTCACCTTTACTGCTCAGGAATCAAAGGCAGCAAGAGCTCACAATCCTCTTCTGAATTGTGTTTTTATAGGATTTGAAGAAAAAAAAATGGATCCAAGAACAAAACATCAGCTCACACTAACCCTGGGAGAGACCAGTAAGGTCACCTCAGGGTGCAGCTATCAAGAAAGCAGGAGGAGAGTTGGGAGCATAGCTAATCCCAGCCGCTCCCTCTTCATGTGCCACAACCAAGCAGTATTGAGAACAAGACTGTTAGGCAGGCGTAGCAATGGACCCTAAACTGAACGCTTCAATTTACACTAAACACATTCCATTTAAAGAGGCCCTGCCTTGCATTTATTCAGCGCTCCAGAAGTGACACTGACATCATTTCCAATCTTCTTCGGATAGTTACTGCCACCATGGTCCACATAAAAATTGTTAAGCAAGTGAGTTTGTTTCAACAGCTTCCTGTCACCTTTTCTACACCTTCCCTTTAAAGCTCTATTTTCTTCCATGTTCAGATTTGGGTTTTGGTCACTTTGTCACAGGGTTTGGGGTTTAGTTACCATTTTCATGATGTAACGCTATATGGTGCCTATAGTGGCCCTGGGTTCCCTACCATCAACTTTTGATAAATAGTGAGTTGTCTAGAGAACACATTCTGCTGTGTTTTCAGGGGACTATCCTGCTCTGTGGTTAGATTGTGTCTTTATGGTATATTCCTGTATCAAGTCAGCCAAAATTATATAGGTAAAATGGAGGCAAAGTATGCTTTCTAGTGACATAAGAATTTGTTCAAATAATTTATAAGAGGGTTATAGTTTTTGAAAATGATGACATAAAAATAGCCTTTTGATATTCTGTATAAACAGAATAGAGTCACCAATGGGAAAGAAAACTCTATTCTGCTTCCTATGGTAAACAATACCAGCTGACGTAATAATTGTGCTAAGTCTGGGGCGCCTGGGTGGCTCAGTCGGTTAAGTGTCCAACTTCAGCCCATGTCACCATCTCATGGTTTGTGAGTTCGGGCCCCACATCGGGCTCTGTGCTGACAGCCTGGAGCCTGCTTCAAGTCCTCTGCCTCCCTCTCTGCCCTTCCCCTGCTCATGCTCTTGCTCTCTCAAAAATAAATAAACATTAAAAATTTTTTTTAAATAATTGTGCTAAGGCTGTAGACCAGGAAGTAGTGTTCAAATAATTCAGCAGTGTACTATGAATTGAAGATTACATTAGAAAACAACCATGACTAGAAAATAATAAACTGGCATGGAGTTGAAATGCAGAACAGAGAATGTTGGCAAGTTTGCTGCTTTTATAACCAACCAAATTTAAACTGGAATTTATTGATAGGCTATCGCACATCACAAAATCTTAGGTAGGAAAAATAGATAAATGTGTGGTTCTGGAAAATGGTGACACTAAGATGGTGCCTTAGTCAGTTTGGGCTGCTATCACAAAGGACATAGTCTGAGACACTCACAAATGATAGAAATTTTTTTCCTCACAATTCTCAAGGTTGGAAGCCTGAGATCAAGGTGCTACCATGGTCAGGTCCTGATGAGGGTCCTCCCCTGGGTGGCAGACTGTCGGCTTTCCCTTGTATCCTCACACAGCCATGAGCAGAAAGAGGAAGCAAGCCTTCTCATGACTCTTAGAAAGGTAGTCATCTCATTCACGACGACTCCATCCAGATGACATCATCAACTCCCACCTACCCCTAAAGGCCTCACCCGCTCATACCACCACCATGGTGAATAGTGAGGAGAGTTTCAACATATGAATTATGGAAGGACACAAACATGCAGTCCATAAGAGGGGGATATCCAGGAATATTAAAATATAGCAAGGAATTTTTGATCTTTTCATCCTTAGCACATGGCGGGACAAAGAGTAGATGCTCAGAAAATGGCTGTTAAGGTCAACCAAGTTATTCTTTCCAGTAAGTGGTATATGGTTATACAACTACAAATTGAGTAATTTGTGTGATTTGGAGGCAGATCATATTTTGCTCTCAATTTCCTTCAAAACATGTTAATAAATATTCTTAGTCCATAGGCCCTTTCCAGAAGAAGGGGATTCTGCCACCAAAAGCCACCAATGGTACAAAATTACTTAATTTTTACTATCACCAAGGAAGAGGTGTTTAATTTCCTACAATGGAAATACTAAGAAAAAGAAGAAAAAAAAAACCTCTCAAGACACTTTGTGGTATGGAGAGAATTTCAAGAAATAGTCAAACAGGGCAAAGGTTGGGGGAACCCTGCCCCAGCATTGACCCTAAGGCTCACTTCCTGTAACTCATACAGTTCACAGACTTTTCTCTCCTGCATGGACTCCTGTAGGAGAGCCGCTTGCCTGGGAGGCCTGCAGGGTTCCAGAAAAGGCTCATGGCTGCTCCCCTATGGCTGGGAGTCCAATGCTGACAGGTCCGTGTGCAAACCCTGTGAGCAAGCAACGGGGAGTCTGCTCTGGCGTTCCGGCTGTCTGGGGGGAAATGCTGACAGGTCTCGCTTCCTCTCTTCCTGTCTCTGTCTTCATGCAGATCTCTGTGCATGTATAACCTCCTCTCTTAGAACTCGGTCCATGTCCTCCCAAAGAATAATGGAAATGAATCATGATTTCAGACAATCTGTTAGTACCAATTCAGGTACTAATGAAGGCAGCCCCAGTCAATTGTGAGGTGATTATTCACACCACAAAACTATTTTAGAACCCAGAAAAATAAAATTGGAAAGGAGGCTTAGAAATCTTTTGCTGTGCTCATCCTCTACTTTTGTAGCTGGAGAAAACTGAGTCCGCAGAGTGAAGATGACAGGCCAGTGACCTTCTCATTCTTAACACGTAATTTTCAGAAAGGAAAGTTTGGCCATAGGAATTTCAAAGTTTTTGGACCAGTCAAAATAGATTTCATTTTAAAATATCTAACTTAGACACACATTCCTGGGAAAATACCTATATAGAGTGAAGGACAGTGGCTCATGAAATAAAGTATAAATTTAAGTAGTACTACATTTATATATGCAGTCCTAACCCCTAGGATAAGGGATCCTATTTCCCATCCAGGTCACTTGTGGTATATCCTATTAACAATGGGTGCTCCGAATAAATACATATTATGAACAGAATCATCCAGACAGGCAGTGAATGAACGTTCCTGGATTATATACTGACACAAATACATTTTTAAAACTCAAGAGACAAACTATGAACAAAATCAAGGTCACCGCATTTACTCTTGAAAACCTTTGTAGACACCCTCTCAGCTTCCTCCTTAATACTCTCCACCATTTTTACAACTTGCCCTGGTGATTTTTCAATTAGCTGCCATGTGAACAACTGGCCGTGCACGCACGCACACAAGCACACACGATGTTCTTAGGAACAAAAGCTGGCATAAGATATTAACTCAACTCAATAGGAAAGAAAATCCTTCTCTTTCCTTCTTTCTTTTTTTTTTAAACCTTGGTGCAGGCACCCTTCTTCGGGGCACGCTCTCAGTCTGGGCCTTTGTCTTGGCTGGCTCCCGATTTTTTAATGCATGCTGAAAACACCACTCCTACAAACTCACTCCATGGAGGGCACTTTGGATGGCTGCCATGGGCTCTCACTGTATTAGGAAAGCATGGATCCATTGCTATTATGGAGCCTGAAGCAGAGCCAAGAAGAAGTCTCAAAGGGCCCTCTCCCTAGACAAATGTGAGTAGAATAAAAATGAGACACGAATGATAGCATGAAAGTTCTGGCACTCTTGGGAAGAAGCGAGGGGTTGTGTCGTGGGCCAGGAGGATGTTGTAGTTCTTGGGAGAGAAATGAAATTAAAACATGTTATCCTTTACATATTAAGTTCCTTCAGACCTATCATCAACAGGCTGGGTCTTTTTCTGTCTTTATTCCTCAGAGTGGGAATGGGAATTCATTAAAGCAAAGGTACACGTTCAAGACTGAGCAGGGCCGAGTTGAGAGATGGCTCCATGACGTTCTAAGTATCCACGGTCCCCATCCTGCTGATCAGATAATAGAGGAAGCAATCGAACATACTCGTTTATACAAAGTATTAGAGACTTGATGTGTTACTTCTCCCAGTGGTGCCTGCACACCAGAGGTCCTTGCTTCCCAAAGGCCCCAGGAGAGCAAACAATATTTAACCTAAAGGAATATACAGAACTAATGGTAGAATTCCAGGTATCAGAGCTTTTAAATCACCCTACCCTGGAGACCATCTATTAATACAAGGCTGGATCTAAATATATCTGTCTGATGAGGTGACAGGAAGAAAAGGGAGCATCATACATAATAAACCTGGAAGGGTAAGTCCTGATTCTGCTGTATTTTCTTTCTCCTTCCTCTATCAATCATTCTAGCCCTCATAACAATGGTTTCTGCAACTCCATTGCCCCTGTGACTAAACCAGTTCTGAAGATTCAGCAAAGCATGTCACATGTTTTATTGGTAAAGATAAACTCAGTGCTGAGTGCAGTGCAAAGTGAAATTAAGGGTCAAAAACAATGCGACGGATCAAAAAGAATGAAATCTTGCAACTACGTGGATGGAACTAGAGAGTATTATGCTAAATGAAGTTAGTCAGTCAGAGAAAGACAAATATCATATGACTTCACTCATATGTGGAATTTAAGATACAAAACAGATGAACATGAGGAAAGGGAAGCAAAAGCAATATAAAAACAGGGAGGGGAACAAGACATAAGAGACTCTTAAATACAGAGAACAAACTGAGGGTTGCTGGAGGGGTTGTGGTGGGGGGATGGGCTAAATGGGCAAGGGGCATTAAGGAAGACACTTGCTGGGATGAGCACTGTGTGTTATACATAGGGGATGGATCACTGGAATCACTCCTGAAATCATTATTGCACCAAATGCTAACTAACTTGGATGTAAATTTAAAAACTAAATGTAAAAAAACATGATAAAAACAAAACAAAACAAAATCTATGCCATGGAACTGAATAAAATGGCAAAAGTTCAGGTGGAAATGTTAGGCCACCCTAGAGCTGGCCCAAAGAGCAACCAAAGCCTCAGGAATCACTAATGTTTTAATGGGAAAGGACACTTCACTAATGATGCGTGATTGTTTTCTTTCCCTTTTATTATGAGAGTAAGAAAAGAAGAAAATCCATTTGGTGGTGTCCGGGCCAGAGGATTTACCAGATATTTGCTGACCCACTACAACTCTGTGTTTCTCCGTCATTCCTTCAAACTCGCACATTATCACCCTTTACCACACCCTCCAGCTCCAGCAAGACATAATCGCAGGGATTCCGCTTGACCATCGCACCAGGGCAGGCAACCCAGGGGTGCGTGGCCTAGAGGGGACTTAAAAACCAATAATAAACCAACTAAAAAGCCAGTCTGCTTTCTATTATCACCATGGCAAGCAAATCTAAACAATGTCAGTAATACACTGCTCTCCCCCAACAGAAAAAAAAGATCTTTTGTTGGGCTAGGTTCTAAACAATTGTAGCAATTGCTGTTAGGTTTTAATGTAAGCTTCAACGTAGCACATTTTTTTTTATTGCTTCTCCTTCTTCCATCTTTTTTTCTCTTTTTTATTGCTTCCATCTTCTACATGGAAACTGATTCAGAGAATTAACTCCATGCGTTTGAGAGTAAGTACATAATAGAACTTGCTCTGGGCACAAGTCTCCCACCTCTCTGGTACTACATATCCTCGTGTTCAAACAACTGATTCAAAATAAATAACGATAGCATAGTAATTGTAAAGACAAACAGAACTTGAGTTGTTTCAATTGTCCTTCTATGTGACCACTTAGAGTTTTTTTTACTGTTTAAATTATCTGGGATTTATTGTGAAATGGGATTTTTATGCATCTCTGCCGAGCACATCCTTATGTTTAAGACTTTTCCTATTTATTTAATATGTTGCTTCATATGAAAGAAGCCTTTCTAAATTAAAATTAATAAAAAGTGTTCTTTGATCAAAGACAGATTGACACTTCATGAATATGGGAAGAAAAACAAGTCTGGCAAAGTCTCTGACAAATCTGCAGAAGCTAATGGCAAAAACAGAAACTGCAAAATTACTATTCATCACTGCGAAAGACCAATAAGTAGGTCTAAGTTTTCATCTCTTTCTTCAAAAAAATACATTATTGACATTAAAAGTATTACTCTGAAGATCTGTTCCTTTTATGGGATATAGATATTTTATTTTTAGTTTTGTAAATGATAGAATACAACATTTCATAAAAGAACATTTCTTTTCTGACCATTATTATTATTGGTTTTACTGCCGATTACTGCTAAAAATAATTTTGTCCTATAGGAAGGGGACTGTTAGAAATGATCTGCTTTGGGTGTCAAATGTTAGCTCCAGCACCCAATCTTTTACCTACTCTGTTGTGGGGCTCCCTGACTCTACCTTCCATACAGCCTCCTCCCCCATCCCACCCATCCCTCCAAACAGGACCTGTTAGTCAAGTATTAGAGAAAGATAGATCTGATGCACTTTATTTTTTTAATGTTTATTTATTTTGAGGGAGGTAGGGGCAGAGAGGGGGGAGGCCAGAGAATCCCAAGCAGGCTCCCCACTGTCAGTGCAGTGCCGGATGTGGGGTTCCGTCTCACGAACCCGTGAGATCATGACCTGAGCGGAAATCAAGAGTCAGACACTTAACTGACTGAGCCACCCAGGTGCCTCAGATCTGACGCACGTTAAATAGTTCATCCCTCCTCCCAAGTTCTTCTTCCATCTTTCTCCCACTTTTTCTTCTAGAGAATAGAGTTAGTCACAAAATTAGAAGGGTTAAAACTAATTCTTCCACTCTCTTTTCCCATGGATTCAGATTAGAGATGAGCTGAGGGCTTCCTCCCCAGGAACTGCCTACCTGCCTGTGTGAGGCAGAGGAGGGGGTCGGAGAGAGGAGGATTCAGCTCCCACAAGCCTACCTGGACTCTCAGAACCCATGTCAAGCCAGAAGCCCTCATGGCTTTCCTTTCTGGAGAGAGTCTGATAACCCAAATCTTAGCACACTCCTACCACCTCGAAAACACTTGGTCCTGAGAACCTGTATTAATCAGCACATCGCTCCCACCTTCCACCTCTGGACCACCAGCATCACCCCTAATCTCACAGAGAGAGGGTCGTTTACAGTTCAGTCCATACACACCACCCCCTCCCAACTCTGGTCAGCCTGATGCCCTGAACTCTGAATAATCAACTCCAAGCAAGAGGGAAAATATTTCCCATCCAAATTTAACACAGGATCATCATCACTCTTGAGTTCTCAGAAGGTCTCTAAATCTCCAACGGAGATTCATTATGTCATTAAGTGTAACATTTCCTTCATGTTGGTAACAGGGAAAAGTTATGATATTTATTTTTCATTTTTACTTACGGAATATAATGAATTCCACTGATGACCTATTTCTGAAATCCACCAATCAAAGGAAATTGTAGAGTTCACCATAGTAACAGCTCAGTGTCAGTCGCCTGAGTGAGAACCACATAGCATAGGAGGCCCGGGCCAATCACAGGGCAGAGTAATGTTACCATCTCATAGCAACCAAGGGATCTGCATGGCAACATCAGTTGCTATATGAAAGAAAAATTGGAAACAATATTCTGCTAGGGAGAAATAAAAGTATTAACTGTTAAGTCACACTTGAGTCACGGTTGGAGGACCTATCCTAAAATATCCACCTAAATATAGCTCAGATAATACCTGTCAGATCCAAGAATTCGTGTGCTGGGAACCCCTCGCCCACCACCAACAGGAACCACTTGAACATGAAAGGGAGGGGACTATCCATAGAACAGACCACTTCTGAATAGGAAGGGAAAGAGTACTTGAATACGAGGAGCAGTAAGCAGATTTGGAGGGTAAAATTACATATAAGTCATCACATTTAATCCATGAGGGAGGCAGGGTAGATATTATTATTACCACTAAATTCTCATTTCTTCCTCCCATCCCGAACCTGTTCCTCCCCCAGCCTTAACTATCTCAGTTAATGGCAACACAGACAGCTCTTCTAATTTCTCAGACCAAAAACCTCACAGGCCTTCTTGACTATTTTCTTTTTCTCACACTCAATTCAATTCATCGGCAAGCCCTGTTATTGCTACTTTCAAAGGTGTCCAGAATCGAACCATCCTCCACCCCATGTCCACAGCTCTATCCTGGTCCAAACCACCATCGTCTCTCCCTCCTAACACACATCCCTGCTTCCTGGCCTTGCCCACCTACAGTCTATTCTCAACACAGTAGCAGAATGACTCTTCCAAAACACAAGTGGTAGCCTGACAACCCTCCAGTGACTTCCCATCCTCTCTAAAGTAAAAACCCAGGGGCACCTGGGTGGCTCAGTCAGCTAAGGGTCTGACTTCTTCAGCTCAGGTCATGATCTTGCGGTTCGTGGGTTCGAGCCCCTCATCGGGCTCTGTGCTGACAGCTCGGGAGGCTTGCTTGGGATTCTGTGTCTCCCTCTCTCTCTGCCCTTCCCCAGCTTGCACTCTGTCTCTGTTTCTGTCTCTCTGTCAAAAAATAAACATTAATAAAATTAAAGTCAAAACCTAAGTTCTCCCCACAGCCTACAAGACTGAACACAGCTTAACTCCCTCTTGTTCCCCTCTGCCCCCATCTGCTGCTACTGTCTGCTCTGCTCACCTGCTCCAACCCTACTGATCTCTTTGCTGTTCTTCCAGCACACCAGGATCCCTCCCACCTTAAGGCCTTTGAAGTAGCAATTTCTTCGATTTGGGACATTCTCCCTGCCCCAGATACCCTCATGGCTCACCCTCTCACTTCCTCAAGTGTTCACTCAAACATTACCTTCTCAGTGAATCCTTTTCTGACCTATTTTAAAACTGGACTCTTTGTACTCACACCATTAACCTAGAGCACTAACCCCCTTCCCCAGCAGCGGGCACCTAGAACAATGCCTGACACTTAGTAAATACCTAATAAATATCTGATTGTGAATAAAAGAAGCACCATTTTACAGATAAAGTAATTGGACTCAGGAAGCTAAATGAGTTCCTGAAAGCCACACAGCCAGAACATATTAAAGTTCAGACCTGAACTCAGATTTGCCAATGACTCTCTGAACTGTGTTCTGCACACTACCGCATTTTGATTTCCTTTTCCAGATCTGCTACCTCTTCTAATAAGTGCCATGAACCCATTAATTACCTGGGATGGGAAGAGGGACCACTGGGTTGATGGGGCATCTGTGGGCATGGCCACAGCGGCAGTGGAGAGAGGGGGTGAGCTGGCCAAGAGCAAGAAGGATGAACAAGGAACACTTCCTAGTGAATCAGGAAGTGTGGCTAAGGCCATGTCAGCTGAACAATGATATGATACCCTACTGGTGATGACCTACCCCACCCCTTTACTTGGTACCATTCAGCTATCCTATCCTATCTCTTTACCCATTCAGGTAAAAACAAGGATTTAAATGGAATTTTTAGTATGTAAAATGTTTCAATTCTTGCTAGTTTGTTCTCAAAGAGTCTCAGAGTTGTACTAAGTGTACATTGCATGACTGGTAGAAAAACAACAACAACAACAACAGAAAAATCCAATCACCAAATATGTGTTCTGGTCTACACAATAGTTTTGGGTTTTCTTTTTGTTTCTAAAGAGAAGCCACCTAATGTTATGGTATTATGTAGAATTTTGTGTCTTAATTAAAATTATACTAAAAACTCGTGGTTGTATGCCCACATTTTCCACCCTGATTCTGATAGCAGGTGGTAAGTGATGGAGGAGGAGATGGGTGAGGAGATGGGAGAGACTACCCAGAGGCAGAGAAGGGAGAGAAATAAACCTAAGGCAGGAATATGTAGCTTCTGTGGCCAGTACCTGTGATCGAGAAATGCTGGTGTAGACACAGACATCATCAACAATCTTGTTGGGTACTTGCTGAAGAAAAAAAATATATAGCCCTTTCACAAGGAAACTAGAACATGAAAGACAAAATCAGGAATAATAGTAACTATCCCTTCTTGAGCATGTGACAGTGTGGCAGGCATTTTGCTAGGTACTTTCATAAAGTTTTACATTTAAGCCTCTTAGCAGCCCTCAATAAGAGGAATTTCCCCTCCTCCCACCATTAGATAGAGTAACCTCAGACAAACTGAACGATTTGCCCAAGGTCATACAACTAGAAAGTGATGAAGCTGAACCATTTGCTTCCAAAGTCTTTGTTCTTTTTTTTTTCTAAGTAGTATCCGCACCCAGCATGGAGCCCAACATGGGGCTTGAACTCACAACCCTGAGATCAAGACCCTGAAATCAAGACCCAAACTGAGATCAAGAGTTGAATCCTTAGCCACCCAGGCACCCCAGCCAAAGTCTTTGTTCTTAACTGTTAGATTACACCTCCTCTCTTCAAAAGAATTAATTAATGTGATATAAATAAACACAGAAGACACAAGGTGACAAAAGTAGGTGGACATAAGGAATCATTAAAAAAAACAAGACCAACAACCAACCTTCAGCGAAACTACCCATCCTTCCACGTATCTATGTATGGAGAGCTAGGCAGGTGTGTGGAGGTCCTTAAGGGGCTGGGCCTACAGTCCTGCTTCTCGTCTCAAAGGCAATACCATCCTTCTTCCATGTCATGCCACGAATTTATCTCAACATTGACAAAAAAGGAAATGCCAACACTTTGCTCTTAAAGGTTCATGTTGCTAAAGGTTGCAGAACACATATTGTTCTATCATCACCCCCTTGTTGACATAAAAACTCACAAGTGCAATGTTTCATTACACTGAGAACCCAGGATGGTGAGCTCTCTCCACATAGTGAGGGCATCAAGGGTGGGCACCAAAAGCAAATGGAATTTGGGAGCCTGGAATATTCCAGGGAGACTTCTGACCTGGTGGGGAGGAAAGAGCAGGTGTGTGTTAAATTGACAACCCCTTCTTGGCTGCACTTTATTCCTTCTAGTACTTTTCCTTAGAAATAAACTTCCACCTAAACAGGGAGAAATGAAAGGCCTGTTACAGATTCCTGAATTAAAAAAAAAATGTTTTAATGTTTGTTTATTTGAGAGAGAGAGAGACAGAGACAGAGTGCAAGCAGGGGAGGGGCAGAGAGAGAGAGAGAAAGAGAGCCAGAGCGAGAGAAAGAGAGAGAGAGAGAGAGAGAGAGAGAATCTGAGCCATGCTCCAGGCTCTGAGCTGTGAGCACAGAAGCACAGAGCCCAATGTGGAGCTCAAACTCACAAACAGTGAGATCATGACCTGAACCAAAGTTGGACGCTTAACCGGCTGAGCCACCCAGGTGCCCCCTGAATTTTTTTTTTTAAATCAAGCCTAACTTTACAGAAAACATGAAGCCGACATGCTATAGGATCTGGCATTCTGCCATAGTCCTGGGCAGTTTCTACCCAGACCTAACTTTCTGGCTATTTAGCCTGAGAAGGGGATATTTCTCTGTATTTAAAGGTGGTTTTAACTGCATTACCTAATATCAGGGCCATCAGTTCATTTCTATATTTTTCAAGCAGTAATGGCTCTCACCTTTGCTGTGAAGCTACCCTTACTCCATGCTAGACCCGAACGTCCTTAGCATTTATTATTTGGACCAAACATGAGGCACTGGCATATACTGCAAATACGGCAGAAGATAGTATGATCTAGAGGAAAGGATCCTGGAATCAGCTCTGAGATTTGCTAATTGTGAGCTTTTTGGAAGATTGTTTACCCTTTCCTCCCTGCAGTTCTGTCATCTGTAAAGTGAATACAAACAGACTTAAAGAAGTTTGGGGTGAGGAGTAAATATTGCGGCAGGGCCTAATATAGTGCCTGGACATAACAAATAGTCAGTTATTATTTTAGAAGTAAAATAAATAAACAAATGGATCAAGAGATGCCCAAAATGGGAATGTTAACTTTCTAACTGGATCTCTCAATCCTTGCTCAACTATCCAAATTAATTATACATGTACTGATTTCTCAGGAGAAAACCGAGGTGCCAGCAATCCCATCTTGGAAAGGGAGACAACTTATTTCCCCAAGTCTTGAGACAAGTCTGCTACGTTTCCCTCAAAACCGAACATCAGTTTTCTTGTCAACATATTCAAGGACAGAGCCTCTCAATCTAATGATATTAAATATTAGATTTAGGCTCAGTGTGTCTCTTCTGATTGTTGCAACAGTCCGCCTCATCACACCAAAACTATGGTTAAGGACAGCGTCATCTTTGACTCACTATCCACAGGTCTTCTGCTAACCTGTGAGTCCATAAAAACTACCTGTATAATGATGGTGTAGATTTCAGGCTATAAATCCTGTTTAAATGCAGATGGCCAAACTTGAAGTGGGTTGGAATAGTCTTTTGACAGATGAAATCTCAATTTTAAATGATATAAAACAGGGCTGTACGTTAGCCCCTCTCCCTCCAGACCATCTGGGTAAAGTATTTGGCACAGCTATCAGGTGAGTTTGATGGATGCCCTCCAGGCTTTGGGAATAGAAGGACAAGAGTTTATTGTTGGGAACTTGGGATATAATGAAGCTGTTGGACCTGTTGTCTGATTATTGCTGGGAGGTACAGCTGAGCATAAACCATGGCAATAGGAGTTAGGGAAGGGGCAGTGCTGACACGCAGGCCCAGCTCAGGCATTTGGCTACTTGGGTGGGCAGCAGCAGCCCTGTTTATTTGCTGGAGGACTCAGTGAGCCCCGAAGGAAAAGAATGAAAAAGGGAATTTTGGAACTGAAGGGAGCCTGGGGATGGAGTCAAAGCCCCGGATGCCTGAATTCTGCCCAGGGGCCCTGGCTGACTGGTGGTGTGGAAGGGTGCTTTCAGATAATACACAGGAGAATGCTAGCAAATATCCTCTGAGCCAACTTGAGGACTCCTGTCTCATGTTCCCCAGAGGGAGGTCTCTTAGGAAATAGAATAAGTCTCTCTCTTCAGGACGCTAATGAAGGAATCGGGAGAATGAATGCTCACCCTCAGAGCAGCAGATTAAGTCTGCAGACAGCAGAGCAGGAGTGGCCCCAGTGACAATGGCAAGAAAACTTGAGTGGCTTCCAAGGAGAATCTGCAGGACATACTACTGTCCTTAGATGCAGGTGAGGGAGGTCCATGCTTTGGAAGGCTCCACCAGACACAAACACAAAGAAGAAAATTTTAAAGAACACATGGCCAGCTTTGTCATTCAGGGTCTGGGTCTCAGCTGCGGCACTGTGAGACCCTACCCCTAAACATCAGCTTTCCTGATTTTGTTCAGGACCCCAGGACACATCTCCTCACATCTCTCACCTTGCTTCCAAATGCCGTCACTGATTGTGGCTTCTGCTGCTGTGAACTTGAGAAATGAGCACTGCTTCTGAGAGCGGGTGGGATTTGAGCAGCTAAAGCACTCAGGTAAGAGAAGAAGACAATTGCCCCACGTTTCTCCTCAGTGTGAAAGGGAAAGATTGTTGCCTAACAAAGTCCTGTTTCGCAGTAGTGCTGTGAGATAATTGTCTTGCTTTTTTTCATTGTTTCAATTTCTGGGTCAAAGAATGGCACATATTTTATACTGTGTTCTCTTGATGTAAAACATGTTAATAACTCCACTAATGTTTCTGTCGGAGCCCTTCCAAATGTTGGGGGCCTGTTCTGGGAGTGACCCAGGACCCCGCCTCCGGAATGAACAGAAGGGGAGCCCCCAGGGCAGTGATTCTGTTGCAGGGGGTCATTACTTTTCCATCTACTACCCAGGCCTCCTGTCTGTCTTCTCCTAAAGGGTGCGGCCCCAAAAGGCCAGCGTTACCAAATACTGAAACCAAAATCATTCTATTTGGCAAACATTCTCCAATATTGACGTGGATGCTGCCTCCTCGGCTTGTGCAACAGATCAGCCAAGGCAGCACATTGAATAGCTGGCTTGTTTGAGTAGGAGGAACATTCTTATGTAGAACTTCTACTCTCCTCCCTTCTTGGGAATGAAGGAAAGAGAAGCCCAACTTTTGTCTCACCGACTTGCTGTTGCTATCCAGGGGAGGAATGGCAGATTTGGTTGGCCAGAGCCTGAATTTATTGAGCCACACTCTTATGGATGGTGGGGTGATTTGGTCTCATAACAGGAGAAACACAGTCTCTGGCTCGTAGAGTTCAGATTCTTCCTGCCTACCCCTGTGCTTCATATCTCCATACAGCAGGAAAACTAGAAAGGAGTTCTCACAAGGGGAGGATAACCATTTTCTTTCCCTCCTTGTTCAGCCCTGGCTGGGTGAGTGAGAGGACCTCTGACCTACCCAGCTGGCCCAGTTAGTGGTTAGAATCTGTGCAGCAGGTCTAGTCCTGTGCCTGAAGGCACACGTGACTTCATGAGTCCCAAGGCAGAGATTCAGGGTCAGAGATGGGAGGTCATAGGTCCAAGTCATACTCCCTAACATATTTTGCCAGAATTCCTGTTGTTTGAAGGTCTATTAGACAAGGTAGGCTAAGTGGCTATAACATAAGACCCACTAAGGGAGAGAGAATATGGAAGATCATCTCTCTCATGTTTCAGTCTAAAGCGACGTAGCCTGGGTTGGTGGACAGCTCTGTTCCACACAGTCATCTGGGGCCCCGGGCTGACAGCACCTCTCCCATCTTCAACATGCAGCTTCCAAGGCTGCTGTATTCCAGTCGTCCAGGAGGGAGAAGAGAGCAGTCCAGGGCCAGAGTTGCCACTTATGCAAATGAGATGGAGGTTGCCCATATAGCTTGCTCCCACATTCCACTGATGAGAGCTCAGTTGGAAAACCTGTCTACTCTACAGGAGGCCGACGAACGGGAGCACAGATTGAGGTAGACAGCAGACATTCTCCTCCACGAGTTATTGAGCCTTGTAAGGAACATACAGGCTGCACTTTTACTTGGAGGTGGACACTGCAGGAACATGCTAAAATGTTAGCTTGTGTATAGCCTGGGTGGTTGCCCAAACCATCTCTTACCTATAAACGGTTACCAAACTCTCATCATATATTTGTTCAATTATTTGAGCAGATTCAAAGATGTGGGGATAAAAAGAAATACAGGCTCTTCTTATAGGCCTCGTGTAGGCTGTCTTAGGTTGCAAGACACCTTAAGACTCCCAAGTTAATACATCTTTATCAGTTTGACTGCCTGTCTCTAAAACTAATCAATGATGTTATGACCCATCACTGGTAAAACATTGTGGCACCTTTTAATTAAGAGACACAGCTAAAGGATATATTAGTTCACTCACTTAGGTTCTCCAAGCATAATCCTAACTTCCGATACTGCTAACTTCTTTAGGAAAGATAATTAGGAAGTCACATACCTGGGACATAGAAATTTAGTTGCCGCTCCCCCTCTCCACCCCAAAAGAGTGTTGAGTTTTTTTTTAAGTTGTGCACTTGAGATTTTTGAGGCACAATATTTTAAATGTCTACTTAGGATCATTTATTTTCTTTCATTAAACAGTACTTGAATACTTTATCCTTTAAGTTACTCATTATTTCTTATATAAGCACTCATGCAGTAAACTCTTCATGCAGTAAAATCCTGAGATGGAAAGTTTCATATCTTCAAATGAATATAATGCATCTTTTCTTTTTCTTACAAGAACCATGCAATTAACCCACTCCCCTGTTTTAGTTTCTAAGATTAACATTAAATTGAACAAGCAACTATAATAGATAGTTATATTCTGGTGCCTGAAATCTGCCCCGGCTTGTTTTATGTTTTCATAAGCTTTTTTTACTTTGGAATAATGGAATAATTTTAGATTTATAGAAAAGTTGTAAAATGGTACAAATAAGTCCTATATACCCTTCGTCCAGTTTCCCCTAATATTAGTATCTTAATTAATCTTGATACATTTGTCAAAACTAAGAATTTAACCCTGGTGCAATAATATTAACTAAGCCACAGACTTTGGACATCACCAGTTTTTCCACTAATGTCCTTTCTCTACTGCAGGATACTCCACTGCATTTAGCCCAACATGCTTTAATTGAAATATGATGTCCTGGCTGAAAATCATTCCTAAGAAATGTAATGACTAGAAACTAGAAAAACATTTATTTAGAATTTACAAAAGATTTTTTTCTCAAAAAAAAATAGAGACATTAATTTATCCTTGGGGCAAGCCATTCCTTTGTTTGGGGAAAAAATAGTCTGGGATATTTAGTTACACCAATATAAAGCAAGTACCCACACTGTGTGTCTGTTGAAACCTATGGAACAGCCTTAACTTTAAATATGGTATTAGCTGGATGTTTTCAACATAAACTGAGTTCTATTATGCAGTTGAGTTGGGTTAAAGCTTTGTATGTGTACATGCTGGCTTTGTGCCTCCATGGGAGAGGTCCTGAGGAGAAGATGGGGTTTCCCTAAAATGAGTAAACATTCCCATTGCCAGTCATCCTGGGAGAAGACAGCACCTGTGACAGAAAATGGGGACTTGGGAGGAAAGCCTTCTATCTCAGTTAGGGATGAGAAGTCTTCCTTCTCTACCAGCCTTGGATTTCAAGTAGTGAAGACAAGCTCAAGGGATTCCCAGCAGCAGGGATGAGCCAGCCCGTGCCACATGGAGACAGGTTGAGCACCACCAGTCTCATGAGGCTGATTTGGGTCTGCTGGGTCCTAAGAGCAGCAACCATTGAGATATCCACCAATTTGTACTTCGTGCTAACCTTCTAAACAAGTCTTACCCCAAACTGCAGCTTAGTCTCAGCTATGCTATAGGGAGTTAAGGGTCAGGCTGAGGATAGAGTGACAAATTGGAAAACAGTAACCTCTCTCCCAATGCCACAGGCAGTCTGGTTAGAGAAAAAGCTAAAGGTTCCAAATCTCCATATCTAAATACACATGAGCCCTCACCTTCAAGACCTCTAAGAAATACCTGGGCATATTTGATGGGAGTTAACTTCCTGCAGTGCCAGGTAGAGGCTCAAAGTCATCATAAAGTGGGTATTAAATGTGACTTCATTTCATGGTTCCAGACTGCTAAAGTCTATATGTATAGGCTATGCTAGTGTTTCTGCTCTGGTTTACTTTAATTGCTTAAATTCATTCATTCATTCATTCATTCATTCATACTTCTGGAGCACCTACTGTGTGCCAGGCACAGTTCTAGGCACTGAGAATGAAAGAGAAAAAAAAAAGGCAAATATGACTTTATGAAAAAGTCCTTACCTACATGGAGAAAAATACATTGCAAGGTACATTGTGTGCCTTCTAAATCCTAATGAGGAGTGCCAGAGAATTATAGATATTTTAATTTTTAAAGCTATGATTTAATTTAAATATGGATTTGCTGCATGATAAAGAACTCTGATTCAGTCCTTAAAAACATTTAGTAGATGTAGTTCATTAGGAAGTTTGGGGGAGCACATCTCCGTCCTAAAATAACTTTCTGAGAAGAGAAAGAACCGTCTTAAGACTTTTGGCTTTTCTGTACTCCAAGCCCAGTGGTAACCATTGAGATTTCCTCTTGGCTTATGGCCAGAATCTAAATACTATCTTGGCCACTCACATCTGAAAAACAGAACAATAAAGTCTTTAGAAACAGAGAGTCTTTAGACATTTCTTTTGAAAAGAACACTAGAATAGAGCTTCTAAATCTTCTAATTGCCCCTGCTGATGTAGTCTGTTATAAAAACACAATAGTGAATAGGCAAGGACCAGAAGATTCCAAATTGTCAAACATCAGAGAGATACCACAAATCATCTTAAAAAATATGGCTGTCAAAGCCTATGATCCTGATTGCAAAGACATCTGTGACTAAATAATGCTGGTTATGGAAATTGCTGAAAAGTTATAAATAAAACGTTAAATAATACAGTACAGATAATTCCCCAGGTGTTGTTTCTGTTCTCAAGTAAGCATCTACATGAACCAAGTGACAGCATACAGCTTTCCTGTGGGTGTAAATCTCTAGCGATATTGTTCACTCACATTTGCTTATGTCCTTTTACTTGATCACGCGCAATAACATTATTATTTCTTGCTTTGTTATTTTTTCTTTCCAATCCACATCAGTAGCTTATTCTTATAAATAATTCAGCATCTATCTGGGCATTTGTTGGCAATATTATCTTACATGATGTTCTATAGGAAGAGGGAGAGCAGTAATGCTTAAACATGGGAAGTAATGTTTCTTTCAATCTTTCATGTTTACAAAGTGGTTCTGTCACATCCTTTGCCTCTGAACTTAGACTGAACTTTCTCTTCCAGAAAGTCTGGTTGCATAGATTCAAGCCTGCTACAAAATTTGATATAACTGAAACTTGATAAGAAATTTCAGTCCAATCAAGTGTACGTACAAAATGATCCACCATACGTATAATTCCTGGTGAACTTGCATCTACGTATATATTCAAATAGGCTTTAAAGGAAGCACATCAGATTGTCTGTATACACTACAGGGCAAGCAGAACCTTTTATTGCCCCCCACCCAGCAAAATAATAGTGGTCAAATGTTATCCCAGTCTCAATTAATCCCACTTAATACCAAAAGAATATATATGAAAGATTAAGAATATAGAGGATCTTATGAACACAGAACTCTGAATTTAAGTTTTTTCAAGCAATTTGTGATGATGCTTTTAAAATTTCCAGGACAATTTAGAGCCAGGTGTTCAAATTTGAGATTTGTAGTTGAAACCTTTCTGGCTTACTTCCCACAATACATCCTACATATCCCTTGGAGCTATTGGGAAGTTCACAATAATTGCAACAGACATTCAGCTTCTGGTTTCTAAATAGAATTAAAGAAGACGAACTTTGAAAACAGAATGGAGTCTATTTTGGAGGAATTATATTTATACCTTTCTTGATTGACAATGACTAAGAGTATACTTTTTCTAAATTATGAAAACCTATACTAACCCAGGTTAAGTGTTGACATCAGGCCCTTTGCACCTGCTGTTCCCTCTACTCAGAACACTATTTTCTTCCCGTCCACTCTAACTTCTAATCCAATTTCATTTCACCCTTAACAACTTGGCTTCCCTGATACCTTGGAAGAAGCTGAGTGCCCCGGTACTGTCCTCTTCTTGTCTTTAGTGGCTGATTAATCTCTGCTTCCCTCAAAAAACATAAAACAGTTGTAAAAAAGCAAAACCATATCTGTTTTATTACCACTGGCTAGCCATGTTCAAGGTAGTTGTTCAAAATGGACCTGAATGGGGGCACCTAGGTGGCTCAGTTGGTTAAGCGTCCGGCTTCGGCTCAGGTCATGATCTCACAGTTCATGGGTTCGAGCCCCATGTTGGGCTCTGTGCTGACAGCTAGGTCAGAGCCTGGAGCCTGCTTCAGATTCTGTGTGTCCCTCTCTCTCTGACCCTCCCCTGCTCGCGCTGTCTCTCTCTGTCTCTCAAAAATAAAAATAAAAAAACATTAAAAATAAAAAATTTTTTTTAAAAAATGGACCTGAACGGATATATCAATGCATGTGAGTGAAAATAACAACTATCACTTAAATGTTTTTTACTACATGCCAGGCTCTGTGATGAGTGTTTTATATGTGAGAATGAACAGATGGATGAATGGCCATCAAAAATGAGCACTAAGAACATTAGAATCATCTGAATGAATAATCAATCCCATCATAGACAAGTTATGCATGAAACTTTTTTGTTTATGTAAAATTTAGAGGAAAGTTTCAAAGTCCAGTATTACATGATTTATGTAACTTGCAAACCAGAGAGAAACCCAAGTTTTGTGGGTAAACTGTTAAGATCAAAGCTTGGGAAAAAAACAGTCAGGATAAAACAAGAAGGTATTAACAGTAGCCAGAGAAAAGAGGAGATAGGAGATAAGAAGCCTGGAGTAAAGGTACATTTACTCAGGTTCCCAGAGAGGTAGATTACCAAAAAGGGTTGAAAACTAACGCTGTATACTCTATTTGGTTAACTGTATTTTTCACTTAGTATATGTTGATCACCTTATTATGTCATTAAATGCTCCTCTGCAATATCTTTTCAAGTGGCTACAAGGATTCTATTAGGCATGTGCCATTATTTACCTACTCTCCTAACTTTGGACAACCTAAAGGTTAGGATAATTTCAGTTTCTTTTTGTTCTTATCAACTCATAGGTAAATCTTTGCACATGTCCAATTATTTGCATAGAATAAATTTAATATATTGAACCGACAAAACTATAGATACCAATATTTCCAATTGTATTTGAGAAAGACATGGATTCACAGATATTTTACCCAGGCTGAGATCATATCCTTCCTTTAATTCATAGAGCACAAAGCTGACAACTTCAAAAAAAATTAACATTTATAGCATTTCTTTCTACTTTACCATTTCTTCATCTTGCCTCAATCAAAGCAGCAAAATGTTAGTAATGTTAAACTGAAGGTGACATTTGGAGACGGCAAAACCTTGGTCCTATGGTGCATTCTTAACAGTGAATATTTAAGATATCTGTCATGGTATTTCTTCTAATTCTGTAGAATTTTAAAACAGGTAATTGAGTGGTCATCTTTAAATCAATCATGTATCTCTCTACTATGTTTCCAAGAAAAATCTCTAGTTTTCTAGATTAATAAGATTTTTCAGAAATCATAACTGAAAACTTTTGATTTCTTATCTTCTAAAAGGCAAACCAGGCCATTGATGGCTTGTCTGGCCCAAAGAGTTTCTAAAATTAGTTTGAAGCCAGTCCTTATAATAATGAGAGTCCTTATAATAATAAGGCTCAGGGTCTATGAGAAAGTCAGCTGGGCTGACAATTCTGAAAGAATGAAAGCTCCTCCAAAGTCAGTGTTGGAAATAAAAGATCAGGACCCATGATGTTCTATTTAAAAGAAATCTTATTGTTCAGGATGCACTTCAGTAGTAGCCATTCTTCAAAAGTTCAACAGCATCCCAGACAACAAAATGCTATAGGACACAATACAAAGGAGGGAAAAAGTACAGCTAATGAACTACTCTGTCCAGGATTGCTATTTGTGATATGGGGCCTTCTGTGATACCAGTTGTTACCTTGAAAAAGCTTTTTCAAAAGAGTGATCCCGGGGTGCCTGGGTGGCTCAGTCAGTTAAGTGTCTTCTGTTCAGGTCATGATCTCGCAGTTTGTGGGTTCGAGCCCTGCGTCAGGCTCTGTGCTGACAGCTTAGAGCCTGGAGTCTGCTTCAGATTCTGTGTCTTCCTCTCTCTCTGACTTCCCCCAGTTGTGCTCTCTCTGTCTCTCGAAAATAAATATTAACAAAATAAAAAAATAAAAATAAATAAAAGAGTGATCCCAATCTCAGAAAACACTAATAGATCCTCAAACTGTAAAACCCTCCTTGCTGGCTTTAACCTTTCAAACATACACGTTGTCAGAGGAGTAAATTTAATGGATGAGATGTATTTGGATCCCTTATAATAGAGATCTGATAATTAAGGATTTTGGAAGAAAAAGCCAGTAGGCAAGAACTTGTCTCAAAAGTTTTATCCCATTTTCATATTTCTTATGAAACTTAGTTTCCAGAGATGATGCCAGAAGAAGTAGAGAAGTGGTTTTCACAGCACTCTCGTGGGGGTTTTGTTGTTGTTGGTTGGTCGGTTTTGTTTTTTGTTTGTTTTGTTTTGCTTTTGCAAGTTCAGGTGTTGAACTGCTGTTGTTCTTCTCAAATGGTAGTTTTTCTCTCTTTAGTCCACTGCATCAAGTCACGGGATATCATGTTTTGAACAACACCCAGCATAGGCCAAATGCTTTCTGAAATGGGCAGTACTCAAACGTGATGACATGAAGCATTAAGAACCATGCTGCCCTCTTCCTTGAAAGCTAAATTCCACTAATTATTTTCAGCAGTTTGCTCCTGCCAACAAACATTCTTCTTAGCACACACTATTTAGGTGTCTTTATATGGTACAGATTCTTTGAAGACCTCTCCTTGTATCCCTAAGATAATGAAGTATCTGAAACATTCACTACATCAGTTAATGTCAAAATAGTAGAGAATAAATCATCCCAGGTTTCCAACCAAATGAAGACTCTTCCCTCTGGTAGGTCACCAAAAAAAGTGAATGTACCCATCAGCTCCACAACTTCTCACAACAGAGTCCCAGAAAAGTGCCTTCCTACCAAAAGATCCCTATTGAAAACCTAAGAAACCAGGTTCAATAGAATAAGGTAAAGTTTCAACCTTCGGAAAGCTGGGTCCAGACAGAGTAAACTTCATCCCAGATTTATTTATAATATGCTGTTATCTCTTGGGTTGGCACAGAGACCAAGGAAAATCTGAACTGAGGATCTCAGGAATGCTGTATCTCGGGCTCCTGGATACAACTGGCAGAGATCCCCAAAGACCTGAAAGTTCTATGGTTACTATCATGACATCAATGTGGGTAGACCCAGTGTTAGGTCAGATGCCTCATGTGAAATTAAAAACAGTGTGCTCTTCTGAATGAAGAATGCAGACTTGTATGAACCATGCCATGCCCTGACCCAGAGAAATATGACCCGTTTAGTAAAGCAGGAAGAGGTCATTTTCCAAACTGGTTGCATTCTAACAGAATTTCCTAAAGATCAAGAAGGAACCGTGCTATATTTGTCTGTAAACAAAGTAGAGTGGGAAAGAATGATAAAACACTCAGGAGTGAGTCTTGGCACACAGAGATATTTTTAAAATATGCGGGGGAGATATAAGCATTCGTAGAGGTGAGGTAGAGTCTCACAGGGATGCAAAATGAGGGAAATGTTTAGTATAGAGCATCCACAGGTCAGGAGCACCATGCCTCCACCTGATCTGCCCACTGCAAGCCCTCAATAAATGTTTATTGACTTGAATTAATAAGCTTCATAGTTCTAAAATGTAGTCCAAGTCCTAATTAGCAAGTCCACGCAAGTCCTTAGGAAAAAAAAGTCATTCTTAATGTACCTCCATTTTATATTCAGAGAACAAGACACATGGAATTGTTAAGTTACATCCTCATGTCACCCTATAAGTTAGAGGCAGAGCCAAGACAAGAGCCCAGGTGCACAAACACACACCAGCCACCCTTGAACTAGCCAGATAACAACAAGGCCAGTTGCTGAGGAGGCAGGAACTCCAAAACAAATGGACGTTGGGTCTAGACTCAGAGAATTTTTAGCTCCCTCAACAGATGAAGGAACTTGAAATTAACTCATCAAACTCTCCCAGTGCCTGGTTCAGGAAATTGGGGCTTCCAAGTTCAGGTGAGAAGTTATGGAGGAAGAATTCTAAGATGGCCTAAGGAAGACTGACAAATGGTAAGGTCTCACAGAAAAGGTATGAGCTCTGGAGGCAGACAGTCCTGGCTTAGAATCTAACTCTGTCACTCACCAGCTGTGACCTGAAGCAATTTACCAACCTCTCCAAGACTCAGTTTTCTCTTCTAGAAAACAAAAATTGTAATAACCATCTTGCACCTCCATTATGCAGAAAGAAACCGAGGCAAAGGAAGTTGACTTGTCACATTCATGCAGACTGTAAGTTGGTGGAACTGGATTTTTAATTCAGGATGCCTGGCTTTTAACTACTACGCTATACTACTAAGTAGAGGATGATAGAGAGGAAGGGAGACAGAAACAAGATGGCTTGATGATCTTTAAAAAAAAAAAAAATGTGAGGAGCAGTTGTGATTAGCTTGAGAAGGCAGAAGAGTCTCCATTGGCGAGAACTGCAGTGGAGGCGGTGCCACCAGAGGATAGAAAGCCTACAACTATTCACACAAGGGGCATTTGTCTTCTTTAAAAGCCACAGACTCCTGGAGAGGATAATGCCTGAATTTTTATCAGTGGAATTTCACATGCGTGGCAGGTGGGAGGCAGGGAGATTTGAGCCCCTCGAATTACAGCTCCTCGGCCCTGCCTCAGAAATGTCTATTCGTCTCGGCAAAGCCCCTCCCACACACGCACAATGTGCGGTCTCTCGAGGCAGGACATCGTGTCAGCCTAGCGCACAAAATGAGAACTGTTTCCCTGCGTGCAGCTGGCGCGCCCTTTCAGCTCGTCCCAGCTGCCCGGAGCCGCGCCTGCAGCGGGGCCACGCCCCCAGATGAATATTCAAGACTGCCTTGTGCTCAGAGCCCGGGATTTCAAAGCCTCTAAAAGGATTAGAAGGACTATGGGGGCTCCTTGATAGGGAGTTAGAAGGAAGGAGGGAGCTGGGCTTTGTCAGGACTTGCTTTTAAGAACTACAAAGAGCGCAAGGAAACTGAAGTCCTCGGCTGCTAATCCAGGCGAGGTCAAGTTTATAAAGGGAGCTTGGTGCTCCTCCTCGTAGTTTATCAAGTCTTTCAATGTCCCTCCACACCAACAACGTGCAACTACTGCTGTTTCGCAGACAAGCTCTCTTTCTAGCACTGGGAACCATGAAAACGAAGAGTAGAGTTTAGCAGTATTGAGTGCTATTTCATAACTCTCATCCAGGTAAACTTCTGTGTTCACAATATACCTCTCTCACAATAGGTTCTGGTGCAGGTAGGTTAATTTATGCATTCTTGTGATCTAATCTATGATTTCTGTATGGGTGTCAGTCTATGTCCTAGGCTAGAAACTTTTAATTCAACTTTTATGATATATATACTCTCAGGTCTAGTTGGGACATAATTAGGGAATTAACCATACCTATTAATACTTATATTGGGCTCTATTATTTTTGTTAATGGAGAAATGTCCCAGCACAGATCATCTGAAAGAGTAGATAGTATCCAAATGCATTTCATTGACTTATAATACAAGGCAGTCTTTTGGGGAACTGTATTCAGTCTTTTGTGGTTGTTGAGTCCATAAGAGTTCACTTTAGAATTCACGTAAGAGAAATCATTGGGAACTTTGTTGAGTGCATCTTTTCCATTAATCCCTCCATTAAGAGAGAGGTTCTGGAGCACCTGGGTATCTCGGTCTCTCAGTGGGTTAAGCGTCTGACTTCGGCTCAGGTCATGATCTCATGGCTAGTGGGTTCCAGCCCTGCGTCCTGCTCTGTGCTGACAGCTCAGGGCCAGCAGCCTGCTTCAGATTCTGAGTCTCCTCACTCTCTGCCCCTCCCCTGCTCACTCTCTGTCTCTCTCTCCTTCAAAAATAAATAAGCATTAAAAATTTTTTTAAAAAGAGAGAGGTTCTGTTTTGTACCTACAAATTTGAAATGGAAGAAATAACATTACTGAGAGAAAACAAAGGAATAAAAATAAGGAATGTAGTGTGAAAGTGTTCAGCTACTTTAAATGAGGGCAGACCCCTCCCTCACCTCACTTCCATCCCAGAGAACTGAACACACATGCAGATGTAAGGGTACAACCACTGTGAGCATCCATGAGACCTTATGGAAAGTAGGATAGGGACCAGACAAAGGACACAAACAAACATCCCAGTAATCATCGATTCTGGAAAGTATAGACTGATAAACTTGCCATTAATCCTCAGGAAAGTTCTAGATTGGAGAGGTAAGCAGGCAGCCCGTGAGCCCTTAACAAAGATGACCACGAGGAACCAACAAGAGTCTACCAGGAACTGGTCAAGCCAAAGTTTATTTCCTTTTTATGTATTTTCTTAAATGAAGTGCTTGACTAGTACATCACAATGCCAGGAACAAAGAACATCTTTGACCAAAGGACAGCCTATTTATCTGCCCCCACTTTTTTTTTGTTTGTTTGTTTTCAGTATTGGATTCAGGATTCAAAATGATCAAACTGAGCATTTGTAGCCAAAAAGAATAAACTCTAGAGCTGGGGAGAATTGCGTTTGATTCCAGGCTCTACAACTTACTAGTTGTGTGACATTGGGCATCTCTGTGTCTCAGTTTTCACAACTGCAAAATGGGAATAGGATATATACTTGACAGATATGAAAGAAAATACAAATAGAGTATGCAGCACAGGTACATAAAGTGCAGCACAGGTACATAAAGTGTAGTTACAATTAGGATACAATTTAACATGTAAAAATTCAAATATAAATTCAAATATAAATTCGGGAAAGAGAAGAACTGAATTGAGTGATTCGTATAAAAAGATTTTTTCAATACTGAAAGTTCAATGTGAAATAACCAAGGAACATGTTTCAAATACAGACGGAAGCTGATTAATACAAGTATGTGTAAACCCAAAAGGAAGAGTCCCAATTAATTCTAGTTGATCTGATCGTATCTTAACTTCTTTGTCCCTTTCTGAGTAGGATACTTGAAAAGTAGCAAGGAAATATTAAACAACATCTGGGATAGTGGGAGACCCAGAAACCACAATATCCAAAAAATAGTTGAAAGAAATGTGGTGTTTATCTAGAAGAACCACTTGCATAATAGCTATCTTTTGATATTTGAAGAGCTATGATGTGGAATAAGGTATAAACTTGGTCTGTACAGCTCTAAATGGTGGAATTGGGACAAATGATCGGAAGTTGCAATGACATAGATTTTAGACTCAACATGTAAGCTGTTCAACAATGCAAGGAACATTTTTGAAAAATAGCAAGGTCACAGTTACTGAAAGTATTCCTGCAGTGGGGAGAAGCAAGCTCTCAAAGATAGTGTAATAAGAGATTTTTGCACTGGAAAAGAGAGTGGCCTGGTTTTAGACTGGAGTTAGTAATACACTATATATATATGCCACCACCCCCAGCCAAGGCAGACATGACTAATCAATGATAGCTCTTTTTCCTGCTGAACCAAACTCAGCCTGGTGATCCTTTCTGATATATGCTCCAGGCCATCATCATCATTGGGGTTGACAGCCCACCCTACCCAGATGATCTCTTAGAGTCTCTAAGTTCCAATAACTTAGCAATCTCTCCCATATTATAACCATAAAATATGTCTGCAAATTAACTAGAAGGGGAGCCACAGTGAAGTGCAAAAGTATTTTCAGGTATCTGTGTATATATATGTGTTTATGTCTGTATATGTGCCTTTGTGTGTATATATATGTGTGTGTGTATATATATGTGGGATAGTACACAGATGACTACACAAAACAGGAATCATACGAAGGAAATAATTCATTTTCCACAAAAGCCCTTAGTGAATCTAAATTGAATCATGCCAATAGTTAATGACATTGCTTTATGAATACACCCACCATTTCTTGTACACAAAATTTCAACTGTTTCTTACCCTATCCCACCTCCTCTAAAATTTCAAACTCATTTTGTAAGTTGTAACTTTTGGGACATCAAGGGCAAGTTGGTATAAAAAGAGAGAATTAAGGGCTGACAGAGATAGGGCTGGGGGTATTTAGTAAATCCTCAAGAAAAGGGGGGGATTTTATTATTAAGCAGAAGTAACTCAAGAGGCCAATAAGAAACTAAATGACAATGTCCAAAGTTATAGCGAACTCTGCTAATGGGCAGCAGGAGCCTCTTGGAAGGGGTAGTAGTAGAAGACAGGTGGGTCAAGCTCATATTTTGTCTTCCCAGCTAGCAATTAAGAAGGACAAAGAACCCAGTCTAACTCCCAGGAGAAAGACAAAGGTGCAAAGACAATTCGTTAGAGAAAAGATCATCTTTTCAATAAACGGTGCTGGAATAATTGGGAATCTAGGTGCAATAAATAAAATACCTTCATCTAGACCTCTCACCCTATGCAAACATTAACCCATAATGAATCATAGACCTAAATATAAAACTTAAAACCTCTAAAATCCCATGATGTTTTCTTTTTTAGAAAGACTAAGCTATCTAAATTTTAAAAGTGAAGTCGGTTTAAAGGAAAATATAAGTAAATAAGAGTGTATACAGATGAAATGCAGATATGCAAAAATCATTAAGGTGGCCCCCTGCCACTGCCTCCTCAGGCTGGGCAGGGGATCATACCCCATCCAAGCAGGATGGTGTTTGATACAGAACTCTAGTCTCTGGAGGAAAGTCCGCATGCAGCCAGGAAATTCTACTGGTAGCCCTGTCAGGTGGGCGTGGGAAAGTTATGCTGGAAGAGGGTGAGAGGAAGCTGCTGTCTGCAGCTCGCTGCTCCCCAAGTCCCAGATCTCAAGTGTAGGAGACAGGAACATGAATCCTAGATGACACTAGTCAACACTGTGTGGCTACTTTTCAACAGCCTGGCCTGACAAAGTGGGTTCAACTGGGCAAGCCAGAACGTAAAAGGAAAACTAGCAGTGCCTGCCTTTAAGTGAGCTGAGAAAGGTAGGAGGAAGGTGTCTGATGTTCATCTCATGTGGTAAATTCTTGGTCATTAAATTATGACACGAGTTACATCTTCCTTTATCAGGATCATTCCAGTATGTCAAGAAATATAAAACAGGTACGTAACAAAAATTATAACACACGAATTGACTTCGTAAGAAAGTAACAAACAAAATCTTCCTTTCTTCTTTCCCTAGAAAATTCTTATAAAGGCAATATACTGGAAGGCTTAAAAGCATTAGCTATGTTGTTAAGTTACCTGGGTTTGAATCCCAACTCTGTCTTCTATTAGATGTGTCAGCTCAGTCTGATTTCCTAAGCTTTCTGAAACTTAGTTTCCTCTTCTATAACATGGGATGATCAAAACCAAACCAACCCAAAACAAAACAAAAAACACCTTCCGAGAGATCAGATGATAATGCATGTGAAGGTGTTTATTTCATGGTACCCCTGGCGCATAGGAAGCATACAGAGTTACGGAGCTGAGAGGGAACTTAAAGATCGTCTGAAACCTTTCATGTGCTGTACCGGCAGAGCAAGGCCCAGAGACCCGGGTGACCTACCCAGTATCCCACAGCTCAATTAGGGGTATACCTGCTTTCCAAAAATTGAAGTACTGCCATTTTTTATTTCAGTTTCCTTTCCTCTCGTGGTGGCTAGGATCATTTTCCTTATGCCTCTTCTTCTTCTACCAGGCTTATAACAACTTGCACCATATTTTACTCTGATTTCCCATGGCTTCACTGTGACCCTACATTCTTTTAGCACTCCTACATTGTGAAAGCTGCACACCATCTGTCATCTGATGAGTGTGCAGTGGTCCCTCAAGAGCTTAGTAAATGCTTTTTCTATGAAGCATCCTTCCGTTTTAAGCATAATGCAATGTTATAATTTAACTTTCAAGATCCACTCAGGATAGAAGGGATGATAAGACAGGTCCATACATAAACATTCTCCCTCTGGGCAGCATGACTATAAACATACCAGGATGTGCCCTTCTTGAGCTAACAATGAATTACCTAATGATCTTCTACTTCCAGTTTTTTAAGAGTCCTTCTCTCAGAAAGAAAAGAGGGTGTGTTTGGTCTCTACATCATCTCTTCATATAATGGGCATAAGCTATTAATCCAAAAAGATTTTCTAGTCACACAAACTAATGCAGGTGGAAATCTCCTTTGCCTTCCCATATTCTCAAAGTCTATAGGGTAGAGTCATAAACTACAGCAGGTTTGACTAATAAAAGCTCACCAGAAGGACAAGCTATTTGGAAATTAGGTCACATCTTAGGGCTTTCTGCCAGACTCACACACAGGAATAGTAACATTATTGCCAGAAGTATCTTTGAACACAAAGAACAATGACAGATAATGTTGTTCTGCTGGGAATTGCTGAATGGCTGGATTCTTATAGGGTCTCTCGGAGTAAAAGTTTCCTGACAAAAATAAAGGGGTTGTAGGGAATGCTTTCAACGCCTGCCTTTCTAAAATAGACTACTTCTCTACTCAATTTCTTATTATATTTTATATTCTCTGTGCCTAAAATGACTGGCATGGAGTAGGGGATTAAAATGCGCAGAATAGAAGAATGATCTATTTTCTTTCTCTTCCTCTTTTACCTCCTCCCTGTATTGCTTCAGAGAAACACGTAAATAAAGACAAGCTTTACCAGTGAAGAGTTAAGCCTCTCCCTTTGGGTTCTGTTCATGGCCTTTGTGGGACACTTGGTCATGGCTTCATATTATCAAGTGGCCTTGGAGTGCTCAGCACGCCACCCTTGTCACACTACTTCTCCTTCCTACCTTGAAGAGGGATAAGTTTAAAGTCCTGCTTCAGGTAACCTGGGAATGTGTTAGAACTGTAGAATCTCAGACCTCACCCCAGACTCCAACTCTGCATTTTAAGTCCCCCCCAGGGAGACTTGTGCACACATTCAAGTTTGAAAAGCACTCATATAAAGCCTATCAGAATGATGGATCCTCCAAATACCAACTGCTTGCTGGTCTCTAGAAATGTATAGCCTCAGATTACATTTCAAGTAGATAACTGTTTCCAGAAAGGAAAAAAAAAAAAAAAAAACATAAGGATCCCATCAGACTTCCAGTGCTTTGCAGATTGATAGCAGTTCTTAGATACATGGCAGGGGACAGAGCATCTGTTTCAGGGGACTGAAGCTCACAGTTGGTAGAGGCAGACAAGTAACATTCACTTCTGTACATCTCAGCAAGACTTTGAAACTATCCAGGGCCTCCTGTTATTTTTCTTCTGTGTGTTACATAAAAACTGTTGCCAAAGCACTTCAAAAATTAAAGTTACAACTCATTGCCTAGTTGTCTGTTAAAAGAATAAAGATCTTGGGGTGGGGAGCACAAATTCCCATTCCGGAGGAAATCAATAGAAAATTTTAATCTGTCAGTGATTAATTATCATATGTATTGATTTCCATGGCTTTTAGGGCTCTTAGCAGCAACAGGGGAGAGGCTAATCATTCTGGAATGTGTGTGCACTTGGAGCATAGCCCCAGGGGACAGAGAGCTTGACCGTTAGTCAAGAGAGTATTATAAACAAATTATAGGCAAAAATTCCTTTAATGTGACAGAATTCTCCATTTCAGCTACTCTTTAGCATTTGTAAGGCAGACAATACCAAGGATGGAACAAACAGTTAACAGCCATCTGCTTTGCACACGGTATTGGACAGACTGATTCACATGCGGCATGGTACTTTAATCTTCGTTTAAAATACTGCCAGCAGTGTTGTTCAATGAAACCCTCTCCTTCAGTGCAAACTCAGAAAACATGCCTTGCCACTCTTCTAATGTTAGGTTTTAAGAGACTGGCACATAACTGAGAAAGGATGAGAGAAAATACTGGAAACATCCGTGATAGGTGTTCCTTTGAAGATTGAATTTCACCTCCATGTGTTTGTTCGTGGAGTTCCAACTGCCTACGTGCTCCCCCCATCCATCTCCATTGGTTCAAGTCCTACAGGGCTCCTCTGTGGAACTTTCTCAGAACTTGCAAATTAGAGTTCTGCTTCCTTGATGTTCTCACAGCAAGTTATGTGATCTTCTAGTACACCATGGAACTCTTTCTACCTTACATGATAGTTATTTGACATGCTTTATCTCTACTGCTACACTGCCTAGTTCTTTAGAGCTACACCTTATTCATTAATCTCTGTGTCTTTCTATCCCGCACAGTGTGTGGCACATCCTGTATGGTCCCTAAGGAGTTACTGACTTGAACAAATGAGGATGTATTCAGTTCTCATTATCCAGCATCCCATTGCCCAGCATGACCACAGAGCAATCAATAAAGGAAGCAAATATTCAGGGGAAGGCAACGAGACTCCACTAGAGCCTTAATTCTCTTTTGTCAACCAGTCAACAAATATTTAACTAGCACTTATTATGTACCTTGAAACAGGAAATTATGAAACAAGGAGGAGGAGGTTACAAGCAGATTACAAAGACAAAATTTTCAGGGCAAATAAAAGGCAAAACTACGACACAGGCAAAGTTTTGTCTATCATCTTTTCTAGACCTTTGGACCTCCTCCTTCTGATTTCCTGCTGTCTTCAGTCTCTTGTCTCCATCACTGCATCCTTGTAAACACATCTAGTGTAACCCTTATCACTCTATATTATAATGCAGTCTGGAAATTAAGTTTGAACCTAGGCCATAGTTAGAGTTCAAGTATGTCTATTTCCCAGCAATGACCTGAGAACAAGGACTGTGTTCTTAGGAAACAAAGTTGTGAGAGAATTCGGAAAAGACTGAGGTCACCTAGAACTTTGGAAGAGAAGGGGCCCAGATACTTCTGCATCAGCACCCAGAAAACAAATGTAGCACTCAGTGAAAGGGAAGGGCATTTTCCCCATTTCGGCACGATTGCAGACAACTGGACTGCAGTGAAACGTGCACTGGAGGACTAAGTATATTTTGGCATTCATTCATTCAGTGTTCAAATGACTTAAGCTTCTAGTAAGTGTCTGGCCCTGTTCTAGGCCCAGAGACTACAATGCTGAATAAAATGGACAAAGCCCTCTGCCCTCTTGGAGCTTATTCCTCTACTGCCACAAGGGCACCTGGGTGGCTGAGTCAGTTAAACTTCTGACTTTGGCTAAGGTCATGATCTCATGTTTTGTGGGTTCGACCCCTGCTTCAGGCTCTGTGCTGACAGCTTAGAGCCTGGAGCCTACTTCAATTCTGTCTCCCTCCCCCACTCATATTCTGTCTCTCTCTGTCTCTCAAAAAATGAATAAACATTTTTTAAAATATTTTTTAACTACCACCATAAATGAGGGGCAACTGGCTGAGCTTGAGAAGGAAATGTGGTCTCAGTCATTCTCCTGACCCATTTTCCTCCTGTCTTTTAGTTCTACATTTGCTTACTGGGTTAAACTAGCCTCTTCCTTTTTGGAGCAGGTCAGTCTGGAAAACAATAAGAATTCTCTACTCTGAACTGTTCTAGAGACACTAGCTGCCAGTCAAGTTGCCTACTACAGGGATTTATCCCCTGTTCAATTACTTTCTAGAATTTTTTGAAAACAATATGAAAAACTTTAAACTAGTATAACAAGTATTATTGTTTTCCTCCACCATTAAATAACAGTTTTGAAAAGAAAAGAAAAGAAAAGAAAAGAAAAGAAAAGAAAAGAAAAGGAAGGAAAGAAAAATACCACACCTGGCATCCCTGAGGCTGGAAAGCAGTAGATATCAACAGGCAAGAGCTGAAATGGGAAACCATAAGTGGTCAGTGTGGGAGCCCATGTGAAAAGCTGGCAGGAAGCTAAATTCCCACAGTTGTAAGCGGGGCAAACCTGTAAAATCTGGGATATTTCTTTTAGGAGGACCATATTTGTACTCATGGACTGATGAAGCCTGGACAAATTTGGGTTACATTATGAGTTATATACTTATTTCCTCCCCTTTTAAACTATAAGCAGATTGATAATAGGGACTTTATGTCACCAGCACCTAGAAGAGTGATGGGTGTGTATATTAGGCATAGCTCGGTGCTTAAGAATTATGTGAGAAAGGAAAGGGAAAAAGCAAATACTTAATGATTGCAAACATTTAAGATGGATCTTTTTTTTTTTCAAATGGCAGGAATCCAGAGCCAAGCCTGGTGACAATGTGATAAATCTCCATCAGTATCATATATTATAATAAGTGGAGAGATTGGAGGATTTCCAAAGACACTTTGAGAAATGGAAGCATTGTTTGGAATATAACTACCAGTTGCAACTGCATTTAACAAAATACATTGGATATTTGAGCAGTGGCATGTGTGATAAAATCTTTCTTATACTTTATAGTCACACCTCATGTGTCAGGTGCTAGATTGTGTGGTGTGCAGGAATTAAAAAAAAGAGCTCATTATCACAGGAGATTTTCATCCACTCACTTTCTGAATTTTTTTAATGTTTATTTATTTATGAGAGAGAGGGAGAGAGAGACAGAGCTGAAGCGGGAGAGGGGCAGAGAGAGAGGGAGACACAGAATCTGAAGCAGGCTCCAGGCTCTGAGCTGTCAGCACAGAGCCGGACTTGGGTCTCAAACCCCGGAGCAATGAGATCATGACCTGAGCTGAAGTAGGATGCTTGACCAACTGAGCCAGCCAGGCGCCCCCATCCACTCAATTTTTAGAAGAATCAGTATTACAATCTTGGCACTGACATACCAAACTTAAGAAACGGAGAACCAAAGGGAAGGAAGGAAGGAAGGAAAACTGATCAACATCTCAACCAAAAATGAGGAAAATGATTAAAGGAGTATTCCAAATGAAAATCTAAAAAGAATGTGAGGATGCTTTTGTTTACAAGTAACAGAAATAAACTCTGGCTGGCTTAAGTAATAAAGAGGACTTGATAGAACAATAATGGCAGAATAATATTCAGCCAATTAATGCTACAATAGCCATCTTATGTGATTGTGATTAGTTGGTGTTCATGCTGCACCTTTTGTTAATTATTTTGGCCACCAGCTCTGGACACTGGAGCTCTTCATAGACTCCAAGGTCAAGACAGAGCCAGCCCTCAGAAATGGACCAGAGCCTGTGTAGCATAGATGGTAATTTTGGCAACGAGCAACAGAAAACTCTGACCCACACTGGCTTATAACAGTGGCTGGCAAATGACAACCTGTAGGTTGGACACCTGTCTTACTGGAACACATTCATGGCCAGTCATATACGTATTGTGTAGGGCTGCTTTAGAGCTACAATGGTAAAGTGGATTAGTTGCAACAAAGACCTCATAGTCTGCAAATCTTAAAGTATTTACTATTTGGCCCCTTAAGAAAAAGCTTGGTGACCCATGGCTTCTATAATAAGTCATTTATTATCTAATATAATTGATTCAGTCCAAGGTGGGCTCAAAAACTCCATCAAAGTCTCCAGCTTTTTAGAATTCTTTTTACAGCCATCTTCAGTGTTGCCCTCATCCCAGGATGGTCACGCTCATGGTGGCAAGAGAGCTGACGATATAATTGGGACTATGTGCTTCCTTGTTCCTCTCGAGTAGGAGAAAGAGTAACTTACCCCTAGATGTGGAATATAAATTTTTAATCAGACTGGGTCAATTCAGGATGCGTGCCCATCACTGGATCAATACAGATGCAAGGGGTTTGCCATGCACGTCTTGTCTCAGAGTAGTTTGCAACCCCCTCTAAGGATGGATAAATCCAGAACAAGATTAGCATTACTTAGAAAAGAGAAAGTGGAGAGTGAATATTAGGTAAGGAAGCAACAGTGCTGAAACCACGAAACATTGAACCAACTATGGGAAGCCTAGGAATCCTTTCCCCTCTCCACCTCTAAATTTCTGCTTCCCTCTTTGACTCTGATTCATTGTTCTTTCTCATTAAGCCTGTTTCATCTACTTCCCCCAACACATGATGGAAAGTAAAGCCGCCAATAGCTCAGATATTTATTATTATGGTCTTACAACTGAAAGAAACTAATCTCTTTTTCTCTCTCTTATATTTCAATTCCTGGAGAAAGGTTTTCATTGGCCCAACCTAGATCAGGGGAACATCCTTCCAAAGGTGAGGTCATGTTCTAGAATTTGGAAACTCACTACAGCCGTGTGGAGGGTGGTAGAGAGAGGGTCAGTTCTGGAAAACAGTGTTGCAGTGATGAGGTGTCTGCTACAGCATGTTCATTTCTTTATGTCAGGATGTCAGATTAAACAATAAAATATTTTGTATTAGAGGTGACTATGTACATGAGGATTGTTTTTCATTTTGAGAAAAGAGACCCCAAAGAGAAGTTATTTAAACAAAATAGTTTCTCTTTCTTTCATATCAAGTGGCAAAGTAGGCAAGGAGGTACAGCACCTCTGTCTACTCATCTTCTGTGTGGCCCTTGTCTTCAGTGTCCGGGATGGCAGCTGGGGCTTCTGTTAGCGTGTCCACAGTTGTAACAGCAGGATGGAAGAAGGGACAGGGAAGGGGCAAGAGGTACATAACTATCATTTAAAGAAAGTTCCAGAAGTTGCTATATAATACTTTTACCTAGTCCTTTGCAAGAGAACTGGGAAATAGCCTTTTTTTTTCTGGACAGCCTAAAAATCAGGGGTTCTAATACAACAGAAGAAAGGAGAACACATATGAAGTGACAAATAGAAGAGTGATCATAGTGTCTGCACAGCAATCATTCATTTTTATAATACACAGGTCTTTTAAGCTAAAAGGATTTATTTTTAACTCAGAAAGAAAAAAAACAAGTAATCATTAAGGAACATACAGGAGAGTCTAATAATACAACTCATGTCCCGTACTCCCATAATTGAAATTTAAATGCATTAAAGTAACACAGAAATACACAAAACACAGCCATTGTTTGCTTATGCCATGTTGGGCCTTCGAATAAAGATAGTGCTGTGTCCTAGTGAAGAACTGTCTCCCAGACTGTGACAACCCGTTCATGTCAGTTTAGACAAAATTCTGTGGAATTCTATAGCTGCTGTGGTATAAAATGAGACAGACTAGCATTCCTTAAATTTAGATTCAGACTTAGAAGCATGAAATGCCAAAAAGCTATTATTTAAGCCTAAGAACTTCTCCTACTGGCTAAGCTATCAAAATGGAAATGTCCAAAATGACCAGGTGTATTTGCTCAACTGAAAAAAAAACAAAAAACTGATCTCCATTCTATTTGCTGCAGTGATGGCTTGAAAAGTTCCACTAAAGGATTTGTAACTTGCCTTTCAAATTATGATTGATGGCTTACCCTTTTCATAGCCAGTTCCCTATGGAAAGAAGATTCAAACAGCATTCCCCATGCTACTGTGGTCAGTCCTTAATGGGGACTGCGGGAGCCTGACTCCATCCATTTAGAGTTAGAAAAAATAGTAAAGCTCAGGTCTCCTGCCTGTGAATGAGGGGAAGGTAGAGAAAGGGATTTTTTAGCACCTGAAAAGTTCTAGCAAAACCAAGCCCTGCTGTGGAGGGTGTGACAGTGTTTAGGCCAACACCCTTCCTGCAGTCAGGGAGTACAAGAGCATATATTCAAGTACTATTTAGTGACAAGAATAGAACATTATTCTGAGCAATAAAGTGTTATTCAAATTCTACCCAAGTACACAATGCTGGAACATGGTAATTATTCTAAGAAACAGTGTTTAATTTAGAAATTACCTAACCTTTTTGGTTTCTATTTTTTATGACATTTGTAATCTAAAGTAGCAACAAACCTGTGTCTCTCAAGCTTTTACATCAAACTCTAAACCTAATTTGCAATTTTATTTTAGGATCAGCAGTCCATTTATTAGTGCTCAGTCTGTTTCAGAATTTTAAAGCCAGTCTGGGCCCAGGTAATCTGCAGACAAAGGATAGAGGAGTAAAACGATTGAGTGCTCTTGTTTTCAACAAGGCAGAAGAGTAACCATGTCACCGATGAACTGCCTCATTCCCCCTGTGCTGCTCCTAGAGATGTGCGCAGAAAAGAAAATCATAGAATAGCTGATGCTTTCCAAGTGTTGGAATTTTGGCCTCTCAAGGTGACTCAATAAAGTAATCAATCCAGTAGATCCTCTGCAAATCCACTTACTAATGCGTTCATTGTTTTGGCAATAATTTTTCAAGCACCTGTCCATACCCAACCCTATGCTACACTATAGTTAGAAAAGGGTCTTCATCCCAAAGGGTTCCTACCACCACCCATAGATTGTGATATTCCTTTCAGTTACAGGAATCATCAGCATGTTTATAGGAAATGATTACAGAAAATATTTGCAAATTATTATAACAATTAGATGGAATTACGAAGAATTTTTTTAAATTGTCCAAACGTCCTATAATGTTATCTTAATCCTATAATTGTATTATACTCCTCTAATGTTTTTAATTAAAAATACAACAGAAATTTCAAAGGCTAATGTTAAAAACTGAGTGATGAATGTTGATCTATGCAAACAAAGTTACCTTAAGTAAGAGAACTGCCATTGTAAACCAGTTGCGTTTTTAAAACAAAAATCAATTATGTAATCATAATAATAGATTAATAGATTCTATCTAGCATATGCATAACACAGTTATTACAGCAAATCCACTTAAGGCTTCCCTTGGAGTAGGGAGAAGGGCACGAATGAAAACTAGAGAATAAAATAGCTTATACTATTTTTGGCCTTCTGATGAAAAGGACAGTGAGATGAATGACCCTTTTTAACTTTTTTACCAAGCATGTTGCCATTTATTAAGCACCCATAGTTAGGCTTACCAGAAAACACTCTTGAGCAGCTTCAGAAATTTTGTTATTAGCCCATGTAGGCCACTCTATATTACTGAGAAAAGTACTTCTTGAAATGTCTCAAAGAGGGAAGTATTCATAGAAATACGTAACAGCTGTGGTGGTCATCAGACCTGGACCAATGGTGTCAATGGTTTTACCCACAAACCAACTTGCCACCAGAATCCTGCCCACTTTCAGTGGAGGATACATGTTACCTGAAGTTGAGGCCCCTAGCAGTGCTACAAATACCCTGAGACTGTCCAGACAGGACTATGAGTATTTCCCTCAAAGACAATATAAAGTAAATATTGAGGAGTTGTTCTGACCAGGAAACCTGCTAAATTCTACTCTTCCACTAAATGCCTGTCTGATGTCTGCAGAGCAGAAAGACCCAGGTTACCTGATATTTAAAAGGAGGTTTTAACACAAAGGAAGGGATGGAATGACAAGATGCTTATCAAGTTCTTCAAAAGCAACAGTTGAAGTGAACAAACTGCTGCGGGTGCTTCTAATGTGTGAGTTTACAAAGTTATGTGCTCATTTCTGTCATCAGGAAGTAAGAGAAAAAGACCCCTTTCAAAATCATTGAATCAATGCAGATGTGATCTTTACAGACTTTTCTCATTTCTGTCATTCCTGTTTCTGAAGATTTGAACTTTTATTAATTCAAAAATATTTATTGATTTCCTGCCATGTGGCAGACAATGATCTGGTGCTTAGAAGAAATACATCAGTGAATGGAGCAAACAGGGATCCCTGTCCTTATGGGGATTACATTCTAAGTAGGAAGCCGAAAATAAACCATAAACATGATAAGTAATTTCCAAAGACATTAGAAGGGATAAATGTTATGGACAAAGGAAATATTATACCAGGGTAAGAGGCTCAGGAGTGCTAGAGATAGAAAAAGAAGGCCAGTCCAGTTTAAATAGGTGGCACAGTAGGCCCCACTGTGAACGGGACAACTGAGAAAACATGTGAAGGTGAGGAACAAACGTGTCTGGAAGCTTGAGGAACAGCAAGAAGACAAGTATGGCTGGAGTGGAATGAGTGAAGGTGAAGTTAGCAGGAGTTGAGGTGGCAGCAGCATTGGGAGAGCAGGCCATCAGGGTTGTGTAGGCCTTTGTAAGGACTTCTATCTACTCTGAGTGAAACAGGGCATCATTGTGAGGTTTTGAGCTGAGGAGTGACATGATCTGACTTGCATTTTTGAGTATCTCTCGAACTTAATTCTTGCAGCTAGACTGTCCTCAATGCGAGGGGGAAAGGGTAGAAGCAGGGAGGCTGCTTAGGAAGAGATTGCAATCATCCAAGAAAGAGGTAACAGTGGCTCAGGCCAGGCAAGTAGCAGTGGAGGTGATGAAAAGTGGTTGGATTCCAGATATATTGTGAAATAGGAGCCAACATGATTTCAATGTGAGGAAAGAAGGAGGGTAGTCAAGGATGACTCTAAAGATTTTGGTTTGAACTAATTGGGGATAGAGTCGCCATCATCTGAGGGGGTGGAGCAGGCTTTAAAAGGATGAATGAGAGTTCAAGTTTGGACTTGCTAAGTTTCATACATCGAGGAAGCGATTTGTTAAAGGTCTGGAGTTTAGGAGAGAAGTCTGAGCTGGAGGTACACATTTGGCAGGTTATAGCTAATATTTAAGGCCTTGAAACTGGGTGAGATCACCAAGGGAGGGAGCAAAGAAGAGAAGAGCCCAAGGAGAAGGCCCTGGGGCCCTCCAAGATTATGAAGTCAGAGAGAAGATGGACTAGCCAAGGAGACTGAGAAGAAATGCCCGGTGAAGAGGAGGAAAACCAGGGAAGGGTGTGTCCTGGAAGCCAAGTGAAGACACTGTTTCAGAGAAAAGGGAGTAGTCAGCTCTGTCTAATGCTCTTGACATGCACCCAAGCTGTGGACCAAGAACTGACCTACACTTGCCGTGTATCTTTGGAGAGAGAAGTTTCAACAGAGTATTCGTGGGACAAACACCTGTTTGGAGGAGTTTAAGAGGTGATCAGAAGAGAGAAACTAGAGGCAGCAAATATAAATAACTCTTTAGAAAAATTTTGCTTAGAAGAGAACAAAGAAATGGCACCAGGCATTCTTAAATGTTTTCTTTGTGTGCTAATATGAAAAACTACAGAAGAAACAAAAAGTGTTGGCAAGGATGTGGAGAAAAAGGAACCCTTGTCCACTGTTAGTGGGAATGCAAACTGGTGCAGCCACTGTGGAGGACAGTGTGGAGGTTCCTCAAAAAATTAAAAATAAAATTACCATATGATCCAGTAATTTACTACTGGGTATTTACTCAAAGAATATGAAAACAGTAATTCGAAATATGCACCCCTATGTTTATTAGAGCATTATTTACAATGGCCAAATTATGGAAGCAGCCCAATTATCCATCAATAAATGAATGGATAAAGAACAGGTGGTATATATATGCATAATGGAATATTACTTAGCCATAAAAAGAATGAAATCTTGCCATTTGCAACAACATAGATGAATCTAAAGAGTATAATGAACATGTGGAATTTAAGAAATAAAAAAACCCACACAAAATAAAAGAAGACAAACCAAAAAAATAGACTCTTTACTATAGAAAACAAACTGATGGTTAACAGAGGGGAGATGGGTGGAGGGAATGGGTAAAATAGGTGAGGGGGATTGCGAGTACATTTATCGTGATGAGCACTGAGTAATGCATAGAATTGTTGAATCATTATATTATACAACTGAAACTACTGTAACACCATATGTTAACTATGCTGGAATTACAATTTTAAAGATAAATAAATAAAAATTAAAAGCATGAAAAATTAATAATTGCCAAATGAATGCCCTGATTTTTTCTTTTTTTAAGCAGACAAATGTGTTCTAAACACAGTTATTTACTACAGAGTCATTTAACAAACTGTAACACTGAATTCTGTACAGGTCATTTCAGAGATGATAAAATCACCTCCACCATAAAAGATTGTTTATGCCAACTGATACGCGTTTTGGTGTCTCTCACTTCCATCCCCTCTCAAAATGCTACTGTTCATCTCAGATGGAACCCTGCAGTGAGGCAGAAGGGAAGTTCCCTTTGCTACTTATACCTAGGACCTTGGGAAGGTCCCCTTGCATCATGCCTTACTTCCAATAGTATAAGGGAAGGGGGAGTGAATTGGTGTGAGGACACCACGGGTGTTGGGAAGACAGGGGGAGGGGAGAAATAGTATCTCTGAAGTCAGATCTAACTCTGGTAAGCAATTTTGACTATAATATGGTGTTTTGTTTTAATGACAAAGGCTAACTTCAAACCCAAAAAGCTCTGTATGTACACGCACATGCGTACATGTGTGTGTGCGTGTGTGCATGTGTGTGTTTTAAAGGTTTCCTTTCTTTTGGAGGGATGGGAACAGCAGGAATTCCTTGCTGTTCTGCTCTTTACCACATTCAAACTATTGTCACTGTCTAAACCATATCATGATACCTAAGACACGGCCAATAGTGTCTCATTTTTATTATTTTTTAAATTTTTTAAGATTAAAAAATTTTTTTAAGTTTTTGTATTTATTTTGAGAGAGAGAGAGAGAGAGAGAGAGAGAGAGAGACAAAGCATAAGTGGGGTAGGGGAAGAGAGAGAAGAAGAGAGAATTCTAAGCAGGTTCCATACTGTCAGCACAGAGCCTGATATGGGGCTTGCACTCAGAAACCATGAGATCATGACCTGAGCCAAGATCAAGAGTCGGAGACACTTAACCAACTGAGCTACCCAGGCACCCCTGAAATTCATCTTTAAAAACCTGATTTAATCTAAGGAGCTTTGAAAATATCCTAAAAAAAAGAGAAGGTAATATTGAATATTGCATCCATGATCGTAGGTAAAGATCATCACTGAGTAAAAGGAATATTTTTATCTTCTATCTTTTCACTAATGTGAATCATTTCAACTTGCCTAACTATATAAGTAGTTTCATTTTATAAGAATAAATGTTGGCTCTTCCCGTAAGCAGCCTGAGGTGATCTCTGAAAATGGTTTGCTATTCACATGACCCGGAAAACCCGACAAAATCATGCAAATCAAGAGGTTCAAATCTTCGTCTTCACTTTAAGAACACACATGAAACTGCCTAGGCAAAGGTATGCATATCCGAAAAGCCACCAAGTATCTGAAAGATGTCACGTTGCAGAAGAAGTGTGTGCCATTCCATTGCTACAATGGTGGAGTTGATAGGTGTGCCAAGGAGAAACAGTAGGGCTGGACACAGGGTCGGTGGCCCCAAAAGAGTGCTGCATTTTTACTGCACGTGCTTAAAAATGCAGAGAGTAATGCTGAACTTAGGGTTTAGATGTAGCTTCTCTGGTTATTGAGCACATCCAGGTGAACAAAGCCCCCAGGATGGCGGCATAGAACTCACAGGGCTCATGGTCAGATGAACCCGTACATGAGTTCTCCCTGCCGCAGCAAGACGATCCTTACGGAAAAAGAGCAGATTGTTCCTAAACCCGAACCGGAAGTTGCACAGAAGAAAAAGATGTCCCAGAAGAAACTGAAGAAACGAAAACTTATGGCCCGGGAGTAAATAAAAGTTAAAAACAGAAAGAAAAAAAAGGAATAAATTTATTTATTATATGGAATAATTTATTATTATATGGAATAATATTTATTAAGAGAAGGCTTTCAAACGAATGGCAATTTTTCAAACTACCAATAACTACTAAGTTTCAGAATTGCAGGTATCCTAAAATACTATAAGGATAGTGTTGCTATCATTGCTGTGCTAGCGACTCTCCGGGTGCGCTACTGAAGGTGACAGAAAGCTCTAGCACCGGGGTCCGCAATGACTTTGATGACCTGTGAAGGGGCAATAAAGGAGTGGGCTCACCCTCCCGAGACCCCCCCGGGACTGCAGAGGCAGGCGCATCGCAGGGTTTTATCTAGGAGGCAGTGGCTCCCATGGTGCAGGGTGTGGATAGACAGAACAACGCAGCTGCTGTAGGGCACGTAGGACTCCGTGCAGCAGAAGCTCCGTGCATGGAGTGCTGCTGTGCTCAGGCCATTGTGACCTGCAAGTTGCAGAAGTTCCAGGACCAGCTAGCCTGGTGCACCCCATGACAACAACTAAGCCATAGACTTGATGGATGTGGGGAGCAAGTATGCGGATGAGCACATAAACCATATGACTTCCATGATCAAAAATATAAAGGGACTTCTCTTTGTCATTCCCTGGGGAATGAGAAATTTTGCCTACAGGGCCACCAGAGACGGGAGCAGGAATTATTTAAAAGCCCAGAATGTTTTATCTTTTAAGCAAAACTAAGAAATGATGAAATCAAGAATTGCAGCAAGTTTGAGTCGTATGTTACTTGACACTGGATGCTTTGCTCCATTATGCATTTAATCCATAGAATTGGAAACAGAAGAAAGTGGTGCTAAGTTTTAGGTGAGAGCTAACACAAGCTTTTTGCAGAGCCCAGATTTCATGCAGTGAGAGCTTGTTTCAACACGATGGATCTCTCTTGTCACACCAAGGCCAGAGCCCTCGAGGGCCAGATTGCTCTTGGCAGACAGGTAGCAGTAGGCTGGCAGTATTCCCTCTCCTGCCCGGGGTCTGGTGCAGTTTGTCGTGGGGTAATTGTGTTTGTTGCCAGCCTCTCCTATGCCAGCAGTACTACCACCTCATTTCCCACTGGCCATGAAGCAACAGCCATGAGGTCATATTTAATATGAAGAGAAAAAATATTTGGGTGGTATTTTTCCTTTGCTTGGTTTTGTGTTAATGTTCAAGGGCCTGGAATTGATTAAGATGTGGAACTAAGAGAGGACTGGTCAAGAGTAGAGTTTGAGAGCTCCTGATGGATGTGACTTTCTTGCCACCGATGCACGGCTATGCTTTTCTTGAGGTTCCTGCACATCACATCTTTCAGCCTGGACCCCACGTGATACCTGAGAGGCACATGTCACACTGGTTTAAGAAGCAGAACTTCCCTCTCACCAGCTTCCAGGATGGCCCCCTGAGCCTGTCTTCCTCCGCTTTTCTGCAGGAGAATGGTGGGAAGAGCAGTGACACTTTGCCCTTGAAAGAAAAGGGGAGTTGAATTATGATATGTACTAGTGTCTGGGAATGTACAATGAAAGGTGGATTCTTGGCTGCTTAATTAGGAAGAGTTATAAAGTACTGGGTTTGGGAAGACTTGTTTTTTTCTCAAGCAAATGGAATGAAGGTCTAAACCTGACAGGCATTGCTTACTTAGCCTCCTGAAATTGCAGCACCCCTGAGAAGGTGCCCTGGCAACAACTACAATAAGGAAGCTATGGATCCCTCAGCTCAAGGGAAGGGTAGCATCCCCTTTACCAAATACACTTCCTGTCAGGCCAGGGCCTTCTGGGCCATGCCATGTTCCTTCTTCGACACTGGCATCATGCTGATTAGGATCGTATTCTTTTCTGCTACTTATTACTTACAATAATAACATAGCCTGTATGTTTGATGTTTCAAGACTATGCTATATTTGCCTAGTGATTAAAAAATAAATAAGGTTTACTACCTCCTCCCCTAATAAAGCCCCAACTAGGAATCAGTCCTGTATTTTGATCCCAGCCCCTCAGTTTACTAACTAGGTGGTTTGGGCCAATTATTAACCTGCCAGGGCCATGGTTTTCTCACTGGTAAAATAATTGGGAATCATTTTGCTTAACTTCATGGGTGAGGATCAAGTCATTTAATGTAGATAAATCACTCGGTAAATAGTAAACTCTCAATCGCTGGGGACTATGAGAGTTCAGTATTTGGATGAAGAGGATATGGTCAGGAATCCTTCTAGAAAGATCTAGGAGAGGAGGACCTGCAGCAAAGTGTGCACTGGGTAAGGGGAGTCAATGCAGCAGGTGCATCTCCTGTCCTCGGGAACTCCTACGAACAGCCACATCAGTTCCCGTGCTGCTCCCAATACCCTCACCTGTGCTAATAACTTCTCTGGTGGAACCGAAAGTACATGTAGAACTTTGCAAAGGTCAACAGTGGCTAACTGTGGCTAATTATTCATTACCCTGAGAATCCCATACCACAAGAAGACACACGCACACATACCCACACACACATAGACACTGCTCTGGCTTCAGAGCAACAAAAGTCAAGAAGTAGGGCAACTCTAGAACATTATTTCCCCTGGGCTAGAGCAAGGTCAGAGATATTCTGAGACCTGTCTTCAGGGCAATTATTGCTAAGAACCTTGATAAAATGTACAAAACTAGATTGGGGAGTAGCCACATGAAAGCGGTGGTTAGAGAGAAGCGTTCTCTAAGAGAAAGAACTAATTAATTGTTTTGAGTGGAGCTTCTTGTATTCCTACTACCTTCCTGATCAACACCTCTTTCCAGGTGATGAGAAATGGTGAACATACAGCAAAAGGGCCTAGCAGGTGCACAGAGCTAAGCTGACAACCATCAGTACTGCCCCTGGGTTTTTTTACCCCTGGGCTTGGCGGAACCGTTTCTTCTTAGGGTCCTTCCCACTGCTTTCCTGGTAATAGCACCTAAAAGGCTATGATACAAATTCCAAATTTGGGTCACATTTATAGCTTCAAGAATACAGCACAGGTTTTGGAATTCCACAGAACTGGAAATCTCTTAATACCAGCCTAAAAACTAGGCTAAATAACCTAACCTCTTAGAGCCTTGGTTTTCTCATCTGTTAAATGAGTCCTTTTTAAAAAAATTTTTTTAATGTTTATTTTATTTTTGTGCGACAGAGAGACAGAGCACGGGTCAGGGAGGGGTAGAGAGAGAGGGGGAGACACAGAACCTAAGGCAGGATCCAGGCTCTGAGCTGCCGGCACAGAGCCCGACGTGGGGCTTGAACTCATGAACTATGAGATCCTGACCTGAGCCAAAGTCAGACCCTTAACCGACTGAGCCACCCAGGCGCCTCTAAATGAGTCTTAATAAGGTCTACTTCTCTGGTTTGTTGCCAGGATCAAATGATAAATGTATGTAAAGCCCCCAATAGGGTACATGATACACAGAAAGCGCTGGAGAAGTGGTAGAGCATTATCAGTAAGTAAAAAGTGTAATGAGTCTTTAATGGTTTTTTTTTTAACATGGGAGTTTCTGTCCATCCCAAATACAGTAGAGCTATTCTAATATTCTATTCTAACCGGTCATTAATGGAGTTGGTGATTATGCTGTCCAACCCCAGTTTCTGTGGAATGTTGAGTGTAATCAGTCTGAAGCCCCCAGCAAGGTCCCTGGGCCTGATCTTTAAATCTAATATCACCATGGCAAAGAGCTGGAGGAGGAGAGAACAGCACCACTGTATCAGATACACCCTCCTTCCCTTTTTCCTAAAGCCTGTTTACCCCCTTCTCTTGGTAACTCTTCAGTTCCCAGAGAGCAGAGACTCTTGGGAAACAGGAAGTAGCAAAAAGCCTGTGAGAAAATCCCCAGATGAGGATCAGCAATAATCTCTCCAGACAACAGTTAGGTCAGATGAGGGGAATTCCCCACCAGCCCTCAAAAACAGTCCCTCAAGAAAGCTTAGAGAAGGTTAATTTGGGAAATCCCCTCAGAGGCAACAGAACAGAAACGGAAATATGCTTCTTCAGAGGAATCTAAACAGAGTAAGACAGTGCCTGGGGAGCGCTCTGTATAAAGCCACTCTGCTGCTCCTGCCCGCCTTCCTCCTTTTCATCCTGATCCTAAGTGTAGTCCTGAAGGTTCCCAGTTGCCAGAGCCACTTGACACCCACTCTTCCCCAGGCTCCCAACCCAGGGAAACTAATACCACACATCTTAGCCTCTTGACATGAGCTGCTGCTAAGCCAGATTGACTTCCAGTTAGGACCTCCTGTAAACCCTCCCTCTGTCTTTCCTCCTCCCCATGGTAGACTATCAAGCCACAGTTGTCATACTCCGAGTTTCCCATCAGGTTTTGCAGACTTCTAATCTGAATGTGACTTTGGGGGTCATGTTTTTAGCTGCTGCTAAGCTCCAGGAGGCAGGGGAAAATCCTTCCCATAGGGAAGGGGAAAAAATCACATAAAACTTGTTCTATGAAGATCCTAAAATGGACTGTCCACTGATGAGCTGTAGCAGAGAAAGCATATAAAGACTGTAGGAAGGGGGCTTGGGAAGTGGGGGTGGGGAAGATTGTTGGCTCTGTGGCTCTCTGATCTCCACATGCAACTGAGGCCCAAGTCAACCAGCTCTCCACAAATCGTTCCCTTCTGATAGACGTCTATGTGGTTTTTTTTTTTTTTTTTTGGATGGGTGACTTCAAATGACCATTTTAAGAAGATGACAAAAATGAGGTTTTAGTAAAAAAGAGAGGAAAGTAGTCTACTTCGTGACAGCTAAAATTTCCTTTACTGTAAGCTTACCCAAAATAGGTATCAAATTTTGGTAAAGGGGAGTTTTTAAAGGAGAAAGTACTCCAAGTTTAAAATCACATAACATATTGTGCTCTACAAGGATGTGTGCCCTTTTACAGAGTCAGGACCTATCACTATATGATTCACAATTACATATTCCACTTTCAAATATTTTTTGACTCCTAGAAGACAACAAATCACTTTCCTGGTACCTTCAAGCAAACATGGTTCTTACTCACTTCAATTCATGGGGTTTTGTTAAGATTCTCTTTCCAAAAGTTGTAGACATTCTCAACCACCTACTTTTCCCCATGCTTGGAACAAGCCAGGAAACTCCTGGCTTTCGATTTGCATGTTTCTAAGCAACTTGAATAGCCTTTAAATTCATCCGGTATACACAAATAATTACAATAGTTACATTTAAATTACTATCAAAGTCTCCTACGCTGGCTAATTCTAGATAGATCATCAACAAACCCTCAATAGGTGTTATTCCATTTTTTTTTTTCATTTGGGAGCCTAGGAGGTACTCAATCCACAATTCCTAATGAGATCAAGGAATATTTCTGATTTCAGGGGAAAATTTTCATCTGCTTTCAGCTCTACTGAAGTTATAAATGTGAAATCAATTAAATGATAATGCACATCAGCAAAAAAAAAAAAGAAAAATACAGTCCTTTCATTCAGGCATGGGTGAAACAGAGTCCAGCATGGGTCTGAGAGTAATAAATAAACTAATAAAAAAGGAAAGCAGGGAGAAACTTTTATGGAAGTAAGCTGTTTGCCTTTGCCCTGGAAAGTTTATAGTGTTTTAAACAATTGTAAACATGTCAGTATACATGGATACCGTTTCCATAGCAGCATAGCAACAGTTAAGAGTTTCTCCAAACATACCCAAAGGAAACTAAAAATAGTTTGTCTTCAATATCAAAATACATACATATACATATTCAGACAACAGTACACAAAATGATGTGTAATTAGATGTTTTGTAGACACTGACCTTTCACAAAAGCACATTCAGGTAGCTTGGTAAACTCATCAGTTCAGTACCTTTAGAAGTGGGGTAGAGACCAAAGTGTCCAAGGGAGGGAAAGGCAGATGCCAACTTGAATTCTAAGATCAGAGGCTCTTGACCCTAAATGCCTCCAACCATGGCTTTGCCTGCTCCACCTGACACATCCCTGGCTGCCAAGGGCCCACACATCCTATTCACCTCAGGCTCCTACCAAAATTGGAGTTGAGTGTATAATACATAGTATTACCTCCATTTACCTCAGTGTTCTCTCTCTTCTTGAGTTTTCTAGCCGTTTTTCCATTTTCCTGATGGAGATTGAACAGTGCTTGCATTTAAAAAAAAATAATGAAAATCCAAATGCCACACTTTCCCAATGAACCTACTTCACATGACACACGATGACAGAAACAGTGATTCCAAAATGAAGACAGAGTGTCAGTACATTTTGGGGGCCTTTTGTGTGTGTGCTTTTTATTCACATCCAAAAATTACAAGTATTTCAAAAACATCACATAGTGGGAAATATTATTATAAGGTATATATAATTTATCACCCAAACTTGGACACTTTTTATAGTGAAAGGGGGTGTTATTTATAATTATTGGGGAAACAGATATAAACCAGGACTGACCAGGCCGGTCCAGATGAATGGTCACACAATGTCACAGAAGCGTCTTTAGGGCAGGGATGATGTTGTATTTACTTTTATTACCTTCAGCACCTACAACAGTGCTTTACACCTAGAAAGAATTCAGTAACTGATTGTTAAATTAAGAAATTTTATGGGGTAACTGAGTGGCTCCGTCATTTAAGCATCTGACTTCAGTTCAGGTCATGATCTCACAGTGGGTTTGAGCCCCACGTCTGGCTCCACACGGACAGCTTGGAGCCTGGAGCCTGCTTCAGATTCTGTCTCCCTCTCTCTCTGCCCCTCCCCCACTCACACTCTGTCTCTCTCAGAAAATGAATAAACATAAAAAAAAGAAATTTTATAATTAGGGGGTGCCTGGGTGGCTCAGTCGGTTAAGTATCTGACTCTTGGTTTTGGCTCAGGACATGATCTCATGGTTCGTTGGTGCAAGCCCTGTGATGAGGTCCACACTGACAGTGCAGAGCCTGCTCGGGATTCTTCTCTCCCTCTCTCTTTGCCCCTCCTATGCTTACGTTTTTTTTTCTGTCTGTCTTAAAATATATAAAGACACTTAAAAAATGAAATTTTATAATTAGGTTATGTTTTTGTAAAACTTTTGGAAGTATTTATATGTAATACTGTAAAATATGAGCATATTTCTTTTTTTCAGTCCACAGTCCATGTGTTGGGGTTAAATAAAATCCCACAGAGCTCTACAGGGTGGATCTTACTTCATCATCTAATCTTCTCCTTGAAAGTAAAAAGGATAAAAATGGAGAAGCAAAATATATCTATGAGTCATAAAGAAAATAATTCTATCAGTCTGGGGTGGTTTATGAAAGCACTAAAAACGGGTTGGAGTATGAATTCAGATAAGAAGCAATTTCATAATCTCTACAATGGTTATTATCCTGGTTTCAATTTTTCTGCCAGGAATGTTGGTCCCTGGGGAGAAATGCAGATATTGGATGAGTACACTCCAGCTGGGAAGAAGGCTATTTGTCTTTCATGATGAGGAGCTGAGAAGGGTACTAGGCATTGGCGAACTCCCAGGAGCAAAGGTGAGAGCCTCTTTACTTTGTGCCCAGATCTCCCAGGAGCACAGGGAATGTCTTACGCAAGTCACTTTCCCCCATTTGATGGACCGCCAGTTCTTGGTTTATAAGCTGCATCAAAGGATTACATTCAAGAGAAATGCTTAGCAGTCCTCCTATGAAAAGCACTATAAATCTCCCTACTACTCGGTGGAGAGGCAGCAGAGTTTGGGAGGTGGTATGACCTGTCTTTAGGATCTCAGGATCTGACTTTGCAGTCATGCTGTTTGTTTGGGTTTGCAAGACAGATCACCCTACCGGATGTTGGGTAAACTTTCTGGGCCCCCATTTCTTCATCTTTTAAAGAAGGAAAATACTAATTGTACCTGCTTAAAGGGTTATTAGTGAGGGTTAAATGATACTCATGTGAAACACCTAGAACATGAATATGAGCTATTATTCTTATCCAGCTCTATATTTCTTTAGGTGTCAGGCAAGAGAACTATTGAAAACAAATTTTTAATTAAAGGCAAAAATTCTGCTTTCATGTTTCCAATCCAAATCAACCCAATGTGTATGCCTAATGCCAGGAGGAAGCTGCTAGTCCAAGGCCACTGTAGACTAGGTCCACACCCTTCTCTCATCAACCTCCCCAGAAATTAATTGCTTGCCACTCTAACATCAAGGGAGCTTTGTGCTTATTAATATTACTCCTTAAATTTCATTAAATCTGAGCCAGTTTGTAGGCTGGGCTGTAACTAGCCACTCCATTTCAGGGAAAGCTGAAAGCCCATACCAAAAGAATAATTATATCTCTTTTTAAATATCTAACTTAGAGGCTAGGAAAGCTCCAGAGAATTGAGGGGTTTTTTCACAGAATTATGTAAGTCTTTATATTTAATGAATTTCTGGTGTCTGAGCTGGGGGGAGGGGGTGGGAAATGGGCCCTTTATAAATATCAAATCATGTTGTTATCTACGGAGAGTGTGCCAGTTGGTTACATAGAGCCAAATTCTGTTCAGTTTGATAATTACTGAATTTGACATTCATAGAGGTTCTTTTTGAATTCTGGGAATAAGAAATCCAAAAACTCATTAAATTATGAAATGTTCCAACCCCATTATCCTAATATAATCACCCCATGGACCACACTGCCACAGGAAGTCATTGGGACCACTCCTGGAGTTTAGGAAGACTCAACAACAGGGATTCAATTCATAGAAAAGCCACCACAGTGTGGTTTTAAAACACCTGATTTAGGGTTATTGTTAATGATCCTAAGGAAAGATAATGTCACTCACACCAACACAGAGTCTTCTGTCCAGCAAATCCACAATGGCGTTCAAAGAGAAGGACAAAAGAAACCTGTTTAAGAATATTTGAGGGTAGGAGAATAGGCCACAATATATGTCTCTTTTGAATGGTAATAGTAATAATTCATTTATCTAGCTATATTGCCATTTCTTCCTTAGTCCCATCAAGGGAAATCTAATTATTTCTCACAAAATGGGAGTTTCTAATGAAACTTTTATTATTCAACACACTTAATAAACAATGACGGTCTAAATGGCACCTAGATTTTCTTAGTCTTTAGAAACCCTGTCTTATATCCTGCCTGAAATATTCCTGTCCTAATGAATGGAACAAACATAGGGGAGGGAAAGTCCTTGGGACTGGGAGTCAGAATTCTGTGACTTGTAGCTACAAACTTGGGCAAGTCATTTAGCAGTGAAATGTTGTTGAAGAATAGGACATTCACATGGTCTCAAAATATCACCCCACAAAGTACTTCCTAATTACAAAGGGGGAAGATACCTACATGATGGAGAAATCTATTAGTTACCTCCTTAACCTAATGATCCAACGTCATCATCTGTAATAGACAAGCTGACATTATGTGACCTCATTCCATGACCATAGCAGGTATCATGAATGGTTCTCAGTACAGTTTCCCATGAAGCCAGGGCACAACCTCACAATCTTTCTCAAGACTGACGGCATCCTGCTAGAGAAGGAGTTTGACAATCTAACATGATGCTGATGTCATCCCACTTTGGCCTGCAAGTAGTAAACACAGCATAAAATGGTACCACTTCTACAGTAATGAGGGCCTCCAGAGCATCTCCCCGGTGGATCTGAGGTCCTCAGTAGAGGAAGGATTAAAGATCCTATAGGGCCTTTCAGGTACTACAGTCAAGATGGCTTTACCGACTGAGGAGAAGAGAAATTGTGTTTGTTTTTAAGCCAAAAGCAAAAAAAAAAAAAAAAAAGTAAGATACAATCTATTTGATACTACAGATTATTTGTGGAAACTAAATTTGCTGTGGGAAAAGTGGGCTCTGCCCAGTCCATTCAGGTTTCAAAACTGTCCTCCAAAATTAAAGCTTACTCATTTGAATACTTCTGACAGTGGCCAAGTAGATACCTTTTAATGCCGAATTCGTGCTTAGAAGTCACTTTTCTCATCTAACAAGCTGGTTTCTTCTCCACCTCAGCTCCCTATCTGTTTCCTTTATACCATTTATCCCACTGGCACTTTTTTTTTTTATTTGTTTGTTAGCATGTTGTTATGGCAGTGGTTTTGGTCTATCTTTCCAATTACTTCAGCTCCAACAGAGTAGGGACTGATTCTGTCTTGCACGTCACTGAATCCTCAGCTTCTCACACAGCCTGGCACACGAGGTGGTCACTGGATATTTACTGAATAAATGAATCAATAGATGAATGAATAAATGAATAGATCTGATTTCTTTAATATTCCAAGTTATTTGGAGTTAAGTCTATAGAGGAGAAAAATAAGTCATCAACCTTCTGTGACAGAGCTAAAAATTGAGGTGAAACCCTATACAGTCCTCCATGGATCACAAACTAACCCTAATTCTATAGGCAACCCTAAAATAAAAAGTTCCAAAATGCTTTGAGCAATTGTGTCTTTGCTAGAATAAATATACGTCTCCCAATGTGACTCCTTGAAGGATAATACTAATTTGAATGTATAAATTGTGTCATTTTTTTTAGTTATGTCTGTTTTTAAAGCAAGTTTTATTCATTGCCTCAGAGTCCTGCATGCCCCAAATATCTTACATAACACATGGGGAGGAATGTTCTCACTATAACCCTTACTTTAGAAAACTCTCCGGTTGTCAGCTGAAGCCCATGAACAAAGTGTTCTTTCAGGGCTGAGCAGGACCACAGCTGAATAGCAGATCGGATTAACCAATGCCACCATAGCTGTAATGACATCCTTAGAAACACGAGAGTCCTCACTGAAAGAACAAAGATCAATATTTAGTTTCTTATATTCCTTCTGGGCATTTCACCACTTTTATGGCCTCCTGTTCTGCTACCTCCCTCACTTCTAACTCCAGTTTGCTCTTCTTGGAAAATAAAAAGGTCAGACTAGAAATAATAGTAATACAAATGTAAAAGCACTGTCACCAAAACGTAAAGTTTGGATCACAATATTTGTGCTTTGTTAACACCAAAGTTTGCCTTTGTTTTTTCCTTAAATGAATTTTTTGCTGATGTATTTGCAAAAATCTTTAAGTGTATTTTTAGTACAAATCGGATGGACTTTGCTCTTTATTAACTATAAGGGGAAAGGAAGAAGCAAAAGTTATTACCTAATTATTTTATATCCATTTTATTCACCGAATCCTGCAATCCTAAGCCTTGCAATTAAACTCTTGGCCTCAACCATTCCCAGATATAGACTTTACACACTGCTGCCAAGGTTCCAAATCATGCAATACACCAACCTCCTAACTTTCACACATTTAATTTAAATTTTTTACATGGGCTGAAAACATTCTTTTATTGAAAAACTATATCCAGACATACGAAAACTGCATAATTATTATAAACATCTTTTATTTATGTGACTTTACATAGTGTAATCCGTGCAACTGTGCTCCAAACACATCTTTGAAAGAAGTAACACTGCACTTATTCATATCCAATAACTACCATCCTTATAAATATTTGGCACGAGCGCTTAGAGAGTGTTCATTTAATTTTTTAATAAAACAAAAAAGTTAAGACTAGTTTTGGAATAATAAAGTTAAACTGTCCACCAAAATATTTGGGTTTAGAGCTAATGGTGTAGTTGGGAGTGTTGCTGGTGGCCAGTGTAATGTGATGTAATATCATGTGCAGTGAGGAGCTGAGCCTGGTACTGGTCACCATCCATCTTTCCTGGTCACCATCCATCTTTCCTGTTTAGAATACATGAAATGGTTCTGAGAGCCAATTTCCAATGTGGGGAGGGAGTTTTCCCCCCACACCAACAATCAATTCTCAGATACCTGCAGGTATCTGAGAAATCCTATTCAGTCCTGACATTATCTACCCAGAGATAGCAACAGACTCCACAGGTTAAGGGTTCAGCCCCACAAGACTACTCCTTCCCCCACCTCAGATTCTAGTTATAATTCCAAGTTGTTACCTGTGCTTCTGACCAACTGGCTATAAATCACATGTTCCCAGGACTCCCTCCTTGGGTTCAATTAATTTGGTGGAGTGGCTCACAGAACTCAGAGAATCATTTTAGTTACTAGATCACTGGCTTATTATAAAAGGACATAATTCAGGAACAGCCAAATTGAAGAGATGCATACGGCAAAGTGTGGGACAAGGGGGCGGAGCTTCCATCCCTGTCCAGGAGCACCACTACCCCAGCACTTCCATGTGTTCACCAGCCTGGAAGCTCTCCAAACCCGGTTCTTCTGGGTTTTTATAGAGGCTTCATTACATAAGCGTTGATTAAATCACTGGTCATTGGCAATTGATTTAACCTCCAGCCCCTCTTCCACCCCAGGAAGTCAGAGGGGACTGAAAGTTCTAACTCTCTACTCCACTGGTGACCAGCCTCCATCCTTAGGTATGGTCCAGCAGTCACCTCATTAACATAACAAAAGACAGTTTCATTCTCATCACTTAGGAAATTCTATGGATTTGGGGGACTGTGAGCTAGAAACTATGGACGAAGACCAAATATATATGAGAAATGTATATTTGGTTATTCAGATGATCAATATATATATTGGTGAAACTGCAAATATATTTATATATTGACCAATATGTAAATCACAGTATTACATAACATCCATTAGCATTGCCAAGAGGCGGCCAAGTTAAGAACTAGCAAAAGACTGTTGCCAAGGTAAAAAATGGAAGTTATCTCCCAAATGGAATATGTTGAATGCATGACCAATATCACATGAACAAAACCACAGCCAGAGGATGATGAGATGGCCAATCAGGTTTTCAAAAGAGATGGGTGGCATGTAGCACCAAGTATGACAAGTCTTCCCATCCCACATCTCCGCAGCAGATGCAGCGGAGAGCATGGAGGATGGCAGAGCTAATGGTTACAGCCTACTGCCTTCTGCAACTCAGACATCGCCATGGACCTTTTTATTCCCTAGGTTGTGACTAGGTTTATGCCTTCACTATTTTCCATAAGCTTATTGTGTGTGGAAATGAATTCCCTGGTCATAATGAGATAAATAAACAAAAATGACAGACTTTTTTCAACCAACTGGAGCATATTTCATTTTTTTTCTTATGACAGAATTCATTTGTATGTTTTTAAATGACTCACTTCTGAGGATCCTAACCATCCTGTCAAGCAAGAGAGAGATGGGGAACCTTGCCTGAGGTGCCCAGGTATTAGCTGGTTGGGCCTCTGGGCAGTGCTACCACTGTGACTCTGTCACAAGTTTTCCTCTCTACCTCTTCCCATACACCCACCCAGCATGCCTGTCTCTGAGGACCTTGGATTCTCAAAGTGATCCTACCTTTTTTTTTTTTTTTTTTTTTTTGGTAGCCTCATATGAAGAGACCAGCCATGTGAAGGGTCCAGCCTCATGGCAAAAATTAGAAGTTGAAATATTCCTCTGTTTCCACCTTGTCTGCACTCTCTGGTATCCCTCTCCTCTGACATTCCATAAAGGAGGAGGAAAAGGTAGAGGAATTGCAGGAACATAGGAATCTCTGTGGGATCATCTCCTTCTTTGGGCTTCAACCTACCTCTTATGAGTCTGCCAAGAACTTTCAATTGGCAGGAGGAGTCAGATAGTTCAGTGGAGCCAGAAGGTGGTCAGTCCACTGGCTTAATGATTTTTTTATCCAATTTGTGTTTGAAAATTAATTTATTGGTTTGCAGTTTCACCTGGTTGTGAATTGTCAATTAATATTTAATAAGACTTTTCATTCTATTAGAGTATTTTGTGTTTAGGCATACTTAAAAAAATGCTTTATGATATCTTATTCTCTGTTTCCCACTCTCCAGCTTTCCACACACTCAGTTCTTCTAATTTTAGCGTATACTAGTTAGGGTAACACTAGTGCTATACTAGATAACTATCAAAATGTTAGTGGGTTAGCACCATATATTGGGCAGCCTTTGCTAGGTTATTCTTCCATGACAAACAATCCCCATGTTGACAGCAAAGGCTTATTTTTTGCTCAGGGTATATGTTGACTATGTGTTAGTTGCAGCTCTGCCCCATATGTCGTCTTCATCTGGAACCCAGACTGAAAGCTTCTAGCTGAAGAAACAGCTTCTACATGAAGCTTGCTGTTCTCAGGGCAGGACAAAGAATAATAGTGGAGTCATGCCACAGATCTTGACACTTCTGCTCACATGTGGTCTATAGCAATTCTGCTGACATTTCACTAGCCAGAGAAAGTCATACGGCCAAGCCTAATATCAGTGAGCAGGAAGTACAATCTTCCTTCGGGGAGGCTCACCACCAAAGACCCCTGCTGTAGCAGTACAGAAGCAGATAGATGGGAGCAATAGTACATTCTATCAAGCAATAGAATTTTGTTTCTCACTCACATAACAATTCAGTACAAGTGTTCCTGGTTTGTAGGCACCTTTCCTCCTTGGGATCATTCAAGACCCAGGCTATTTCTGTCTTGTGGTTTCACCAGCTACATCTAACCAGCAGATGGGGAAGAAGGAATGGAAAGAAGCTCGACTCACTTTTTACTGTTTTATTTTTTTTATGTTTATTTATTTTTGAGAGAGAAAGAGAGAGAGAGAGAGAACTAGCACCAGTGGGGGAGGGGCAGAGAGAGAGGGAGACATAGAATCTGAAGCGGGCTCCAGGCTCCAAGCTGTCAGCACAGAGCCTGACGTGGGGCTTGAACTCACGAACCATGAGATCATGACCTGAGCCAAAGTCAGACAACCAACTGAGCCACCAAGGCACCCCTCCACTCACTTTTAAAAAGCCTGGCCCTAGAAGAGACACACATTCCTTCTGTCACATTTATTGATGATCACCTGGATGCAAGGAGTCAGAGAAATGGGACATAGTGAAAAATGTAGCCTCTGCCTGAATGGCCACCTCCCATTCTGCCAGAATGGCCCCAAAAACTCCACGAGGGAAGGGAGAAGATGAATTTTTGGTGATCTCTTAACCCTTTCTGCCACAAAAAATTTCAGATTCCCTATCCTGGACATGTTCAGGCTTTATTTCCAGGCCCACTTATGCTGAAATTGGAATGGCCAAAAAATATTCAGGAACTCATGGTTTGGTTTTATTTTTGTTTTTGTTGTTATTAATATAGATCTTACTCAAATAACAAGGCATCCGCTACTTAGAAAATTACTGTGTTCCTTGTCTAAGATAGATGTTTACTCTATCTATCATGTTCCAAAGACCAAGTATAGAACTTTATGTTTTGATCGTTCAAAGGAAAACATTAGTAATGATTTTCACAGGTCGCCTATTTTCCATTGCTGCTTTGGGGTAACACAACCACTAACATAGTTGTGTTTGTCTCCAAACCCCTGAATTTGCACATACAATCACTCAGTTGCTTACCTACCCAAGTGAAAAAAATGATTGGTCATTTACAAGCACAGACTTGCGAGTAGGAAGAGGGACCTCACAAAACTGGGGATGCAAATACATAGACTAAAATTGAAAATTGGCCTCAATGACCACAAATAGCTAAAGTGGTTGCTTCTGCAGTCATCCGATAACCTCTTTATCACTAAATCCCCCAACTCACTGCCATCCACTCCCTCTACTTCTGCCTTCTCTAAGCCTAATGGTAGCCCAGATGCACAAGATATTGGCCCAGAGTTGTGTGCAGCCATAGCCCAGGGCTCCCAGACAACCTTGTTTTTACCTCTTTCTCAGCACAGTCACATTCTATCTTGCACCTTAGTGATTTATATATAGCCCTTCTCTCTCCTTCTAGATAATAAGCTCCTTGAAAGCAGGATCCATATCATGTCCATCTTCATATTTCCCACAACACATAATCAGTGCTTACTATTTATTTGTTAATGTGAATTAGGTCAAGTTACAGATGAGTCCAGACCCAAATATGCAACTGAGGCCACATTTAGATGGTGTTTCCACTGATTTAGTTGCTGGATGCCCACATTGCATTTGCTAGGTTGGGTGCCTTCAGGCTGCTAATTCTCTTCTCACATACCTTCCACTTCTGTCTTCCTTTTCAACAAAGATGCTGATGTCACTGAATCTTGCTTTTACAGCTTCACGTGCTAGAAGAGGAACTTGAGAAAGAAAGGGAAATCTTTGTCCAGACCTCACCCTTAGCTTCCTTTTTTCCTTTCTTGGTTTCCATTTTGGTCATGTGACAAACATAGAAAATGTTTTGGAGTTCTCACTATGAGGCACCTGGAAATGTAGAGAAGTCTTCTAAAACTCTGGGCCTTCTTTTGTGGTCTCTCCTTACCCTTACATTTGGAAGCCAGAAAGGTCATCCTGTTTCCTTTGATTCTTTAGAAAATTAGAATCTAAACCCAGAAAGACTGTTCAGACTTCTCTACTGTGAGACTTTACACATCTCACTAGTATCTGTGAAAGAACCAGAATCCTACCTTACAACAAAGGAAGAGGAAGGAATCATAGGAAGTAGCTATGATGTGATGGAAATAACCACTTAGGCAGGAATGAGACAACAGGGTTTGATCTCTGGCTCTTTTCCTTTTCACCTGGCTGACCCTGGACAAACCAGGTCAACCCTCTGGATCTCACTCCTCAATATATAATGAATAAGTTCATTAGGGCACCTCGACAGTCCTTTCCGGGCTAGGAAGTTGGAGTCATTAATTAGGCAGGGGATGGCCATTGTACTGGACCCAGCATCTCCAGGCCATGAGGGGGTGTGGTTTTCAATCCAAGCATCTGCCATCTGCCTTTTTGCATGTTGGCTACCAGCCCATTACCTGGGCCAGATACAAAATCTTATCCAGTGAATTAAGTGACATTTCTCCCATTTCCCATTTAGAAGAAGCACAGAAATACACATCCCAACCCAATAAAAACAGATTTTCATTTTTTAAAAAATGTGACTAGTAGAACAGTACTTTCCCAGCACCACCACCTGATAATCTATCTCCAAGTGTTTACTCTAGATGGGATGATAACAAGCCCTGAACTTCCTCTCTTCTTTGTAGACCCCAGTAATAATGGTCCTAAGTAAAGAAAAAGCTTTAAACCTTTAATTTCTGAGCTTTAGTTGGAGCAGGGGGTTCTGTTGTTTGGCAAGATGTTCTAGCGAGCTTCTCATGGTAGGAGTTAGGGCATTATCTGATGACAGGAAAAAGGAACTGAAAGTGTGTTCTACATAAAAAATGTAAAATTCTATCTCCCTTGTGAGCACCAGGATTTGGGCATTTATGTTGTATTTAGAAGGGGAAAAAGTTGGAGGGGGGTTCTTGCTCTTAATTTGAATTAGGCTGTTAGTCTCAGAATTGTTACTTTTTTTCATGGGCACCTGCACATGTGTATGTGTTTGTGGTGTGTGTGTGTGTGTGTGTGTGTGTGTGTGTGTTATGGGGAGGAGGGGAGTAAGGGAGATGTTCTCCTATTCACCCACCCAGAACAGAGCCTACAGGAAGAATAAGAAACTTCTGCACATCCCAGCAGTGAAGAAACTGTGAAGAGGACCTTTCTTGGAGGGCTAGGGACTGAAGTTCCCATGGAGCTGTTCTTAATTAAATAACTCAGACCTTTAGAAATGGTATTGTGGCACCATTAGAGTAGCTCATCAGACAAAAGGAAGCATCTGGTACTGAGTTTAAATAGAATTTCCCCCTCTGGCAGTTCCACCCTTGAGCCCAGTTGGTAGAGAACTAAGAAGGAAAACATAGGGTTCTAGATTTCTTAGGTGACTTTACTATTCCTCTTTCCTTCTCACACTTTTTAGTCCTGAAGGGTAGAAATGGGGAGGGGTTTTCTTAAAAACAGAGTCAGCGGAAAGCTGGACTGGACATATAAACACTAGGAAAACTGAAGAATGGGCCCCTCTCAGAAAGAGGAGACAAGAAGAGTCTTTGAAATACTAGAGCAAGGTTAAGAACTGAAGTGTGCCTACAAAGAAAACTTACGGCCAGTTTAAATTGCTTTAATGATTTTACCTTGCTCTGCCAGAGCATGTGTTTTCAGCAGGGGCGGTATCACCCCAAGGGGGCAAAAGTAGTCCTTGGAGGATGAAAAAATTTTTAGATATTACAGTGGTTTGTAGCCCTCCAAAAGGCTGTAGTAAATAAACAGGTGTACAGTGTGTCCTGGTGTTTAAATATCATGGGCAGGGATGAGGGATGGGATAGGGTACAAGTAGGAGAGAAAAAGGTCTAAAAAGTCTCATTGTGGGAGGGGTGCCTCGGTGGCTCATTTGGTTGAGCATCTGACTTTGGCTCAGGTCACGATCTTGCAGTTTGCGGGTTCAAGCCCTGCATCGGGCTTGCTGCTATCAGCACAGAGCCTGGAGCCTGCTTCAGATCTTCTGTCCCCTTCTCTCTCTGTCCCTCCACTGTTCGTGCTCTCACTCCCTCTCTCAAAATACATAAAACAATAAAAAAAACTTTTTAAGTCTCCTTAGGGGGCATGATAATAATAAAAAAAACACTAAGGAACAGAGCTCTAGAACTTAGCTTCAGTTTCACATCATCCACTTCTGTTTATAATTCCCTCTAGTTACAGTAAAACCTTGGATTGCAAGTCACTTGTTCTGTTAGTGTTCCGCAAGATGAGCAAATATTTCTAGTAAATTTTAACTTGATAAACAAGTGATGTCTTGCAACACGAGTAGTATGGGATGCTGAACATTACACTAAACCCATGGTTCTCGAAATTCACTTTGATATACAAGTGCTTTGTATCACTAGCATGTTTCCAGAAGAAATTATGCTCGCAAACCAATGTTTTACTGCATTTTTTCTTTCCATTAAAAAACACACAACCTTTGTATTAAAGGGGATGTGGGGAAGTTAGACATCCTTCCCTGGGCTCCCAGCAATGACCACGAAGAGGGAGCAGCTAAAGGCCAGGGATCCCACGGGGGATATGCAGTGATGGAAGCAATGGCCCAAAGCAGAGATAAAGTCTGGGAGTGGGGAGGAGAGACTGTCAGGGCACAATTCAAGAGCTGACAGAAGGCCAGTTTCCTCTGTGGTTCTCAGAGTATGGTCCCAGGGTGGGCAACATCAGCAATCACTGGTAACTTGTTAGAAATGCAGATTCCCAGTCCTGCTCTACACCCACAAATCAGAAATTCTGGGGGTGGGGCCCTGCCATCTGTTTTAACAAGCCCTCCAGGTGAGTCTAAAGTGAGTCAAATTTGAGAGGCACTGAGCTAGAAGCAGGTGACCCAAGGGAGTGGGGAGACGTCCTTTGGTGATAGAAGGAAGTAGAAAGTAGGAGTTCAGTAAATGAAAATGTTCTGCTCTCTAGTTTTTAGTCACCTTTTAAAATTTTCTTTTAGATCTTACTAATATAAACATTGCTCATTTTCACCAGCAAGGAAAACAACCCTGCAGTCATATTTGCGGAGTACAAAATGAAGGGAAGTCCACACCAAGCTGGCTAATTAAGGCCACGTAAGTAATCAAGACAGGCAAGTCAAGCACAATAAACCTCAGACGTGGCTGGTTCTGCTCTCTTCACTGATCACCTAAACCAAATAATCCGCAATCGCTTCTTTTTTTTGCTCTGTAGATGTTAACAAAATGTTCATAAAGTGTTTCTAATTTATAGCAGAGAGATTAAGTGATTTGCTCAAATCCTCACATGGGGAAACTAAGTTGCCTATTCAGGATCACAACATCACTGATAGGCAAGATCCAGCCTCCAACTTGCAAGTTCAAATTTTTTCTTTCCCTTTTAATTCTTTCCTTCTTTGTGAACTATAGCAATTTAATGTATAACTTTAATTTGCTTCATTTATGAAGCATTCACAATATCTGTCCAGAAACCATATTGCCTATTTAATAAGAGGTACACTAAGGCTGAACTCAAACGATTGGGTAACTACTCACTTCAATTTGGCCAGTTCTGTTCCTTAGGCCACTGCCTGTTGTATGAGCTTAACAAAACTGCATTAAAACCCAGGTTCCCGAGGATGCTTTTCTTCAGAGGTGACTTCTATCAGGGACCTACTAATCATAGACTGATTATAGAAAAAACTCTATAGAATAATGACTTTCCAGTCTTTCCAGTACTGGTCCCTCCCCCAGATTACACTATGAAGGTAGACTCCAGTGAAGATACACCAAGGATTTTTTTCTTCTTGATCCAAACTAGTTGAGCCTATAAAAATTTGTTTGCTGTGCTTAATGTTTAGGATATAATAATTATGCCTCTGCATTATTCATGGTTTTCCTCTAAAATGACTTTGTATCAAGCGTTTTGATTCCTGTGGTAAGGAGATAGTGAAACGTAACCTAAAAGGTTATTGAGTACTCCCTTACCCTAGGATTTAAATTTACATTTACACCCCAGGATTGTTTTTACATTGTTTTCCCCTTTCTCCTACTAGGCCAGTTGGCATAGCACTTTCACAATAACTTCTCCCCTGTATTTCTCCAAGGCATGTCCTGACCTAGATCACACATTGATTTTCAGATCTGTGTAGTTATTTGAAAACTCACAGCATCTTTCTTCTTCCCATGAGCTTTTTAATCAGATCCTGTTGTACACTGGTACAGAGGTCTGCCTCAAGCCAGCACTCGCTCCCAAATTCCAGATGCAGACTGACCCAGGACCCAACGAGAATGTATTCCCACAGAAGAAAAGGACCCCTCTCAAGATGTGTACTGTCTCCTTTGTCAAGTTCTTTAATTGCCTTTTATTTTTGAACAAGTGAGACAGGGAGCCACTAAATGTTCTATTATGTTATTCAGTTGGTGTCAATGTAAGGAAAGCCTTTTGTTTCATTCTTTTTGTTATTTGTAACATTGAATTAGCCAAATAATTCATACTTAATGGCAGATGAAATCCTTCTTAAGGACATTTCTTAAGGATCACCAACCTTAAAGTGTATTTGACTTTATTCCAACTACTAAGTGATACCCAGTGGAACATTTATATTCCCAAAGTACAAACTGTAGATAAACGAATCAAACCACATCATAAAAGCACGCCTGAGCTGCAAATAACAGACCTAATGTTTATTGACCTTTTTGGTTTTTGGGTTTTGGTTTTTGGCCAGGTGCAGACCTATATGTTTTCCATGTATTAATTTGCACTTCTTAACAACCTGATGACATAGGTGCTCTCATTATCCCCACTTTACAAATGAAGACAGTGAAGCCCAGAAAGATTAACTTACAAAAGGTCACACTCTGATGAGTGGCCAAGTCAGTTCACAAGAGCTCCCCCTCCCTCACTCTTACTGCACTGCCTCCCACTAGCCCTCCTTCCTACCCCCACCCCATGCATTTTATACTGTGGGGTTAGCCTGGAGCCCTAGTTGCCTTCAAGCTCCTTTGTCTCTCCAGATTCTGTGTTCCTGGTAGCCACATCCCTGCCCCTGGCTGGAGTCACACAGAAAGCCTCAACATCTGACACACATTGGTCATGCCTCCTCCCATTGGGAACTAATTTCATGCTGTGCTTAGTGATGCATACAAGAGCATTATCTCCTGCTGCAAGCAGCAGCCCCTAGGGTATAGTGTACTCTGCCCTTGGCTAAACTTGGGAAAACTGAGGCACACTAGCAGTGCAGGAGTAACTTAATTCTTCAAATGCTTTTCAGATGAGACAAGGACAAGATGGATCTATTTGGACTTGTGTTCCAATCTGGTGGCTGTCTATCACACTGCCCCTCCCCTCAAGCCTTACTCCCCCAAGGACCTCTTGGAGGGATGTTGCCCAGCCCACATCCAAGCCAAAGCACACTGGCAGAGCTCTGCCAGGGCGCCAAGCACCATTTCTCGTAAACGCAAGTGACCACTGTGACTTCCTCTTTCCCCTCATGTGAGTGCCCATGGATACAAGGTATCTGACCTGTGTGTCCTACCTTGAGGACCTTGCAGTATCAATTATCATTAGCATCCAAAGCCTACAGGATGAGAAAAAAAAAAAAAAGCCTGTCCATAAATAGTAAACATACTGTCATCCTCTGCTCCACACCCCACCAAATACTTGTGTCAAAAGCAACAGGAAGCAGCAATTGTGCTATTCAACATGTGTCCACTTGAGACCATCTTGGGATCTGCCTTATCTCTGCCAAATCCAAATCCATGGAGAGTTTTAAGATGCGTCCATGCTAGAGCAGGTTTATCTTGGGCCATACTGAGGTTATTATCCAAAACTTATTTGGGGATGTTTACTGTAATAGCCAGGAGTTTGGGAGCCCGCTTAGGGAAAGCTTTAACTTTCCTTTTAACTTTTAACTTTAAGAGGAAGCTTCAAGCCAGGCTCCTGGTATGGCTGAACTGTGGCTTCATCCCACAGTCAACACTGATGATGTCTACCAGGTGCCAGGCCTTGAGCATGCAGAGGTACGTGCCACCGACAAAGGTGCCTGTCCTGGTGAGACTCTACAATGGCTTCTTCTGGGAGATTCTTGGACACCAACTATTTGCTTTCAAAAGACTCAGTGGGAATTATTTTAATTTAAGAAATACTCATGACAGCCGGTTCGGGGGCAACTTTTCCAAACATGCTGTAACAAAATTGGCAACTTTAGCTAAATCACACTCTGTTCTTCAGACACTTGACTTAGATTTTTCTTTACTACAGTAAATCTGTGTTTGGAATGTGGAAACTTGTAGGGACCAGCCACTTCAGCTCAACTTTAAAGACAGGTTTTCAGGCTAGACTGCATTTTCTAGAAGAACAAATCCTTTAAATATTTTTATTCAAAGAGGATAGGAACAACAGCTTGCAATAGCCAAGCTGAATATTTTAATGGAAGCCCTTCTAGGCTTTTGTACTGGGAAAACCAATGGAAATAATAAATTTAAGAAATGCCAGAATCTTTAATAAGAAGGAGAAGAAGAAAATATATTTCCTCTTAGAGATGTGCCAGTGTTTTCCCAAGACTTAATTAAGCACTGGACACTGCCTCAGATTCTGGGTGACTTAATATATTAGGTTTTTCACACCTCATCCTTCATGTTATCCAACAAATGCCTAATCCATGTTCATTACGTATCATGCACTGTTCTAAGCACTTTACTAATATTAATTTTTTAACTTAAGATCTTCCAAATTTTTTACATTTTATATGTGTTTGATGCTGCTATTTTTTTCTTTCTTTTTTTTTTTCTGAGGGCAGGGGAGAGGCGGAGGGAGAGAGAGAATCTTAAACAGGCTCCATACCCAGCACGAACCCCAATGTGAGGTTTGATCTCGTGACCATGAGATCATGACCTGAGCCGAAATCAAGAGTGGGACATTTAACTGACTGAGCCACCCAGGCACCCCTGATGCTACTACTTTTGTTGGTGTCTTCTGAAAATTATGCCTTTAGGTGTATTTTCCTCCCACATCATGAAAATTATAGAAAAGCCTCTGTATATTTTATATGCCTTAAGTAAATGTATTAATTTTCTATCAGATCACTATTCTTATAAGCGTTAAAATAAAAATGAATATGGTCTTAAATGTTCATTCTTCCATTATTAATGCTCCACTTTCAAAAATTCCCAATTTTTCAAAGCCGTATATGTCTCCTTTTCTGTTATCTATGATTACAGTGTCAATAAGTGATAGAAAGAAGAGACATTTTCCTTAAAGTTTTAAGAAAAGCCGCATTCCACACAAAATTTCCCCAAAAAAGTAATGAAAAAAGTTAGGTGGCACAACAGTTACAAAGAATTCCTCTTTAGATCCAAAAAGACCCAGGTTCAAATCTCCAAACCCCAGCTCCACCTCTTAATACTTAATGTGACCCTAAGCAAGTTACTTAATTTTTTAGACCTCGGTTTCCTTGTCCACAAAATAAAAATACTAACACTATCCCCACAATTAGGCTGAGGATTAATTGGAATAATACTTGTATCCTGCTTAATCCAGTGCCATCATACAACAAGCTCTCAATAAGTGATTGCTAGTATTATTACCAACACACGAGTGCCAGCTATGTGACAGGGACTGTTGGGAGGTTTCATATATGCTATCTCATTTAATCCTCCACAATCCTGTGAAGCAAGGAAAAATGCTTCCATTTTTTTTTTTAAATTTTGTTTAATGTTTATTTATTTTTGAGAGAGAAAGAGAAAAACCAGAGTGCAAATGGGGAAGGAGCAGAAAGAGAGGGAGACATAGAATCCGAAGCAGCACAGAGCCCGATGCGGGGCTTGAACTCACAAACCGCGAGATCATGACCTGAGCCAAAGTCAGACGCTCAACCAACTGAGCCACCCAGGCGCTCAAATTCTTCCATTTTTATAGATTAGGAAGGTAAGGATCAGAGAGGTTAAGTAACTTGCTCAAGGCAGGGCTGGAATTTGCAGTCAGGTCTACCTGACTCCAAAGTTCATTTTCTTCCACCATGGAAAAAAACTGTCCTTTCCAAATTTCTTTTGCTATTTCATGCAAAATGTGGATTGCTATTTTCAGTTTTATATTAATGTATAGCTACGTGAAGCCACTTCTTTTATCTACGTTACCATAAATTACAAATACGTCTTCTACCACTTTTAGGTCCTTTATCATTCAATTCAAGGTAAATATTTTGCCTAAAAGTTGTATTGGCATTCGGAAGAAACTCAAGGTCTATACTTAAGATCTAGAAACAAAAGCCAAATGAAATCACAGAGTAAAATGATGCCTGTTTCTCCAATTCCTGGTGCTGGATGTGGATCCATTTTGATCTGAATTTGAATTATAGTCATTGTTAGCCCATCTTCTGTGCATTTCTTCTATTCAACAAATATTTATTGAACGTTAGATGAATTAATCCTAAGTCCTTCCTGCAAGACGTTTAAATTCAATAGGAAAGATAAGATGTACCAAAAGATCAATAATTGCAAACGAGAAGTAAGAAGTGCTAAAAGATGGAGATAACACGCTAGGGAGTCTCAAGGTTGGCAGTTTCTTCCTCTTGGAAAGAGAAGGATCAAAGTTGGCTTTAGGGGGAAAGTGGCCTCCTCCATTAACAGCTCCATCCAGCTGCAAACTATTCAAGAATTTGCTTCAAAATAATACAGAAAGGAGTGAATAGGTAGGCAAGCAGATGAAATAAGACCCGTGAGTTGATGCTGTGGAAGCCCAGTGGTGGGATACACAGAGCTTCACCACACTAGTGTGCCTGCTTCTGCATGTGTTTGAAATCTCACATTAGGAAAGGTTAAAAGTATTCACCATATCATTTGCTTAGGTAATAAACTACATGTAAATGGCTACTAATGTGTAACATCATGGTTGGGTACTGACTGGACGGATAGGCCGTTGGTGATCAATGGTGAAAGAAACAGAATTCTCCAGCCCCTAACCACTTCTCCCCCCTGCCTCTGCCTCCACACACTGAAGACTGTGCAACAAGAATTTCTTCATGTAAAACTCTAGGTCAGAAAGAGTGGGCATAGGGTAATAACCCAGGGAATGCCCAGGTACCAATGCCTACCTCTGGGGAGAGAATGAGCACATACCCTGATGAAAATAGTCAGTATGGGGTTTTATAGAAGATTGAAAAGCCACCAGTCAGTAAAGCTCAGGGGCTTCAGGGTATCTGCAGGCTTGAATTTTGAGGCAATATCCCATCCGTCTGATCACTCATGAAGATCCTACATGTAGGCTCGGTGAGGGATATGTGTCAGTATTTGTAGGTGAGATAAAAACATTCAATACTGCATTGACCCAAGGGTTCTCCATGGCTTTATATATAGCCCACGTCCCCAGAATATTCCATAGGTGTGTTATGCAGTGATTTCTGATAATTGAGTGCAACATAATTTTGATGAAGTCATGCCCCTAGACTAATTCGGATGCTCTCAGGCACATCAGGTAAACGGTGGGGGGAAGGATAGAGCTCAGCCACCTGGCAGCATTCTTAAAATTGGACAGATTTATTATAAAATATGGCACTAGGGGAAGTGACAGATACAATCTTATACTCTGCTGAGAATAATAGAGTGCATTTCTCTTAGATATTCTGCCTGGATATTTTACCAGAATCAGGATGTTTGAAGAGGCTTTGCCACCCTGACTCCAAACCCCAAATTAAAATTACAGCAAGTAAAATTAGAGAGTGTCACGTGGTACTTTAATGCTGTGCGGCCGTACTTTAGTGGCTTCTCATTTAAGAGTACATAATTATTTTCAAATTATCATTTATCATCTCACTGTTAAATTAGATTACCAGCTAGAACTTTTAGGGAGATTGGAATTCTACATGCAAACTAGATTCTTCTGATCGCTATTTATGCTCCTTTTGGTTAAGTTTATTTACTGAACCCTCAGATCATACATGTCACAGATAACCATCCTAGGGCACTGGGAAGTATTTAAATGGCAGAGATCAGTACTGTTTCTTATGCATATTTGCAAAAGACGTAGTTTATATCAGAAACGTAATACTCAGTAGCAGTTTAGATTTCCAAGGATATTAAAATATTTCTTTAAGGAAATGTAATTTTTGTGACCTCTAACTTCTTTATTATACCCAGGTGTGTGCATGAGTGTTTTTGTGTGTGTTTTCTACACCTTATGTTAAGAAAAGAGAAGGAAGTTCTGCCTTTATACCCTGAGACAAAATGACTTGGAAACTCCCTAGATATCCTCTGACCAACCGTTGTATTTGTAGTTTTGACAGCTTTAATGCTTCTAAAACACCAAGTTCCTGACATTCTTTTTCTCCTTTCTAAAGAGAAACAGTGATTTTATTTAACATGTCGCTTTTATAATTTTCTAAATGTGTTTCTGCCAGCCCTGCTTGATCTCTGTAGTGTCAACTGATAAAATCTATCCCTTTCACAGGGCCAAACAGCTTTCAGATCCCAGGTCAGAGGTCACTTCCTTGGGGAAAATCAGAGGACTTTAAAGAGGTTGAAAAGCCTGGATTTCCTCAGAGAAATCAGCCACATGGGATAACCTTACAAACTTCATGTCTTCCTAATTCCCACCAGCTGTATGATTATTTGGTTGGTGTTCATCTATTCCATGAGACACTATAAACCCCATAAGGGTAGAGTCTGGGTTAATCTTGTTCACCATTATATTCCTAGTGCCTGAATCAAAGACGGTGCTCAAAAAATATTTGTTGAATTAGTGAATGTAAATATATATATATATATATATAAATTAATGTGTGCATCGATAAATGAAATAAAGAAATTGCTCAAAAAGGCTTTATCCATAACACTTTAGAACAGCCCTGTCCATAAAGTAGCCATTGGCTACACGTGACTTATTTAAATTTAACCTTAAATTAATTAAAATTAATAAAATTAAGAATCCAGTTTCTCAGTTGCAGTAGCCACATTTCCAACACTCAATAGTCACACACAGCTAGTGGCTATTAGACAGCGTGGATTATACTTAACAGTGTACATTACAGAGCATGTCCAGCATTGTAGAAAGTTCTATTGGACAGCACAGTAAGTAATTCTGAAATTCTAGTCAAAGGAGAGTATTATTCTTCCAGGCTCAATCAGCTCATTATTATCACTGCTATTGTTAATACTAACTGGGTGACTTAAACCCCTTTCCTATCAAAATGTTCTCCATTTGATGATTGAGCCGAATCTTCATCTCTTTTTCTTCCAAATCATCAACAAATCATTTGGCTGTTTTGATTTTTAAGAGTCCAAGTACCTATAGTTCTATATACTTTCCTGAGTATTCAAGAGTCCTTGAAATTGAGAAAACCTAGTGTTCTAAAAGTGCATTTATTATACAGGCCAGGCCTCTGTGTGCTATACTGAGAATAAATATGGGAAAGATATAATGTGTCCTAGAAGTCATCATTAGTGTACGAGGAATTTGTATTTGTATTAATTTACTTAATTATGTTAAGTGCATGATTGCACACATTCTGAAATGGTAATTATGCATTAAACTGCGATAGCCTTCCAAATGAGTAATATTCAATATGTTTACTGAGGTTTTTTTTTTATTTCAACAATTAAGCATTTTTAAAAATATAAGATTGTAGTTATAGGCATCTTATTCCATACGCTATAAGCAAATATTTTATCTCTGAGAGCAGAGACAAGAAAGTTGCCAGGGGGGTAGGAGAACAAAACTGTAACATTTACACTTAGTTAAAAGTAATAATTTGATTTAAATACTCATACAAGCAAACGCATCTTTAGTGATGACACATACAACTGCTAGAAAAGATTAGAGACTGGTGAAGATGATTTGATGCTCTGATACAGGCACACAAACCAGGAAACGGAACACACCAGGAGAAATATGCAGATTTCTAGGAAGCTTTTTGTCTCTTGTAATAAAAAACCAGGTTCTGGGGCACCTGGGTGACTCAGTCGGTTTAGCAGCTCAGGTCATGATCTTGGGGTTTACAGGTTCGAGCTCTGCGTTGGCCTCTGTGCTTGACAGCTCATTGCCTGAAGCCTGCTTCAGATTCTGTGTCTCCCTCTCCCTCTGCCCCTCCCCCATTCAATATTTCTCTCTCTCTCTCTCTCTCTTTGTCTCTCTCTCTCAAAAATAAATAAAAAACATTAAAAAAACTTGAAAACAAACTCAGGTTCTATGTCTCCTTTTAGCAAGCTAGACCATATATAGTTCCATTTTTCTTCATATCTCTATTAAAAAAAGGTGCCCTCTAGTAAATACTATGGTTATCTTATCTGCACCCACATTTTACATTATATATCACAAACCTGTCCATCTGTGTCAGAAAATACCCAAACCAGCTTTGGAACCAAATACATTTTACCCCACCATCATTAGCACGTCCCAGGTTTCAGGGACAGTTAATAAATGCAATGAATACTAGCACTACTTTTGACAGGCAGCAACCCTAATGCCAAAGAGGCTTGTCGACGTAGCTAAAACGCTATCATTTACCATATTCTGATAGCTTCAAATTTTCATTCCACAGGTGTTCCAAACCATAGGAAATCAAATATTTCCCTGAGAACACATTCTAAAACTTCAAGCCCTACAAACTGAAAAGTACACAAATAACTTTTGTGTTTCCAAGTGCCTTTGCAGGGACTGCACCTGTGCCTACCTATAAACAGCCTCGGATTTTCTGCTTCACTCTTAGCCTTTATGTCTCAGAATTTTTTGTTTACCAAATGCACATTGCATTTGGCAAAGGTGAAATTGTATGATTCCACCACTGGGCTTTTAAGCAACTCAGATGTTGTTTCTTAGAAGGTAAACCTAGGGGTTGTCAGAAAGCCACACAGCAAGTTTATCGATAAAGAACTTTAAAGGAAAAGTTCGGAGGTAAGAGGCCAGACGAGTAGAAAAAAGAATTGAAAGGATTCATGTCCCTCATCTCTGCTAATTTCCCTGTGGAAATCCAAGACGAGCTAACCCCTTGGAATTCTGTCCTCTGAGAGACTGTTACTTTGCAGGAGTTAGACACTCAATGCCTTCTAGGTTAAGGGATATAATAATTGATGAGTGACATAAGTCTAGGTGACAGATAAGGAGGGATGAATAGGAACTGTGATCAACCCCATCTGAAAACATTTAAAAATTTGTAAAAGTATTTAAAAGATAGCACAAGCCCATTGAGTACAATCTGTGGAGTTGCAAACGTGAGGTTTCTCCTTAAGTTTAGGGAAGAAGCGAGAGTTACTAGCTGGCGTAATTTAAGGGACTTTGCATTCCAATAAAAGTCACAAGGCCATGCTTTAAAAAGGGCCAAAGAGTCCATTTAGAACAAGTTTTTCAAGTTTTAGATTGTAAAATTATATCTAATTATCAACTAACTTTAACCTTTCTTCAACTTTTCTCTCTCTCTCAAATCCCTCAACCTTCTGTTGGCTTGATCGAAGCTGCTTTGCCCGACGCTGCCACACACCAATGGAGTCCCTTCTGACCACTGGTGTTGTCCACATCATGGAGAGCAGATTTAGAGTTTGCCTCAATTTTGTGTGAAATGATAACAACACAAAGGGACTTCTGAGATCCTTTGCTGCATGCCTGAAGATGATCCTCCTACAGGTGGTGCTCCCACTTTTAACAGGAACAGAGTATTTAAAATGGGTGGGCTTACATTATTCTGCTGTAAATGAACAGGTACTGTGTTCAACTCCCATGTGATGTGGGCCAAGTAAATAATCTTTCTACTTTAATTTCCTCAACTTTTGAATGATGATGGTGCCTAGCTCATAGGGTTGTTGTAAGCATCATATGTGTTGATGCATATAAAAGTACAGTGCGTGTCACCTAGTGAGTACTCAGTAAATAACATCTATTTTATTGTAACACTTCCCACGTCATTTACTAATTACCCTGAACATTGTTGATACAACACCAATGACACTGAGAAGTTTGGTCATAGTGTTTAGGTACAACTTGGATTCAACAAAAGAGGAAATCGATTGAAAACAAAGGAGAATTTATTGGGGGCTCGCAAATGTGTCAGACACTGTGACAAGTGCTTTCTTTATGTGTATTAAATCTCATCTACTTTTTACAACATCTCCATGAGTTATGAACTGTTAATAACTGCATTTTGAAAATGACTCATATGGTGATTTGTACTGCAAAAACCTGGTTAAGTTAGACCTAGGTTCCCCAGAAGCTGCTTCCCTGTACGGTTCTCAGTTTGATTTGGCCAAAAGTGAAATTCACATTAGATTTGGAATGCAGAAATAAAGCAGCAGCCATTGCTCTCCGAAGGTCATCATGGTTAGAGGAAGCAGTGGCAGATGTAGAGATGCCAGTAGGTTCTCCTCCACTCCACCTCCTGCTCATCTGAGGACCTCTGGCCCTGTCAATGGAATGCAGCATCACCAGATACCTGCATGCAAACCTTCCAAGGCTACAACTCCCCATGAATTTCTTCACAATTCCCTACTCACGGGCCCATTCCAGCAGTTGGTCATGCCTGTCATCTCAGAGGGACTGATGGGTGATGCCTCTGATCTTCCAACTCCCCCTTCAGACCTTTGCTTCTGAAGTGCCTCTCACACTCACAGTGTGAAGCCTTGACTGATATACAAGGTAGTAGCATCAGGGCAAGATTAAGTAGCTCACCCAGGGTCACTCAGTGCATCATGGAGCCAGAACTAGAAGACTTATTCTGCTTCCAAAGCCCATGCTCTTAATAACCACTATGCAGCGTTGCCTTGAAGGAAGGAGAAGGAAGGGAAGAAAGAAGCAAGACATGAAGATTATAAATGAGGAGGGAAAAAAACAGATGTAACATGGCTAGAAGGGGTGGGAAGGAAGCAGGGAGGAAGTGATAAGAGCTACATGGCAAGCAATGGGGTTGGGGGAGGAAAGTGCGGAGGAAAAACAGATAAAGGAGTACAGGACAGTGACATTCCCACACAGCGTTCTAGTTGCTCTGCCAATATGTCTCCTCCAGCACAAAGGGGGGATTTTAAGCATAGCTAATATATGCTCGAGGACTGTAGAGTGCTAGTGCTCAGCTGTGAAGGAAGCAAATATCCTTGTGGTTTTATTCTTCTATTAGAAACTGAATCTAAAATTTCATAAAGGTTTTACTGTTGACAGAGGACCTAATAATTTCTCACATTATTCACTCTTTTCTTTAGCCTTTGCTAATTAATTTTTTACAACCTCACAAAAGTCATTGGTAAATATCAACTTGTAAGCCAGCAACCTTTGTTACAGACTCTGTCCGTGAGTTGAGAAATCAACTATTTTTATGCAACAGAACAATGATGAATAATTTAATTACAGATCATCATGTTCAACTGGGGAGATAATTTAACTATGTAATATTCAACATGAGGGATGTGGCAAACTTTGCACAGAATTCCAAAATAGAGGTGTGAAATATCATTTTCCCCTGTGACTATTTGTTTTACCCTAGATATTTACTATGTTTAGTATTAGCTGCCAAGGAGGCATAGAAATTAATTTAAAATCATGTTGGGCTTTATTTTCTACTTTGAAGCAGCTAAGCCTTTAAAAGTATCCTGTCAGGGTACAGAAAGTGATCTTCAAGTATCCTGATGTGCATAGAGGCAAGAGGACACTATGCCTCACTTAAGAACAAATCGTCTCATCCCCACCATCATCCCACATGGTTGCCCAGGCATTGTTCCTGACTTGCATTCTAAGCGTTGGTCAGCATGCTTTTGTCAAGCCAGTGCCAGGAGAACAGGTTTTATGAGAGGACAGTGATAGAAGATGTGACAATCTTGCCCTGAAACCATCCTTTCTCTCCTTTGGGCCTTGATATCATTGTCTCCAGTCAAGGGGCCAGGCTATACAGGAATAAGAGGACGCCAAACTTGCTTTTACAACCAGTTGCTCTCTTCTTGCCCCAAGATGAGGTTTCGAAGGGCAGGCTTGACTCAATATGTTTTTTTAAATCTGGTTATTTAAAAATTTTCTTTAATGTTTTATTATATATTTTTGAGAGAGAGAGAGAGAGAGAGAGAGAGAGAGAGAGAGAGACTGCTAGTGGGGGAGGGGCAGAGAGAGAGGGAGACACAGAATTCAAAGCAGTCCAGACTCTGAGCCTGACCTGGGACTCAAACTCACAAGCTGTGAGATCATGACCTGAGTTGAAGTCGGATGCTTAACCGACTGAACCACCCAGGCGCCCCTAAATCTGGTTATTTTAAAAGACTAATTCTCTACTGAATTCATTTCACTGTATTTTGGTGAATTTTGCCTCTTAAGAGGTTACCCCAACCTCAGAATGGCATCAGAAGGCAAATTTCCATATATTATTTATATGGACTATATTATTATCAAAATTAATAAAGTTAGTAATTATCTTATAATTTTCATTATAATAAATAATTGTTCATAATTTGCTATCACTGGGAAAAGAAGGGGCAATGTTAGTCCACTGGAGCTTCTGAGGCAGGGCCCGGAAAACCACTTAACCCTTTAAGCCCATCCCTTCAGCAGCCATCCCCACGTGTATCTGGGCACATGGAGTCCTATCAACTTCAGCCTTTGTCCTGTACCTTTGTATATACCCTTCTCACATATCTTTTCTCTACTAGTTCTCAGCCTTCCTCAATTTTAGCATCCTGGGTTACTTTCTTGTCTGCAGCCTCAGGCATGATTCTGCTTACCACTTCCCTGGTGCTAACCTCTGCCTTTCCCGAGGTCCACAATTTGGATATCCAGTGATACCGTGGGTTCCTAGTCCTCGCCACAGACTCTCCCAGGTAGCAAGTTCCCAGCTGATCCAGCACCAAGGGGACCTGAACACAAAGGTAGAAAGCAGAGAGATATGGTGTTCCCCTAACTCTGGGGGCAACTATTGACAGCTTACTCCAGTCCCTGCATTATGACTCTGGGGGATAGTGTGGCCATTGTAGTGTCAGTATTATACTTGTACTAAGGTTTCCTCTACTTGAACCCTGGAACGCATGGCAGGGCAGTGGGGGAGTGGTGGACAGAAAATATGGAGGGATTGCAAAACAGGGAGGTGGACATTCAACAATCAAGCATGTTTGCCTTGCCTGGGCTTATGAGCAGTACGGTGTTCTCATACCATGGAGGCAGCACCCAAAAAAGAGCTCCACTAATTTTTTAAATTATTTTTATTTTTATTTTTATTTTTATTTTTTTTTACCTGATTCAACTTGTACTCTGCTTCCACAGTTGCTTTTGGTCAACTGACATTTTGAGCTTTGGCCTCATCTCCTGGTAACAGTTTGAGTTGTACCTCTTGAGTTAGGGTTAGATGGTGATCCTCTATTACAGACACTGATTTGCCTTCTTAGGAACACTTTAAACATGCTTTGTAGGATATATGTATTATGTAGCCCAGCAATAGCAATAATCCCTACACCCACTCCTGTATGGAACTCTAGCCCTCAGCATAGCCCAGTTTGCTCCAATCCCCAAGAAAGGAATTTGAACAACTTTAGAGCAAGTATAGTAAGGGAGAGAGGGAAGCAGTTACTAACATTTATTAAGCCCTGTTATAAGCCAAGTATTCATCTAGATATTTTGTTCATAATATCATGAACAAAGTATCATTTTGTTCATGGTATTTCATGATCCATTAGAAAGTAAATTCCATAAGATCAGAAAACTTTGCTGTTGTGTCTCCAGTGCCCAGAACAGTGCCAGGCTGGTAGAAAATGTTCAGGAAATATTTGTTGAGCACACATAGCTCTCAGATTTTGGTTTCCAAATGCCATTCCCTAATAAAAGGAACTAGGACTCTTAGGGGAGATGGCTGATTTCAGAACCAGAGCAAAGAAAATACAAGATAAGCCCAGAGCATCTTACAGTCCCAGAAAACAAAGAAGTGCTAAAAAAAAAAAAAAAAAAAAAATCAAAAATAAAAGGATCAGAGTATGTCAAAGGAGGCACAGGAACCAACCTGAAAGGTTAGACAAAGCTGGAGCAATTTGAAAAACAAAATAAATAACACGGTATTAGATTATTACCTAAAATATAAAATATAAATGAATCCATACTAATATAAATGAATGAATAAAAATTAAGTAATTCATTAAGAAGAAGAAACAACTCTTCCTTACAAAAAAACTCCAAATATTATACATGGATATGACAGAGCTTAATCCCCCACTCCACACTCCCACCTTGACTGGCTCCAACCTATGGTCAGCCTGGTTCCCAGAGTTCACCACCCTAGCTAGGCATTCACAGCTTGTAATGACCTTGTCACAGTAGGTGTCCCAAGTTAAGACAATCTTAATATCCATTTGCCTGCTTAATATAATCAAGTCAAATTCTGCCCCTAATATACACAATTTATATTAAAGCATTTGAGTATTTTGTACAGTTATCCAAGGGCTCAGAAAATATTTTCTTTTGTGTCTTAAGGTTTGAATAACAACTTATGTTTATTGAAGTCCTATGTGTGGGCATATATGTTCATTACTATAAGCCTGTAAGTATTATTATCACTCATTTTCACAAACAAGGAAACTGAGAGTCAATGAGGTTAAATGACTTTCCCACACAACTAATGAGGGGTAAAAGCCAGAATTTAAATTTATTCTGATTCCTATGCCTACATTTTTCCCACTGTGCAATGCTGCCTCACCAAGAAAACTCTAAAAGTTCTATAGATACAGTATTCCATATGCAAAGCACTATGAAAACAGGTACAGCTAAAATTATGTCTCCCAATTTTATTTCAGATTCTACATGTGTGCTGAGCTTATTGTTTCTTGCCTGACAATTTACTTTCTATACTTGCCTGACAGAGAAGGTAACAGATGTAGTGTGAGAGCAAAAGAAAAACAAAATGTGTCCTGATGCCAAAGTCAAAATTAACTCTAACAAGAGGGAAAAGTTGAAGAAGGAATTTTTTTTTAAGAGAAAGAGAGAGAACATGAGCAGGGGAAGGGCAGAGAGAGAGAGAGAGAGAATCCCAAGTGTCTCCACACCCTCCCAGCTCCACGCCTGTTGCAGGGCTCCTCCATCTCATGACCATGAGATCCTGACCTGAGCCAAAATCAAGAGTCAGACACTCAACCAACTGAGCCATCACACTGAGCCCCCAGAAATTTTCTTTTTGATAGCGTTTTGTTTGGATCATCCATGCTTTATAACATTTTACAAATCCTGGAAGATTTTGGGACTCTACCTTGTTTTTGTTTTTGTTTTTAATTGTTTTTTTAAAGGAAAGGGTTGCAACATTTTAAAGAATATATAATTTAATGCTTCTCAGTTATTTGCTTACATGCCTTTCTTTCCCTACCAGGTTCTATGATCTGTGGAGACCACCATGTCTTAAGCATCTTTTTAATCCCCACTGCCTAACAAAAAGTAGGGACTCCCAAAATAACGATTGAGTGAAGGAATAAATGAATAAAAGAACAGCAAGCAATTTATTATCAAGTCAAAAACAATCCAAAGGAAAATGGGCATTTACGGCTGAAGCCTTTTCTCTCTCAACCAGAGAGTTCTTTCCAGTCCTCTATCAATCCTATTGATAGGACAGATTTTCTTTCCTCAAAGATACAGGGAGCTTAAAAAGTTTCAAATTCAGTTAACACCCACTGAGAACCTGTTATGTGTCAAGATAGTTCAAGTACAATAGTTTGTGTAAAGCATCTAATAACCCTGTAGCTATTATTACCCCCATTTTCAGATGAGGATGCTTAGGCTCAAAAAAGTTATATGCTTTTCCCAGGGTCTCACAACTAATCAGGGGCAGGATTGGAAGCTGAACCTTGTACAAATTAAATTTCAGCACTCACTCCATTCCCCTGCCATATCCCCACAAGGAACCAACCCAATGCCACATTTTGGTAGAATTTATGATACACCGTTTTTACAGCTTAAACATCCCTGAAGTAGATATGCATTTTATAAATGATAGCCTCTTAAATTACTTGAAATGTGATCATGGTTTCTCAAAAAATATTAAATTCACCATCCTTACCCTGTATCATTACCTCTGACCGAAAGTTAGTATTGAAGACTTCTGTTTGTAGTGTCAAAGGAAAGCTGAAGGAACCTAACTGCAATAATTTAAAGAGCTGTAGGAAGACAGATCTGATCAGGGGCGCCTGGGTGGCTCAGTTGGTTAAGTGTCCAACTTCACTCAGGTTATGATTCTCACAGTTGGTGAGTTCAAGTCCTGTGTTGGGCTCTGTGCTGACAACTCAGAGCCTGGAGTCTGCTTCAGATTCTGTGTCTCTCTCTGGTCCTCCCCCTCCCTTGCACTCTGTCTGTCTCTCTCTCTCTCTCAAAAATAAATAAATATTTTTTTAAAAAAGACAGATCTGGTCAAAAAACTTTCTGCATTGTTTTTATTTTGTCACTTAACAGAAATTCTTAGCTGACTTAATAGCAGTTCAATTGTCTAATTTCCTCTTAGTTTCAACTGAGATTCCCTCAGAGGCAATGAGGGTTTTGATTGGGAGTGGAGTGGAGGGCAGTGAGGGAGTTGACACCATTTGAGAGGTTAGTGGGATGCTGTGGGAAGGTAAGAAAATTCCTCCAGGGAACATTAAACAATAATGGGAGGTTAAAGAGGGAAGTTTAAAATGAAACATTTTCAGAAGGTGAATACACTCCAAATACAGACAGCCATACATTAATAAGAATATTGTAAGAAACTGTGTAGGTGGGGTGCCTGGGTGGCTCAGTTGGTTAAGGATCTGACTCTTGGTTTTGGCTTGGGTCATCATCTCATGGTTTGTGAGTTGAATCCCCACATCGGGCTCCATGCTACTGCTGCAGAGCCTGCTTGGGATTATCTCCCTCTCTCTGTCCCTCCCCTACTCTCTTTCTCTCTCAAAATAGATAAATAACCTAAAAAAAAGAAATTATGGCAGGTAAAATGGTGATGTTAAGAGCAAAGGGAAGCTCTTATTTCACATTTGTTAATAAGTGAACCAAATGCTCAGGGTGAAGAGAACTAGTTTCTAATTTTTATTTTGACATCAAAACCATTTTTAAATCACTGATTATCACACTGCTCTAAAACAACTGTTGCCTTTTGTGCCTATTATCAACCAAAAAACACTCTCAAAATTGAATATGTAGTTCTTGATCAAAGGTATCTAAGAAACCAGAAATTTCCTGCATTTGACCCAGGGTCATTGGATCTACTTTTTCTGTCTCATCTAGGATGACTTGTCAGCTCAACAAAAATTTTGTCCTAACCCAGAAGTCACAGGTCAAATTTTCAGATCAAGATGCATGGCAAATGCAACCAGTTCAATGCCCAGTGGGCACAGCAATGGAGTAATATCTTCTCACTGGCATGAAGGGTCTGTATCCCAGTTTACTGGGCAAGCCAAAATGGTGCCTACCATGTCTACAGCACCTCTCTAACAGGACTCGAACCCACAGTTCCTGATGGGGGGTAGGGAGGAGAGGAGACCTCAAGCTTTTCTTTAAGCGTGGGTGGCCATGTTTTGTATCTCATGACCCAACCTCTTGGTTGTTGCTAATTGGATCAAGGCAGGGCATCTAATTCAAGGATAGCCTATTTGTAGACTACCCAGCAGCCTATGTAGTCTGGATCAAGAGCACTTTCTGATGGTGGTCTAACTTGGGCCAACCAAGTTCTATCTCTTTGAAAGATAAATGACTCAGGGATGCAGAGATGTAATGATACAGAGAAAGACAACTGGCAGTTGGAAATGGGAGAAGGAGACAGACACAGAAGAGAGCATATTGAAAGGGAAAAGCTAAGTTACTTTAATGGTAGAAGAGTAGAGTAGATGTGAGCAACAAGGATCATGAATAATCTTCCAGTTCTATTTTCTGAGACAGCTGGCTATAGTTCTTTTTCCTGAGATGTTTTGTCTATTCTAATTTATCCTGAGTTCTCCTGAGCCCCAGTGCATTGGTCAGAAATGGTTAAGTGTTAAGTAAATGGTTAAGGTAACATATAACATGACTACCTCAGCAGTTTAACCCAGTGAAAGCTTATTTCACTTTTTGCAGAACTTGCTTCAGATCTAAATGACTGTTCAGGGCATATGTTCTTCAAAATTCTAGATTTCTAGCTGAGAACTGATAACCAACTCAAATACTTCTCCCTACATGTGATGTAACACTTCTACTCCCAGTAATTGGCTGAAGCTTATCACATCGTCCAGTTAATGAACAAGGAAACTGTGAAATGTGATTTTCCAAGTACTGGGAAGAAGAAAACTGGAAACATGAGTGAATCAGGTACCTAAATATGTGATATCTTGCTACCATACCTTTAACCTTTACTTGGCACTTTATGTTAATAAATCATTTATGTTAATCATTTTAGCCCTTCCTATGCTTCACTGAAACCCATTAGGTAGTGTTACATTCATGTCATTTAACTCACCTTTGACTCACTGTCAGACACACCTAACCATAGCTCTCTTGTCACTAGCACATTTGATGTCTCACAATAACTTTAACAAAACTTGTAGCAAGCAGGCACTTGCATTGTTGAGTAGATACTTTTAGATGCTTTCAGTAGATGCTATTTTCCCTTCTAAAATAAGAAGAGTAGCAGAGAATGATAGATTTTACCATGTGCCAGAGAAAGCAGGGGAGTCAGGTGAGAAGATAATGAGAGCTACCGAGATTATCTCAGTAGGACCAAACTACCGTAATTTATTTCTTTGTAAATTATTATAGAAAGAGTAAATTCAATCTAAAAAGAGGAAAAGGGGTGGTGCGGCTATAATTTATGGAGTATCGACTATGTGCCATCACTTCATACAGACATTACCTAATTTATTTACCACCAAGCAGTATCTATGGGCTAGATATTACTATTGTCCAGCTGATAAAATTGAGATATGAAGAGGTCATATGATTTGCTCAAAGTCACACAGCTATGATGACTGAGAATTCAATCCAGGCTTCTAAATCCAGATCTCCAAATCCACGCTTCTCACAATTTTATGAAGCACAAGAAGCAGCAAACCTCAAATACATCTTGGAAGAGACAATCCAGATTTTCTGGGGCTGTTCCTAAAGGAAATAAAGTTCAGGAAGGATTGAATTGATTTTAGAAAAGGCCTCGAGGCTTTTGAAGATAGTGATCTCATGCATTCATTTATTCAAAAAGATCTAATAAATGAGCATAAAAAGGAAGTGAGGATAAAAAGACAAGATCTACAATCCCTGTTCTCAAGTTGCTCACTATACTTAGGCATAGCCCCACAAGTAAACAGTTATGATGATATAGTGGAATAAGAGTTATGATAGAAATAAGCAAGTGATATTGAGGGTCCTACTCAGTGTTGCTTCTTAGTTTCCTATGAAATAGACTCTAACATGGAAATTTGTGCACAGGAGGTTTTCTTTCCAGATCAACACCTTTAGGGGAAATGAAAGAAACTGAGCTGGACAGAAGAAGAAGTTGGACTATGGTGCAGTCACAACAAAGTCCTCAGCCTTTTCATGGGATGATTACAGGGCTAGGGTGGCCTGCAGTGCTGTCCCAATTGGAGCAGTGGGACCAAGCCTTTATACTTCCATTTCAACTAGTCATTGCATATGGGCTACCCTTAGGAAGGAGGGCATGACTTTAAGCAAGTGCCTCTCTTAAACGAAGGTCAATCTCCAACACGAAACTTAGCTGAGATCTGTCTGTTACCAATGCTCTCAAAAGTTAGGGGAATGAATGTTCCAGTCTTGAGACGGTAGAGGAATCCAAGCAGCACACCCCTAGATCCACCACAACCACTTTCAGGGAAGGTTTTCTGGAGAAGATGACCCTGGAGCTGAGTCCTAAAGGACAAGTAAAAGTTATCCAGGAGTATAACATGTATGAAGACTGGGCAGTCTGAGGAGAGTACATTCAAGACAGTTTATCATGCTTATGGGTACAAATAATGCATAAGGGAAAGTAGTGAGTACTGAAGTTTAGATGTAGATGAAGTTTAGATGTGTGTGGAGGGCGCAGCACACGATGGTAAGGAGTTCAAACTTTTCCCTAAAGGCAGTGGGAAGGCATTCAAAACTTTTATTCAGGGAGTGATATGATCAGATTGGCTTTGTGGGAAAATAATTCTGACAATGCGTGGAGAATATATTACATGGGGATGAAACTGAAGGAAGAGAAGCAGATTCATTAGGAAGCTGTGACAGTGACCTCAGAGGGAAGAATAATACTTGAATTGACCAGTAGCAGTGAAAATAGATTAAAGTGGATATTCCAGATATTGCAAAGACATGAAGTGGGCAAAACTGAGAAAATGTTAAGAAATCAATTAAATGTTGCATATAGGGAAAATTTTAAAGTCAAGAGTAACTCAGAGGCTGGTTCTGTTTATCATTGATGTAAAACTAGAGGGAAATACAGTAAGTTCAGTTTTAAACATTTTGCCTGTGGAACATTCATGTGGAGATCTCTGCCTACTTACATTTGCCCTCCTCTGGAGCTCAGGACAGAAATGTAGGTTGACGATAAATGGTCAGAGTTCACTTATGGTTGGTAATAGAGATCATGGGAAAGGATGAGATCATCCAAGGAGCATGTTCTAAAATGTATGTAGACACAGAAGAAAAACAGTATTTAAGGTAAAGAGGAGCAAACAAAAAAGTGCTAGGAATGTAGGAAGAAAATCAAAATAGAGGGATGTCCTGGAAGTGAAAAGAGGGGACAGTATTAAGAAGTTCCAAGGGCAGGGGTGCCTAGGTGGCTCAGTGGGTTAAGTGTCTGCCTCTTGATCTCAGCTCAGGCCTTTTTTTAAGGTTATTTATTTATTTGGGGGCAGGGCAATGAAAGAGGAAGAATCTGTGTTGTCAACACAGAGCCCAATGCCGAGTTCAATCATTACCAACCATGAGATCATGACCTGAGCCAAAATCAAGAGTCAGGCTTAACCAACTGAACCACCGAGGAGTTCCTCTCAGTTCAGGTCTTGATCTCAGTGTCACGAGTCCAAGCCCCATGGTGGGCTCCATTGCTGGGTATGAAGCCTACTTCACTGAAATTAAAATAAAACATAATAAATAAAATAAAATAAGTTCCTAGTGCAGTTAAATGCCACTGAAAGATTAAAAAAGATAATTTTCCAGAGGATTGAGTAAGTTGGGGGTCACTGGTGACCTTGGCAAGGAACACTTCAATGACATAGAAAAGGCAGGGTCAGAATGAAGACAATAAAGGAAACATGAATGACCTTGAGGACATTATGCTAAATGAAATGTCAGTCACCAAAGCATGAATACTGTATGATTCCTCTTATATGAGGTACACAGAGTTGTCAAACTCATAGAGACAGAAAATAGAATGGTTATTACTAGGGGTTGGGATGGGGGAGGAGAGGAAGAATAGAGAATTACTGTTTAACAGGTATGGTTTCAGTTTGAGAAGATGATAAAAGTTCTAGAGATGGATAGTGGTGATGGCTGCATAACAATGTGAACATACTTAATGTCAAGGAGCTGTGCACTTGAAAGTTAAAATGGCAAGTTTTATTTTATGTATATTTTACTAAAAGAAAAAGAATAAAGAGAGAATAAAGGATTGAATGAGAGGTGAGAAAATGTAGGGACTGAAGGTAGCCCTCTCTCAAGAAGCTTGGATGGGAAGGGAAGGGGAAAAAGAGGGTAATAGATGAAGGAGGGTGTATGGTCCTGGGGGACATTTTTAGGAGAGACCCAGTAGAGGGGCTCTCTGGAGATACTGAAGGTGCATCAGAGAGAAGTAGTTCTGTGAGCTGAGTGAGATGGAGTGATGATGAAACAGGGGCCGTGAGAGCAGTAGCTGAGTCTCATTCTGGTGAACACTGAGAAAGGTAGACTAACATAACAGAAGAAGCAATTTTGACTATGAAGGATGAAAAAAAGTTTTTCTCTGCCAGATGATGAACTTAAATTGAAAAACTTTAGTAAACCATCAATGCTCTCTTCAAGTTTAAAAGTCAACATTTATTTCATTTGGCTGTCTTGAACAGCTAATAGTGGCCACATACATCATTTACAGATTAAATTGCTAAATCACATAATATAGTGTGTCATATACAATGAATGGACACAGTGATAATATTGAGATATGTAAGTTTTTATTTTCCAGTTACATGTGGGGTGACGTTTTAGTCAATAAAGAGCAAAAACATTTATGAATTTTAGAGCTCACAAAAATGGCAAAAAAGAGCATTGTCTGAATTTTAAGGAAGAGTACTTTATCTGAAAGCTACAATCTTAAATATTTCCCTATTTAATTAAATTTAAAAATACTATATGTTTTAATAGTATGCTATTTTAAGTACCTATAAGAAAAATATATTCAAGTCATGGGTTCCCTTGAGTCATAAGAAAAAAGTAGTAAAGTAAAAGCAAATTATTTTCTCCAGACTAAAAAAAAAAAAAGAAAAAGAGGGGTCTCTTTAGAAGCAACACAATAAATTTATATATTTTTAGTCTGTCTAAATGGTCTGTGCAAATTATTATTATACACATCGGAAATAATGCTCAAACGTTGCACTGTATTTGTTTCTGTCTAGACATAAACGTTTATAAATTATAAAGATAAGAATCTTTGATATATCTATTCATGAACATACACATACACTCAACAAATGCTTGTGGAAGATCTGGCTGTTGGCCATGATTATGTGAATTTGCATCTTTTTTTAGTTTTATAAAGACACGGCACCAAATCAAGTACAAACAGAAATGCTCTCTCATTTCCAGTCCTCTGACATGAGTTGAGTTTTGGGCTTTCTGTGGCAGCATTTAGATTTAATCTATATGAATCTGTAGATGATGATAAGAGCTCTCCTACTTGGTACATGTGTATGAACTTGTCATTAAAAAATACCTTCAGGGTCACAGTACAAATTGGTAATAATGACACTAATACACAGCCTTCTGGGTGACTACATGCATTAATCTCAAAAAAAGTAAATTTCGAAACTTTATTTGGTAAGTAAGAAGTATGTCATAACTATCACAAACGATATGTAACACAAGTATGACACGCAAACAAGCATGTCGTAGGAGCCACCAGTATCACACCCATTGTGTGTGCATGGGCATTAGAATATTGAGGATAATATGTTAAAAATGAGGGATCACATTGTCCCCTGAGGTCTGGAACATGTGAACCAATTAAAAGTTGTAAAGAGAAAAAGTAAAGGAAATGAAAAGATTGGTCTTTTCTGAGAAGATGTCAAGCAGTTGAAGATAAAGTTCCCTTTCAACATTTTCTTTTAATAAGCAAGAAATAGGTACATCCTGTCTTTACACTGCCAATGCTAGAATGCTTCCTTTCTTTAAAGGCGAAGAAAACAGGACATTGTGTTCTTTCAATGAGTCTACTATCTGAGCCCCTTCTAGGTGTGCAAAGTACTGTTCTTGGCCAGTTGCTCAGTTGTTGCTTTGACAAGGCCTGTCATACTGATTCAATATTTAAATGGATTCTTAGAAAATAAAATAAGAGTAAATGTTTTTAAAAGGAGAAATATATTCTCTTAAATGGTTGAAATGCTGTCCTATAAATAGACAGTCTCTCCAACTTACAGACTAATCAGTATATATGTGCTCTTTGCAACCTTAAACTGTAAGAAAGAACTTTCAGAGTGTCTCTGGAATAATAAAGCTTCATAAATAGATGTCTCCATGTTGTTATAAACTTAAATCAAATTTCACAAAATTTCTGAAGCCCATTAGAAGACCCATTCACAATCAGTTACTCTCTATTAATTAAACGCTCTAAGTCTTTAGCAAGTGTGGGCCCTACATATAGAAACTCTCTGAAGTTTGTAAGTATCATTTAGAAACAAAGTCAAAGTAAGACGTTCCTTAAAATATTAGACCATTACCCTCCATGGTGTCCAAACACTTTGAAACAAAAATAAAAATGAATGGCCTAACATGGTTTTTAAATGGGATATTAAAATTGGATCCATCTTAGAAAATCTAAAAAAAGCAGTTATAGCTACACATCTTCTATCCATTATGTATTTGCCCAGGCAGAAAATATTTTTCTTTTTCTTATACTTTAAACTACACCCATTTCTTTGATTTTTTTAAATTCCCCACAATTAGCAAAAGGGCTTAAACAAAACTAACTTTATGCATAATTATGTTTTTGTCATTGACGTAAAGCACCACTTCTGAGTGAACAAATATATAGGTCTAAATTAAGTAATTATCTCCCACACAAAGTTTTCTTGCAACCCAAGTAAAATGTTAAAGCTATTCAGTAACAAATGATATTTTTTTGTTTGTTTGACTGTTGTCTATGATCATTAACCAATTGAAAATTTCTTAATACCTATTTTAAAATTTTTAAAAATTGTCATTAAAAACACATCAAACACCTAAACAGGACATGGAGCTTTAAAAGAACATGCAAGTCAGTAAAAGTAATGTGCAGTAGTTGAAAACATTATTTTCTTATATTTCTGGGAATTCTTTTCATAATTTTTTTTAAATGTTCCCATGAACAGGCTGGAGAGGGAAATTTTCTAATTAGTATTTGAATTATCTGAAAGATACTAGGTAAGCAATAGATGGCTCATTTTTTAAAAGGTATAATCAAATGGATTACTCTCAAATTACACTGAAATGTAGTAGTTAGCTCTTTTGTCTTTTTGTAGCACAGAGGGCCCACTATGGATCATGATTATCATTATGAGACCAATCATCAATATAGGACTATAGATGGGAAAAGTATGGGAAACATAGTTCAACACTATATGTAAGACAGACGATATACATTGCTCTTTAAAGTGAACCCTTGGTTTACTTGGTGCTGACTACCTGAATTTTAAGTTCAGAGGTCTTTGAAGAATGTGTGGTATCCTTTTTTTCTTACAGAAATATAGAATGGGGAGAAATCCAATTATTTTACTTTTCTAATAGCTTGAATTCCTAATAAATTATAATTTCTTATAACTTGTAGAAACACATTTTAGATACTGTATGATTCAGTATTAACACATAATCCAAGTTTGTATTAAAGTGTTGGCACTATTTTTATTGGGCCCTGTGACACAAAATTGTCTTAACCTTTATTTAATATGTCTATTTGTACTGTTACCCAAAATAGGAAACTTTCTTTATCTGTTATCATTAGAAAAGAGGCATTCCACATAAGAGAATTTTCCAAATACTTGAACCTCATCCCTTTAAATGCACAAATTTTACTTTAACCATATCTATTTTTAGACTTTTAAAAATATGCTATACTTTCCCTACGTTCTTAAACTGAGAGTAATCAGCATAATGTCACTGGTTCTTGATTATTAGGGTCTTAATCATACATATTTTATTGTACCATTTTTACATTTAACCACTTTATGTATTCAACAAAGCCCTCACAGGCTGGTGTAGCATTCAGGGCTCTTTTCTTTTTTATACAGAACGGTAGTCTAAATGCTTCTGTAGGTTCCTGTTTCTAGGGTTTTGTTAGAGTACTGAGGTATAGGAGAAAGAAATTAAGCTTTCATGTCAGACAACAGACCTGGTTTTCTATTTACTAATTATGTAATTTGGGGGAAATTTATTTAATGCTTCACAACTTCAATTCTTCATCTAAAAAGTGCTGCTTCCAAGTTGAAGAATGGTTACAAAGAGTGCATTAAATAAAAACTATAAAGGGTCTGGTGCTCCCACCCCTCAGGCCCTGCCTTGTTGTGCTGTCCCCATCAGTTCTTGCTCCTACCAGCTCATTTCTCTTACTGTTTCCCATTCTTCGACATCAGGAGCTTCCCAGACCTGTTCATCACCATATTCACAGTCCCTGATGTCTGCCATCAATACCTAGAAGTGCGGTTTCTGGTAAAACACTTGTACTGTATTTGAATACTGAACCTCCTGTTTTCTACTTGTGATCTTGGGCAAATTTTATCACCTGTCTCCATCTCAGTTGCCTTGTCTGTGAAATAAGAAGAATCATAATATATTTACCTCATAGGATTAAATTGGCTATTTATGAAACTATCCCTCACACATAGTCAACGCACACTAAATGTTAGAGTCTATAATAACTGGGGTTAAAAAAAAGCAATATAGTGCTTCTAATTTTCTGTGTCTGGGGGAATGAAATATCAAGTTTAATATTAGATATTATTTTGTTTTAGATATTTAGATATTATATTACTATATTATATATCATTAGAAATATCAAGTTTAATATTAGATATTGTTCTAGATATCTAGATATTATTGTATTATATATTATTTAGATTTTAGATATTATATTTTCCTTCTTTTCCTTTTTTTCTTTTTCTTCTTCTCCTCCTTCTCCTTTCTTCCTCTCCCTCTTCCTCTCCCCTTGCCCCTCCCTCTCCCCACCCCTCCCCCTACTTCTTCCTCCTCCTCCTCCTCCTCCTTCTTCTTCTTCTTCTTCTTCTTCTCCTTAGCAGCTCAGAAGCTTTACCTTTGGGTTAATAGGTCCTATTTTGATTGCTGGATAAATGATCTCAAGATAATTGGGATTTTCACCATACATAACTATCATATCACCTATCTTTTTATTTCTTTTTTTCCTGCTGTGTCATTTGATTCCATTTTCTCTGTTCCATTTATAAAGATAAAGTTTCTTCTATGCTAACCAGTTTTTCCATGTTCTCATGTAGAAATGTTTGACTTTTATTCATGTGTGGCCAATCATATTAATAGCCAAGGCCACAACTCAGCATATCATTCAAAAAAATTCACAGCAGTTTTACTTCTGAATCTTAACATCTAACTTATTTCAAAATGGAATGTTTACATTATGTATTCCATTTCTTTTTTAAAAAAATTTTTAATGTTTATTTTTGAGAGAGAGAGAGAGAGAGAGAGAGAGCGAGAGACAGAGTGTGAGCGGGAAGGGCCAGAGAGAGGAGACACAGAATCCAAAGCAGGCTCCAGGCTCTGAGCTGTCCACACAGAGCCCAACGCAGTGTTTGAACTTGGGAACCGCAAGATCATGACGCGAGCCCAAGCTAGATGCTTAATTGACTGAGGCACTCAGGTGCCCCTTCATTTCTTTGTGTTAAGAATCACCTATTTGTCTTCAGCTCCTAGGTCAGTCTAATCCTTCAGTTGAATAATCTTTTGAAATTTGGAATTGAAGAGTAAAAGATGAAAGTAGAGAGCTATGGTTGAGAAAATGAATAGCGACAAACTGGTTTGGATACCAAAATAATCTCTTGAGTGTTATTATATGGTTCTAATTGAACGAAATCTAGAAACTGAATAAACAAAAGTTCAAATTGAACCTATAATTATGAAATTTATTTTTTTGTTTCATATCAATCCTACTACTTTGTATCCTATATTTATATGTATAGGATAAAGTTCTTACTGAATTCCTTTTTATTCTTTTCAATAAGTAAAATCACTTCTGAGTGGCAGAGCTTTCCTGAATTCTAGTCTTCTAGGAGATAAGAATTACTTCTCACTATTTCTCTAAGTGTCATTAAGTCTGGTCAGAAACTAAAATGTAGGTGTCTGTCATAGTAATGGATAATCTTCATATGAGCCAAGTTGCTTTCTTTAAAAGTATATGATACTAATGGGCTTGTACAGTACCACTTCCCCCTCTACATCAAGGATTTCCCCCCAACTTCCTAGAGATGGTCTTTGAAATTCTTAAAGCCAGAGAGTAACTAGTAAGTTCAGGCAAATAAGCAAAGGGAGACCCAGGCTAGTGACCCGTGATTTAGGACATGCCATTTATGAGAGCGTCTTAGGAGAAAATTATAAAAGAGTTTTATGGGAATCCTGGTTGAGGTTGAGAAGGAGGTTACAGTCTCTCTCTCACCATAGTGATATAAGTGTTGTGCTCAAGCACTAGAATGTCTCTGTGATTTGACTCCAAGAAATATCTTCGGCCTGATATCTGACCTAGACAGAAATTTTAAGGGTGAGTCTGAAGCAAAAATCTAGTGGTGTATTTTCTGTCGTCACCTCTTAAGAGAATAGTATTAGGGATAACAGGTGGGAAAATAATTGTTTTGGTATATTTGGAGAATATGGCTTTTATCCTATGCATCACCTCTAGTATCTCTGATAATGTTCTTTACACCAGCATTTGCTTAATATGCAGAGAGTCAAATATATGACTATAATTTACAGAGGTCTTACGGAGCAGAAAATCTTTCTCAATATGTAAATCATTGGGCATTCAGTTTTTTTTATTATACTGATTTGATGTCACTTAGTTAACTAATCAGACTCTTTATAATTTGTTCTCTAAGGTTCATACCTAGAATCAAATAATTTTCTTTATCTATGTTCTGGATTACTTGGTCTATTTTTACTAAGGTTTCCTGTATACATACCCTCAAGTCTAAGTCAGAACTATTTTCCCTTTCATTAGTGAGGCAGTCTTTTCTGTTTCTATTACTTCTGGCTCCCAGGTAAATTGATTCTTCTCGTCACCAGACATCCTCATTAGGTAGTATGTCTCTTACTCCCCACTCACTGAAACATCTTAGAACTATAGTCTTTGCATTTATTATGTACTAAGTCCTTAGTGTTTTCCTTCTTTCAAGTCAGATTTTAAGGTAGATTTTTTAGACACTTTTATATTTATCTTTCTGGACCTCGTGCCATTTCTGCCTCTCCGTATGATATTATTTTTCTCACCTAAGCAAGAGTAAAAATGTTAGTAAATCCAATTTTACCTATATCTCCTATCACAATGAGTTATGGTTACTCTTAAATCTACACATATTTTGAGGCAGGATGTCTCCATGAAACCCAGCTCTCATGAATATAGTCCCCTTGAGCTTGATAAAAAGAGTCAGTTTATTCTTCCTTTTAGTAGACCAATTTCTGGGGATTGAAAAGAGATAAGAACCCGGTTTTATGTATAGAGTTGAACCTTATTATTCATGGAGTACGTATTTGTGAATTTGCCTACTCACTAAAATTAATTTGTGACCCCGAAATCAATGCTCATAGTGCTTTTACAGGTCATTCATGGACCTGCGAAAAGCAGCCAAAATTTTGAGTCACCTGATCCCACCTACCTACCTGAGGTTGAACCAGGCAGTGCTCTGCCTTCTTGTTTCAACTCTCATGCTATAAACAAGTGTCCTTTTTTAAAAATTTTTTTTATATTTATTATTGAGACAGAAACAGAGCATGAGTGGGGGAGGGGCAGAGAGAGAGGGAGACACAGAATCCGACGCAGGGCTCAAACCCACAAACCATGAGATCGTGATCTGAGCTGAAGTCGGAGGCTAATCCACTGAGCCACCCAGGCACCCCCAAACAAGTGTCCTTTTTGTGGTCCATTTAGCACCATGTTTTTCAAATTTTTGTGAGGTTTTTTTTGTGTGTGTGTGTGTGTGATTTCATTGTTTAAAACGGCTCACAAACATAATGCTGAGGTGCAGTCCAGTGTTTTTAAGTACAGAAGGGCTGTGACATTACCCTCAGAGAAAATATGTGTGTTGGATAAGCTTCATTCAGGCATGAGTTATAGTACTGTTGACAGTGAGCGCAATATTAATGAATAACAATATATATTAAATAAGGTGTCTTTAAACAGAAGTACACATAAAATAAGGTTATCTATTGCTCAGTTGACTAAAGTGCCATGACCAAATGCCCATGGAAACTTAATCCTATATTTTCTCTAGGAGGCATGTTTCAGTATTCACTAATTTGGTGTTTGCAGCAACTTTATAGATCATAACTACTACAATAATGAAATTCAACTGTGCATGTGTGTATGTGTATTTCTATGTAGCAAAATTATTGCAACTGGCTAATACCTCACTAAATGGCATATTATAGTTTATAATAAGTCCCTGAAAGTTAATTCTAGTGAAATTATATATATATATATATATTACCCTGTAAGTTAATTCTAGTGAAATTATATATATTACCCTTTGATCTAACAATCTTGTTTCAAGAAATCAATCTAGAAATTACAGGGGCAAATAAAAGATTATCAGTCGCTGTGAATCTTCTAATGGAAGTACACAATACCACCTCTGAAACAGTCTTGATAAAATTGAACTTAAATCTTTTATGCTTCTAGATCTATCAATTTATAGAAAATTCAAGGGACAGAGGAATATGTAAAACATATGTGGATGCAATGCCAGAATCCAGACTAGATATTCTACTGGACAAATGTAGAAGAAATGGATTCTTCTACAACAACTAACCCCCTATACCCCCCCCCATTCCCTCCCACACACACATGACTTAGACCTTAAAAGAGACCTAAACACAGTCTTATGAAAGAACGTTCATAGCAGCTTTATTCTCAATAACAAAAACCTTCATTAACCAAATGTCCATTAACAGAAGAAACGTTAAACCTATTGTAGTAGTGATAGCAATTATAAGAAGCAGACTGAATGAATCTCACAGACATTATACTAAGAAGCTGGATATAAAGCAAGATAAAGTCTAGAACAGGCACTAATCTAAGGTTTAAAAAGAATCAACATAGAAGTTGCCTGTGAAGGAGTAAGAGGCACAAGGGGACCATCTAGGGAGATGCAAATGCGTACGTGATGATAGGGATGTGGGTTACATTTGGTATACCCATTTGTCAAAATTGTACAGCTAAGATTTGTATATTTAAATATATGTACATTTTAGCTCAAAAAACTGTTATAAAATAATGGGGTACAAATTGGAGACTGGATGGAGTTATAGATGATACAAGAATGACAGACTGCTTAAACATTAAAAAAATTTAAAGAATGACAGACTGCTGATCACAGTCAAAGATGGGTGTTGAGTACCTATATTATACTGCTTACTTTGAGTATGTTTGAAAATTTATGTAATACAAAGCTTTTTTAAAAAGAGAGACTTAAGCAGTGCCTGGGTGGCTCAGTCAGTTGAGTGTCTGACTTTGGCTCAGGTCATAATCTCACAGTTTGGGGGTTTGGGCCCACGTCGGGCTCTCTCATGATGGCTCAGAGCCTGAAGCCTGCTTCGGATTCTGTGTCTCCCCCTCTCTGCCCCTTCCCTGCTTGTGTGGTCTCTCTCTCCTTCTCTCTCTCTCTTTCTCTCTTTCTCTCTCCCCATCCCCTCTTCCCCCTCTCAAAAATAAATATTTTAAAAAGTTTTTTTAATAAATAAATAAAAGAGAGGCTTAAGAGATAATAACAACCAGTGGCATTTTTGGATCTTAAGTCCTAAAAACTGGATATTTGAAGTTATTAAAGAAATATTTTCAGAGGGATATTTTTAGGTGTGATGATTACACTATAGTTTTGTTTTTAAAATAAAGATACTCAGTTTTTATTTTAAAAAATTTTTAATGTTTGTTTTTTTTGAGAGAGAGAGACAGACAGAGAGTGAAAGGGGGAGGGGCAGAGAGAAAGGGAGACACAGAATCCAAAGCAGGCTCCAGGCTCTGAGCTGTCAGTACAGAGCTGGATGCTGGGCTCAAACTCATGGACTGTGAGATCATGATCTGAGCCAAAGTTGGAAGCTTAACTGACTGAGCCACCCAAGTGCCCCAAATATACCTAGTTTTTAAGAGAAACATATGGATCTACAAATAAAATTATATAGCACCTGGGATTTGTGGGTGTGGTGGAGGTAGAGACAAAACAAGGCTGACCAGGAGTTGAAAATTCTTAAAGCTGGATGATGGGTACATGGGGTTTGTTGGACTATTCTCTGTTCTGTATATTCTGAAATTTTCCATAATAAAAATATTTTTTCAATAATGCATTAAAAACATATTCCCCTAAATTGAAAAACTCCAGGCTGCTAAGTCTAGTCAAATGGATGAAACTGTGCTTTGCTAATGTGCAGTACTGATTTTATCTGAGAAGAGACAGGCTGGAGGCAGGAGCCCAGGCTGGTAACACTAGAAGGGGGCGTGTGGTGACTCAGGTTGGGAGGCTGGGAGTTTTGTATGGTGACACAGCAGTGGGGTGGGGTTGTGAAGAAACTGATCTCTGAGAGGTTACTGTGGAGGCAGGACAAGCAGGAGACACAGATGCTTAAGGCAGGACGTGAAACTGAATAGGAAAATTATTTGAGAAAATATTAAAGCAGTACCAGTTCAGGAGACCGAGTTGTGAAGAATTAATCCTGATAAAAGCAGAACTAGAAAAATTCTGCTTTGACAGAGTCCAGGATTCCTATACTCAGGTCTACAAAGAGATGTTAAAACAAAACAAAACCAAAACTAAAACAAAACAATAACTGATTAGTTTAGTGAATAACTTGCTGCTTTACTTACTAACGTAATTCAGAGAACTATAGAAAACTATCAAGGAGGGATTGGGTCATGGGGTACCAACCTAACTGGGAGGATGAAACAAGGAGAATTAAAGTGAACATCATGAATTTATAGTCCTATAACTTGCCAACTTTAGATATGTTTGTTTACCCTAAACCCCCTCCACAACCTACCATGGCTCCCCAGTATTCCCTAACCTTGCAACCAGAGTGTCTACACTACCACTCAAGAGATGGTAGTGCTGAACAGTCAGTATATTTCTTTTTTACTTGGACACTAGTGAAGTAGTATTTTAGGAAATCAGATATGTTCATAAAGGTATAGGTAAAAGATTTTAGAAACCATTCTCAAAAACAAATGAAAAATAGGCTCCTACAACATGGCAGACTCAGCTAATTGGAGCCACCTTCTTTGATACAAATAAATAGACATCCTGAGTTTGAGAGAAATCAAGAGAAATCCTTATTGCCAGAGGGGGGGTGGTGGAAATGTGTCAAGGGAAGAGGACTCAAGAGACAGAGACTTAAATCTAGGCCTTAAGGGCCTGGGGCCAGGGCTTTAATGCCCAGTAGGGATAGGAGATGTGCACTTGTACTTGCAGTGCAGAGGTTAGAACTTGGGCCCCTGCTAACACCAGGACGTTCAAATAGCTGAAAGCCAATGTCTAAGCTCAAGGCAGTCAGACAGGCAGGAGGAAATTCCTCCTTATTTGTGGAAGGGTCAGCCTTTTTGTTCTCTTCGGTTTTTCAACTGATTGGATGAGGCCCCACTCACATTAGGGAGCAAGATCTGCTTTACTCGGTCTAGTGACTCAAATGTTAGTATCATCCAAAAACACCCTCTGTGATAATGTTTAACCAAATATCTGTCCCAGTCAAGTTGACATATTAAATTACCAGTCATGAGTACTTATCTCATAGAGTTGTGTCAAAGATTAAGTGAGATAACATATAGCAGGATGCTGGGTACAAGCAAGATCTTAATAATGCAATAAATGTTAACTATTATTATCATTATTACTCTATACACTCCCCCTGGGGGATCTTACCTACTTTCGGGCTCAGTGATAGGATGAGTCCTCAATATTTAACTTGTGCCTACTGGATTTCATCACATTCACTTCAAGTTCAGTTGTCCAAAATGAAATTCATTGTTCTCCACAAAGTTGCTTCTCTTCTTGTGTTCACTGTATTAATGAATAACCCTGATGTATAAGGTCCAATTACACACCCAGAAACCTCAAAATTATCCTTCTCTCCTCTCTCTCATGTCCCACATCCAATCAGCAATTAAGTCCTGTTCACTCGACTTCCTGAATGTCTTTGGCATCTGCTCTCTTTCTCCGTTCCCCACATCTACTTAGTTTATCCATCACCTCTCACCTCAATTATTACATATTCTTTTAACCAGTCACCCTGCTCAAACACAAATGTGATTTGTATCACTCCTCTGTTTAAATTCTTTCAGCAATTTCTTATTGCCAAACTCCTTGGCATGGCATGGCATACAAGGGCTTCTGTGATCTGATCCCAGAAAATTTACCCAACCTCATGATTCAGGGTGCCTACATCATATTCTATGATCTGCCCTGAATTGCTTGTAGTTCTCCAAGTGGGCCATGCTATTTCATGTTCCATATCTTTTCTTATAGTGCAAGCTCTACTGAAATGTCTTTGGTCACCTGGTGAGGACCTACTCATTTTTCAGGACTCAGCTCAACCACTACCTCCTCTTTGAAGCATTTTCTGACTGTATTCTTATGTAAAATTGATTATTGTCTACATACTCACTGTTCCCTAAACATACTTCTAGAAAAGTGATTATAAAATTTTGTTGTACTTGTCTATTCACTTGCCTATAAGCTTTTTGAGGGTTGCAAACATGACTAATTAATCTTTACATACATAGCCTGCCACTATATGAGTATTTAGGAAAGAATTAATGCATGAGATTTGAGGTATAAAAATACAATTAGTCCATGAGCAGATAAATCAATAGGGATGGAAACACAATCTAAATCTTCTCTCCATGAGTTTTTCACTTCTCTCATTATTTAGTATTTTTTTTGAAGTTCCAAAATAACTGCTTGAATACATGTTGGTTAGCCTAATACTGAGAGTATACAGGCTGCATTCTTTGGTATATAAGCATACTCCTTTAAAACATTAAAATTTTAGCTAGCTTGTCTTTGACATTTTCCAAATATATCTAAAATGTCAGAGCCAGCATTTGGGGCCTACAAATCTTTTGAGTGAAAGCCCAGGCCTTCAAATTGTGTGCCATTCACAGGTTTAAAATAGGAACATGTTCCATGTTGACTGTGAGCTATTTGGAGACTTTGAGGACATTAAAAGAGAATAATTTTATTTTAGGGAGGACTATGGAAAGGTAGAAGTTCTAAGAGATAAACTATATAATATATAAATGTTGAAATGCACACTGCCCCCTACCCCCACAATGTTATTACTTTCAAATCTGAGAGTTTCAGCAAGACTTGAGTTTGCAGTTTTGGGTCTTCCTGATTCCAAAGGGAAGTCTGCCTGCATTTTTAGTAAAAAAAAAAAAAAAAAAAAAAACTTTTAAAGCACATGAACTAATAGGATATAATCACTTGTCAGTATAAAATGTGAGAACTTGGGACAAAATATGAAAAGATATGTTCAATTGCTGCAGATGAAACATTTGCAATAAAAGGAGAAAAATAAGCTTGCAACAGTTTTTTCAAGTCATAAGAAAAGATTGGCATATCCAATCCCTCTGCATCATTTACTAGCAAATTAGATAAATTGCATGATGTTTTGGAGAAAGGTACCAATGTTGTGAGTTTTCCTTATATTCACATTCTAAATGCCATTTTTATGTATGTTTGGAAGGAGAGTAGAAACATAGTTTTAGTTGATTCTTACATAGTCAGATGGTGGAAAAAAAAAACGTTGGAATTTACTCAGCAAATTCCCAAGATCAAAATTTTTTTAGCATAGAAGGGATCTAACAAAACCTAAGTTATATTATTCCCCAGCATTTACTTTCTTACTTAAATGACTAGGTATGTAAATATACCAAATGTGAAAGTACAGATAAGCAACAAAAGGAGAGCTGCTTTGGTCAAAGAAATGTAGTATTAAAGTAGATACGTAGACCGAGGAGATGGTAAGTGAAGGTGTGCTCATTTTCTGTGATCAAAGTTTCCAGAATTCAAAGGACTGCAGATTTTGAAGAACTATACAAAAGTGTATGGTGAACACAATTTCAAAAAGGGATTCACGGATTTTCATATATAAATGAATGCCAGTTTGATTTTGTACAAACCCCATAATATGTCTTGACATTATTATGATGGCTGTTTCAAAGTAATATATATTGACTATTTACTATATTTCAAAGACTTTACATGTATTTTCTCTTTCAAGAAAAACTGATTGAACTAACAGCAAGTGATGATCATACAAAAGATAAACTATTCCTGGAATTTTAGTGACAAGTACACAAAATCCAGAATTATGTTGAAGTTGCTGGCAATAAGACCAAATTTTGAGCAGTGTGTGGGTCTGCCTGATTCTGGGGAATATACTTTATTTCTTGAAACTACTATAAGCTCGTAGCTATTCTGATTATGTTCAGCTGTACATAACATAGAATACAAAATAACAATGCTGATATGGTGCCTGGGTGGCTCAGTCATCCAACTTTTGCTTTTGGCCCAGGTCATGATCTCATGGTTTTGTGAGTTCAACCCCTGCATTGGGCTCTGGGCACTAACTGTGCCGAGCCTGCTTGGGATTCTCCCTCTCCTTCTCTCTTCGCCCTTCCCCTGCTCAGCAGCCTCTCTGTCTCTTTCAAAATAAATAAATTAACTTTAAAAATGCCTATAAATAAGATAGAAGTTTATTTCTCTCTCACTTAAAAGAGGTCAAGAGAGGGTCACCTCTCAGTTAAGCTTCTGACTCTTGATTTCAGCTCAGGTCATGATCTCACCTGCTCATGTCAGGCTCTGTGCTGAAAGCAAGGAGCCTGCTTAGGATTCTCTTTCTCCCTATCTCTCTGCCCCCCACCTTGTCTCTCAAAATAAATAATAAACTTGAAAAAAAAATGAGGTCAAGAGATAGAAAGTCCAGTACATATGTCAACTCCATGGTCATTAAGGACAAAAATTTCTTCATATTTCTGTTTGTCCATTCAAGCATACTTTTTTAGGATTTCATTTATCTCCACTGTTGACTTATTAGCTATACATGTTTGTTTTATTTTTGATGGGCGTTCTAAGATTTAAAATGTACATTTTTATCACAATTTACCTTCAAATAATAGTACATTTCACATATAATGTAAATTCTGACAATATAATTCTATTTTCCCCTTCCTTCCTTTGAACTACAACTGTCAAGCATTTTACTTCTACATATGCTATGAACCCTATTAATCAGTGTTATATTTTTTAAGTAGTCAATTATCATTTTTTTAAAAATTTTAAATGGGGGTAAAGCCTTTTATGTTTACTCATATAGTTCCCGTTTCCGTAACTCTTCATTCTTTAGTATAAATCCAAGCTTCCATATGTGTTTTGTTTTTTGTTTTAATGCTGAAGAAGTTTTTTGTAGTGTAGTTCTGCTGGCAACATTCTCAGCTTTTGAGTTCTTTATCCTATATTAAAAAATTTTTTTTAATGTTTATTTACTTTTGAGAGAGAGAGAAAGAGTGGGGAAAGGGTAGAGAGGGAGGGAGACACAGAATCTGATGCAGGCTGTAGGTTCTAAGCTGTCAGCACAGAGCCCGACGCAGGGTTCAAATCCACAAACCATGAGATCATGACCTGAGCGGAAGTTGGAAGCTTAACCAACTAAGCCACCCAGGGGCCCCTTAGTTTTCATTTTTGAAAAATATTTTCTCTAAATATAGGATTCTACATGACAGATTCTTTTTCAGCACTTTTTAAAATGCCCTTTCATTGTCTTCTGACTTACTTAGTCTCTGATTAGAAGTTTATTGATTTTTTTTGTCTTTATTTGCCTATACATAATGTACCTTTCTTCTTCTCACTGGCTGTTTCTAACATTTTCTTCTTATTGCTAGTCTTCAACAATGTAATGATGATGTGTTTTGCAGTGGTTTTGTGAGTGTGTGTAAATGTGTGTGTGTTTATCCTGCTTAGGACTCCTTGAACTTTTTGGGTTTTGTAATTTTTATCAAATTTTAGCTATATTACTTCGAATAAATTTTCTGTCACCCCTTCCCACTCTTCTCTCATCTGGAACTCCAGTTGTACAAAAAATAGAATAGTTGGTATTATCCTGCAGATCACTGAAGCTCTTTTTTTCTTGTTTTTGTTTTTGTTTTTGTTTTTTTCTTTGTGTGCTTTACATTGGCTGGATTCTACTGCTATGTCTTCAAGTTTACTAATCTTTTCATCTGAGTGTCTAATCCATTAGAATGTTAATCCCATCCAGTGAAATTTTTATGTCCATAGTAATCCCATTTTTCATATGTTTAATTTCTCTCTTTCAGCATATTGAGCATACTTATAATTTTTAACGTTTATTGCTAATTCTACCATCTGGGTAATTTCTGGCATTATTTATGCTGATTGGCTTTTCTCTTGGTTATAGATTACATTTTCTTACTTCTTTGTATGTCCTTGTTCTCTTGCTAGCTCCCAGGCATTTTCATGATCTTCCTACTTACTCCGTAAGTATTGGTGTTTCTCAGGGTGCTATTATTGATTCCTCCTCTTCTGCTGTACATACTCCCTGTGGGTGATTTCATCCATTGTCATAACTTCAACTCTACAATCTATATGATGGTATAATCCAGTTTTATCTCCGCTGTCCAGATCTCTCTTCAGAGCACTAGAGTCATACATATATAACTGCCTACTCCACTTCTCCACAGAGATGTCCAGAGTTGTCTCAAACTCAACATATCCAAAGTGAATTAATCAAATTCCCCTTAAAAGCTGTTCAATCTCCTGTATTCCCTAACTCAGTGAATAACATCACTAGCTCATAAATCTATGAGTCATCTTTCTCCTTCCTTGTCATACATATTGTTGTTCCCCACCTTGTCAGCCTCAGTTCTTCTTTTTCTGGGCAATCACTTTAGTTTTCTTTGGGATAGCCATACCTCCTCATCACAACTTTGGGGGAATCTGACTCTTCTGGGTCTAGGGGCAGAGCATTTTTTATCCTAAGATAACTAGCCTCATGCCATCCTCTGGCCATGTATAGAGACATGAACCAATTCTTGAGGCTTTTGAGAAAGGTGTAAGGTGTTTTCTCTCCTTTCTAAAAGAGTTTTCAAAAATTACTCTTTTCTTCTTTTCATGTACCTAGGTGGTGAAACTTAAAACCACAGGAATTTCTGGCCACTAACTTTATGGTCAAAATAAAGCTAATACTGAGGCATTTGGTGGCTCAGTCAGTTAAGCATCTGACTTCAGCTCAGGTCATGGTCTCACGGTTCATGAGTTTGAGCCCCACATTGGGCTCTCTGCTGTCAGCGCAGAGCCTAGAGACCGCTTTGGATTCTGTGTCTCCCTATCTCTGTGCCCCTTCCCCACTCGAGCTTTGTCTTTCCCTCTCTCTCAAAAAAAAATTTTTTTTAATTTAATTAAAAAAATAAAGCTAATACAAAGGACGGAAAAGCAACAAAACAAGAGAGAAACCTGTTCTTAATGACATCATTTAACTGCTGAATCATTCAGCTCTGTAGCCCACCTTTCCACTGGGCTTTCTCTCTACAGGTAATATTGGTTTATTGGTTAAGGCAGTTAGAGTGAGTTTTTGCTGCATGCAACCAAAAGTATCGTAATTGATAACTTTCCTTCAACCTTCACCCCCCAAAACAGGCAACTGCTCACTAGGTTCTATTAATTCTCTCTCTTAAATAGTGTCTGCTTACCCTGAGTTCTGTCTCTTGCCACTGCAAATGCCTTAGTTCAGGCTCTCATCTTTTTTTTTTTAATTATTTTTAATGTTTTATTTATTTTTGAGAAAGAGAGAGAGAGAGACAGCGTGAGCAGGGGAGGGGCAGAGAGAGAGGGACACACAGAATCGGAAGCAGGCTCCAGGCTCCGAGCTGTCAGCACAGAGCCCGACGCGAGGCTCGAACCCACGAACTGCGGGATCATGACCTGAGCCGAAGCCGGACACTCAACCGACTGAGCCACCCAGGCGCCCCTCATCTTTTTTAAAATGCATAAAATTCATTTCTAAAATATATATCTTATCAAAATTTCATCTGCTTACAGTCCTGGCATGAGTTTCCACTGCTTCCAGAAAAGAGTTCACATTCCTTAGCATATTGTATAAGATTCTTCATGATCTAAGCTGTCTCCCTTACCTTTTCTGTGTCTCCTCTCACCACTCCCTCAACCCCATTCTACCGGCAATGTTGAACTCTTTGCTGAACCAAAATACTGTACGGTCTCATGCCTCTAGCACTTTGCTCTTGCTGCCCTCCACCTCCACCCTAATGCTCCCAACCCACTTCTCTCTTCCCCCTCCTCCACCAAAATATACAAACATACTAACTCGTAGTCATCTTCAAGTTCAAATGTTCTTGGAAGCTTCTCCTGACCTTACTTGAGGCTGGGGCACCTGTGTATCAAAGCACCTGGTGTGCTTTCCTGTTATGGTATTTATCACAATGAGTCCATTTATTTACCTGTCTTCTCTCTGAACATCAAGCACTTTGAAAGCAGGGAATATTTCCTTTACATTCTTGTATCTCTATTTCTGAGAACTAATAGAGTGCCTGGGATGCAATATACTCAATAAATGTTTTTTGAATGGGTAATTATATGGTCTACAAACACAAGGATTTCTGATCTCAAGATTCTATTTGAAAACCTCAATTTCTCTTCCTCTACATGTATTTCTGATTTATAAACATTAATTTTTCTCTTGCAGGATAGGGGTTTCTAGATAGGCAGAGAAGGAAAACAAAAGAATTTGGGACAGGTTGCCTGTAGTTCTTTAGAAATCCAGTAACTGTGTCCTGCCTTTCATCACCCTCCTCCACCATCTATTCACACCTGGGTGCCCTGTATGGGTGTAGACTTAGCTGACCAGCCCAACAGCATACTCAGACCTTGGTTCCGACCTCTGTTATTGCCAAATGAAAGTTTGCCAATATATGTAAAAAGTAAACAATTTTCAACTTCCCATATATCTTTTGAATTCATGAGTATTTATTAAAAATCGTAGGCCTTAAAATAATCAAATCCGGATTATTTTACAACAAGCAAGTAAAATATCTCATCTTAATACTGAACGTTTACCTTTGATGGCCTTAAAGTTTGATGTGACTAATTAGGTGAAAATATTAACTATGGGATTCTGACAGTGGTGATGTTCCTAACAGTTATCATTTAATTGTTCAGTTACTGGAAGCAACTATATGTCTTCAAGTCTTGGATTAAAAAAACAAACTTGAATTTAAAGCAGAGAGGATTTGTTTGAGGGAAGGGAAGGAAATGGGTATTTATGAAAGAAAATTAAGCAGGAGGGAAGACCGAAATATCGGCAGGAAGTAGACTTCAGTGGGCACGTGTGAGTGGTGAGGTTAGAAATTGGGGGTGGAGCGAAGTAGGAAGGACTAGCTGAGGGCGGGATCCCTAACAGCACCTTAAGACAAGAAGGCCCTTGTTCAGCCAGCAGCAGCAACGAACACGTTCTCTTCCTCAGTGTGTCGGTCACCATAGTAACAGTGGGGGCTGAACCTCTCTCTCGGAGCATGCGCAGTGCAGTGAGAGGCGGGACGCTTCCTCAACCACGATGTATCCCTTTTTTCTTCAGTCCGAGAACTACAACTCCCACGAGGCCACTCGGCGCCGCGTCACCGCCTCCCGCTGTGGCCCTGCCTTGTCCCCTCCCTTCTGCCCCGCCCTCTTGCTAGTCCCCTCCCCTCCCTCCGAGTGTGTGTCAGTGACCCAGACGCGGTGTGAGGCGGAGGGACCGTCGGGGGGCGCCGCCGCGGCCGCCGCCTCCACCAGCAGCACCAGCCGCGCCGCGCTTTCGGATTTGCCTCGAGCCCTTCGGAAGCGCACCACAAAGCAGGCTCCGCGCCTCTCCCTCCGCCCGCAGCTCCTCAGCGCTCGGCTCCGCGGCCAACTTCCCTCGCGGGGCTTGGCCGGCTGGCGTGGAAGGCGGCAGCAGAACGCTGGGCTGTCTGCTCTCGCTCCTCGCGTACGCACACTTCTCACCCTCTCGCTCCGGGTCTCGGGGCCGTGCTGGGATTGCGGCCACCAGCAATTGTCCGGTGAGTGCGGCCGCGGCGCGCCACGGAAGGGATGGTGGCGGGGCCAACCAGGGGTGCGGGCGAGGCGGGCGCGCAACTTCCTCGGCGGTTGCCGGGGGCGGCGGGCAGGCTCTCCCCGCCCGCCTGCGCGCCCCCGCGCTCGAGGCGGCCGGGAACGGAGTTTGCGGCTCACGCATCCCGCGTCCTCGCAGGAGGAAGCGCCTTTGTCAGGAGCCGGCTCGGCGCGCCCTCCCCCGCCGCCCCGGAGCCCAGCGCGCGGCGGCCAAGTCAGAGCCCCGCGCCCCGCGGGGCTGGCCGCCTGCTGCGGGAGGGGAGCTCCGCGGGGGCGGGAAGGAAGAGGGAAATGAAAGAGAAACAAAGGGGGCGGTGGGCTTTTCTTTTGTTTGTGCGAATCTGCTAACTTCTTTCTCCTTCCTTACATAACGCAGACTTCCAAGTTAGTCATTCTTTTTATTGTTGTGATTATTGTCATCTTCTCTGCGTGTCTCTCGCATTTCCTTTCATCTCTGGATCTCAGAGCGTTTAAAAACACTAATTAATTACACCTTCGGGGTCCCCGCGAAACAAGTTAATACGCCCCTATTCCTAAGTGGGTAAACTGAGGTCCGGAAGAGCTCTCTAATTGATGGATACTCTTCATCGTCCCCCGCGCCTGGTGTCTGAGGACCTGAAAGCATTTATGAGTAAGAACTCGTTCTCCAATGCCCCGTGGAAAAGTTAAAGATGCTCATTTTAGTTAAAGGTTAACAAAGTCTAAAAGAAGTCTGGGTAATTGCTAGGTAGTTCAAACAATAATTCTTTCTTGCATAGTGTTTGAATCTTAAAACCTCAAAGGACTCTTGAAAAATGCTTCGAGTGTGGAAAATACTGTAAATCATAAACCCACCTCACCATCTACTTTTATTTTTGTACATGCAGTTCTCTTATGAGGCAAGAGAGCAATGATGGGGGGCGGGAGGACAGAGTTGTTTTTTTTTTTTAATGTAAATTTGACAGATTTTAATCACTACACACGAGGAAATGTGTCTTGGTTTTAACAGCATCAACAACCTTCCCATCGTTTAGTCGTCAAAGAGTATGTTAACAAATAATTGAGTGAGCATTTTATCCATAAGGTGCTCGATGTGCAAAGGACTGAAGCTTTCAGTGCATGAAAAGGTCATCTGTTTGTTTGGTTCAAAGGCTGTGTACTTTTCCTTCCCTGAAAAAATGTTATATTGTTTTCATAGCAGCTGATCTTTTGTTTCAGAACTGGCTTTGTCTTTTTCTGTTTTGAATATATATTATTTGAGGAGAGATGTAAAGTTTTTTTTTTTTAATTTGCATTGTGTGAATTTAAATTTTTGAATTGTGGAGAAAGTGCCGTTTCTTCAGTTCTTCTGTTTCAGCTTATGATGTTTTCTTTAAAACAGGAAATGTTTTCTCAAAGTGATCAGATTTACATCTCTCAAAACATTGTCTTTATTGTGCAAATAGCTCAAATGAATTCCTTTTGTTTTTTTATTCACACCAACCGCCTTTTTTGGAGGAAAATGCTTAACTCTGAGGACAAGTTTATTTTGGTAGTTGAACCAAACTGGATGGTACCAAAAATTTAAATCAAGCATCATTTCTACTAGTTATTTCCTGAGATGAATAATAATCAGAACTGTAGTGAATACTTTTTACTTATTCTAATTATTGTTGAATATTTTGTGGTATAGTTGCCCCAGATTTTAGATTCTGGTGGTTCCATCCGAAAAGGAAAATGAGACGTTTGTTATTTTGATTTTTCTCCCAAATCCTCTAAGCTGTTCCCATCCTGTAGGATGTTTAAAGAGATCTAGAGTTTAAAACAAACGATTGGAAACAAAACAGTTAAATGTATGGGAAGTTGCAAGTAGTGAAGTGTTTTTAATGCCTCATCTAATAAATTTACACTTTTTAAAGAGAAAATGGTCGCTTAGGTTTTCATTAATGTTTTAGAGGTGCTATAATGCAATTATAGTGGTATTTATTGACTTGAAAAAAAAAGCTAGAAATTGTGTCTTAGTGACAGATTTGGGGGGGAAGGGGGAAATCTGTGCTCTTTTTAAAATTGTCATTTCAGTGACCTTGCAGTTGGGTATGTTGAACTTTTTCTGTAGCTTTTACAAACCAAACTTACCAGAGGCATTTGTATTTTAAGGAAGCTACTAACACGACATCTTTGCTCAATCAGTGGAGTCCAAAGGCAGAAGTGAGTGTTGACTGGCAAAGGCTGGCACTGCAGGTTTCCTGAGATCTTTGGGACCCCTTAAAGAAATGGAAGAAGAGTACAGGGAAGGGAACTGAGTCCAGTACTGCTGAATGCTAAACACACGTTTCAAGGGGCAGCCTCCATAGGTTGCTTTTTGACTTCATTTCGGCTTCTTTTCAGGTTGTCAGAATGTCACTTGTATGCTCAGAGTCTTGTCATTCAGAAAATGTCATATTGTAATTGTCCAGTGGGTCAGATGATAAGGACTTTCTATGCTAATCCTGCTTTGCGAACAACTGGTTGCAGACAGAAACTTCTGGAGTTGATTTTAAGCTCAGACTTAGAATTGAAAGCTGTCTTTTTTTTTTCTTTTTAATGTTTATTTATTTATTTTTGAGAGAGAGAGAAAGAGAGCACATGTAGGGGAGAGGCAGAGAGAGAATCTCAAGGAGTCTCCGGGCCCCCGCACATAGTCCGAAGCTGGGCTCAAACCCATGAACCAAGAGATCATGACCTGAGCCCAAATCAAGAGTTAGATGCTTAACCAACTGAGCCACCCAGGTGCCCTGAAAACTATGTTTCTAATATTCTCACACACATAGATCTTATCATTACACATCAATGTAGATCTATCCTACTATTTATGAAATCAGAAAAACTTATATGGATTATTTTATTGTATATATTTTAACTGTACCGTATATATATTAAAATTTCAAAATGACAGGTATATGATGGTACGATGGTTCCAGGACTTTATTTGCAAAAATCATGTTATTTCAAAAGTTACATTTATGTCTTTTAATTGAAGAGAATAAAACAAATTTAAAAGTCATTTGAAAGAAGGAAGAAGAAAATCAACAGAAAGAAACCTGATGAAGATGTTTTTAAAAAGTACAATGTAAAAGATTCCTGGCATTATATAAGGGACAAAATTCTAGTTAAAGTCTATAAACAGTGAATTCCACTTAGCACTGTCTATTTATAGATTTCTAGCCATCTTTTCCAGATTTCCTCTAAATATATTACACAGGAAAAGTAAATAGAAATCATTCTTTCAAGGGATTTGGCTCATTGGAGATTTTGTTTTACACATGTGGTAGTGGGAGAGGGGCAGTTATTGTTGTTTTTCTTTAAGTTTAACCTCTGCCAGAGAAGATTTTCCCCACACTAATGTGTGGAAATCTCAAAACAAAAAATATTGGTAACTGAAAGAAACAGATATAATTTCAAGTTATGCCACTAGCTTTTTCTTACATTATCTTGAAAGACGACTTCTTTTTCTTTCCAAAAGTTGAAAATAATTGTCTAATGATTTACACTTAGTAGGTCCTATATAATTTTTGTTATTATTGCTCAGTTAATGTGCAAGTTATAAAGAGAAAGTACAAGATTCTTGAGTGAGGGGTGGCTCAGTCGGTTAAGCATCCAACTTTGCCTCAGGTCATGATCTCCTGGTTTCTGAGTTTGAATGAACCCTGGGTTGGGCTCTCTGCTGACAGCTCAGAGCCTGGAACCTGCTTCGGATTCTGTGTCTCCCTCTCTCTCTGTCCCTTCCCTGCTCACGCTCTGTCTCTGTGTCTCAAAAATGAATAAACATTGAAAAAAAATTTTCTTGAGCGAACATCAGGGAATTTCTGTTGTTTTTTTTTTTTAATAGAAATAAGTAATCAGAACATGAACATCTGATTGGAGCCTTTCAGTTAGCATAGCTTCCTTCAGAAATAAAGATGAGGAAAAGAGATTTGTTAGATAATTTAAAAGAAATGAATTGTAAATAAGTCTAAGAAATTATTTTTTCAGAATGTATACACAATGTTTTAGAATTTTTTTTGCCACAATAAACTGTTTCAGAGAAATAGAATTCTACATAGTACTCCTTGCATTACCCCTGTAAGGCTTTTATTCACCTCAAAATACGATTTACAGAAAAATAGAGTATGTTGTTGTTGCCTGTAAATGGGAAAATTCTGACATTTGTTATTCCCCAGTTAATCTTGACCATTCATGTAGTTTAAAAAAAATTTCCAAACTCCATACACATGTAATCTACTTCCTTTCCAAAGAATTTATTACTGATTTTTCTTCTATAATGAACCTCTTGGGATATTGCTAATTCTAAAAATATGTAGTACCCCTAGTTTCCCACCATCTTCTGCAGTTCCTTTTTCTATAATTTTTTGGCTATAATTTGCTTTCTCCCCTAAATTGTCTAAAATAAGCTAACAAATGTTTACACATACTTGACAAGAAATACAGTCATTTATTATGCTAAACTTCAGCTAAATTTCAACATACAGGGGCCATTGACTCTGTTTTGGAGATGGAAGTACACTTACTTAGAAAGGGGGAAGATAAAGCAGGGATAGCAATAGATTTCACCTTGGGTACCAAATCTGATTGCTTGGTAGTGGCTCCCTAGACTATATTTAGAAAACTGGGAGTCCTAGTTCAGACTCAACAGAAAGAGTGCTGTGATTCTGCTATCGGATGGGCAGTGGACTTTGGGCATGAATGCCAAATACTCATTCAGTAAGTATTTATTGGATGTCTTTTATGTGTGAGGCACTGGTCTAGATGCTGATATCATTCACACAAATTAAAATTAAAAGCTCTACCTTATGGTGTTTACATTTCTAATAACAAGACGCAGGTAATACAATAAATAAAATATTTCATGTTTTAGGGATATATGATCTCATTTCCTCAATAAATAAATAAGAAATAAGAAAGGGAGAGGAAGCTCTAGGATTAAAAGAGACTTCAGAGACATATCCACTAAATGCAGTATATGGACCTTAGTTAGATCCTGCTTTGAGCAAGCAAACTGTAAAAAGATATTTATGAAAAATTGGGGAAATTTGGATGTTGGATAATTGATTAAAAGGAATTGTTAATTTTTGTAGGCGTGATAATGTATTATGGGTTTCAAACAAGCGTCCTTAACTTTTAGAGATCTAGCGTATTTATTAATTAAATTATCATGTCTGGATTTTTGCTCCAAACTAATTTAGAGGGGAGAGGAGCATAGATGAAATAAGATTGGCCATATATTGAAAGTTGTTGAAGGTAGATGATGGATACCTGAGATTTCTCAGTTTTCTCTCTACTTTTGTGTATGTTTGAAAATTTCTGTAATGAACAGTTTTACATACACACACACACACACACGCGCGCACACACACAGGAGAAGATGAAGGAGAGAAGGGAAAAAGGGAACAGGTGGGATGTGAATATGGGATGGGAGGAGGATGCAGAACAGACCTCATTGAGAAAGACCTGAGGGAGGTGAGGGAGTAAGCCTTGCAGATAATCCTGGAGCAGGGCAGAGGCAGAGAGAATGGCATGTACCTTGGCTCTGAGGTAGAGGATCTTGACTAGAATGGAAGAAACTACAAGAAGACCAGTGTGGCTGGGTTAGAGTGAGAGAGTAGCAGGAGATGGGGTCAGAAAGGTAAAGGGAGGGGCTAGGAGACCAGATTGTCTGGGGTTTGGTTAATTATCCATCCTTGCTTTAAAGTAAGGACATTTAGGGGCGCCTGGGTGGCTCAGTCGGTTGAGGGTTAGACTTCGGCTCAGGTCATGATCTCACAGTTTGTGGGATCGAGCCCCCTTTGGGCTCTGTGCTGACAGCTCAGAGCCTGTAGACTGCTTCTGATTCCGTCTCCCTCTGTCTGTGCCCCTTCCCTGCTCATGATCTGTCTCTCTGTCTTTCAAAAATAAATAAATGTTAATAAAATTTTTTAAAAATAATAAAGTAAGGGCATGTATACACTTACCTAAAATATGTCTACTTTAGTCACCTTGGGAACTATCTATACACTTAGTTCAACGATACCACCGTTACTCAAAATATTTTTGGAACTACTTTTTTTTTTGGTAATTGCCTTTGAAGCCAGTTTAAGAGCTACACATGAAAATAGCTCAGTACTATATATTTGCCCCTCGTTTTTAGGAAAAAAGGAGGTATAGGCACATGATAATTAATTTGTCAGATATGACTCAGGATTTTGGACAGAAAGAAAATAAGAAATAACTTCAGGCTATTTCTAAAATTCAGATCCTAAGAAGGCAGTTATGATTTCTTAAAAATCAGATCTACCCATAGACTGAAAAGGAGATTTAATAATATCGTGGACAGTTGGATAGCATCATTTGGAATAATGCTATACTCTGAAAGTGATATGGAAGAGACTATTACACTCATTCAGATATTTACGTTTTGTCTGATGCCTTGAAACACATACACATACACACAAGACTGTACACACTTCTTAATAATTAAGTACTCAAAACAGTCATTGCAGATAAGTTTCTGTGCCATGCATTCAAGACTGAAGAGATGGCGTTTATAATGTAATGAAGTTGTATAACTTTTCTTGTTGCTATGGCATACACTAGGGGAATTGAAAGACTAGCACACATTTAGTGTTAGAGACTAATCTGGCACTCAAGTCTTATATTCATGCTTCATTTCTCAGATTAATAGTTGCTCCCAGAACATGATGATTTCCCATAAAGAACTACATTTAAATCTTTATTGTTAAAGAAAAATTGATCTCATCCTTCAAATGTTTGAAAGACCCTCTCAAAAAAACGCTCCATAAATATGGATTTTAACAAGCTTATACTCTTAGGACAGTATATATGTAGAGATTACTAGTTGTGAATGATTTTACAAAAAGTGATTTAAAATAAATGATTTTCATTTTTTGTAGGAATACGTTTTCCAGCCTGAGAAACCTAAACTTATTTCAGTGATTTTTACTTTATTGATAACATTGAATCAAGAAAATCATTTTTTTCTAGTTAATCATGCCTAATAGGAGGGTACAATATTTTCTTCTGTATTTTTAACCAATAAAATGTAGGATTTAATGGGAGTAAGTAGAACTTGAGGACTTTTAATATGTAGTAAACTGCAGAGGTGCCTGGCTAGCTCAGTCAATGGAGGATGCAACGCTTGATCTGTGAGTTTGAGTCCCAGGTTGGGTGTAGCAATTACTTAAAAAAAAAATCTTTTAATAAAATAAATTGCATAAAGTGACCACTATGAATATAAGTATGTAGCAGTATAAGGAATACTTTAACAAAACTCCCTGTTTTAAACATTTTTCAGAAAAGTCTTTAATTTCTTTAATTCACTCAGAGTTTTTGGTCCTTTTGGTGTGTATATATGTGTATGTGTACGTATAGATAGATAGCCAGGACCTTTCTTCATATACTGTATGTACTATTAGGATTGAGATGCTAGGCTGGATTATTTAATGTTTTGCTTTGTTTATTTATTTTGAGAGAGAGCAAGTGTGAGTGGCGCAGGGGCAGAGAGAAAGAGAGGGAGAGAAAGAACCCCAAGCAGACTCCACACTATCAGCACAGAGCACAGCACGGGGCTTGATCTCATGAATGGTGAGATCATGATCTGAGCTGAAATCAAGATTCATTCACTTAACTGACTGAGCTACCCAGGGATCCTTATTTAATATATTTTAAACACTAGCATATTAGCACGAGCACAGAGCCCATGTTTAATTCCTGGGCTTTCCATTAATTCTGAAGGTATTTCCAAGCTATCTTTGATTCATCCATAAAATACAAAAAAATAAAAATAGTTTTTCATGAGGGACTTTGAAATTCTGTGATGGGACCATACTGACGTGTGGCTCATTTTAGAAATAGCTTTCAGTCTCTTGATTTGGTGGTAGGATTATGAATCTGTTTTTCATTTCCATTTTTGTGAAATAAATAAATGACTTATGATGGATGAGGAAGAGAAAGGGGGGAGGGGATGGGAAGGAAGGAAAGAAAAAATGGTCTTTCGCAAAATAGTAAACATAACCATGGATAACTTGTAACTTGGATCTATTTAATAGATCAAATGTATAAATTGAGAATAGTAATAATAATACAACTTCACTTCAAGAAAAAAAGTTGCTTTGTAAAAGGTACGTCTTATATTTCATGGTGACTTAAACTTTGTGACCATGATAAAGCTTTTACTTATTTTGGGAAATAATAATAATGATGAATTGATAATAATACTAATAGTAATGATTGGTAATTAACAGTAAGGAAGAATTATCTGAAAATTCAGTCTATTAAGCTCTGTAGATTTTTGCAGCAGCAGCTTCCAGGGTATTTTCAACTTGTGCTTTGCAAGATAAACGTATTCCACATCTTTGCCTTTCTCACTTCATCTCTCTCTTACTTTCTTCTCTTCCTCACTTTGTCACTGGCTCTGTTTATCTTCCTTTGCTTGCTTTAGTGCCCATTCCTCTTCTACCATGTTTTCTACATGTCTGCCATTTTTTATACTTATAAAGTGGGCTTGGAATGAATTCAGGGTCTTAAAGAAGTAACAAATATAACACCCATGGCAAATACGACACTCAGCCTCTTTGTGTTTTACCTATTTAGCTTCTTTTAAACTTTTCTTTCTCCCTTTGTGTGTGTGTGTGTGTGTGTGTGTGTGTGTGTGTGTGTTACAGTGGAGAGATGGTATCCATCAGCGAGGCACTAAAAGATAACTGTGTGACACAGAGGATATAGTACTTTTTGAACTGAATAATATAGGAAACAGTAGTAAAGTCATTGATTTGAGAGCCTCATGAGTTAATTCTGCACCCATCCAGAATCTATACTTAAACTAGCAAAATTTGATAGAATTAATAGCCTACTGGAATTTCTAGCACTGTTTTCAGCTCTTGGTATATGTTGGCTTTTCCAAAAACATCAATCAGGGATTTCATCATCACTGTAATAATAGTTAATCATAAATAGCCTTGGAGAAAAACTGGACATCTGTTAAGGTGCTTTTTGACAGTTAAGAGGAAAAGATAGATCAGTAATGTGGTAAAGAAGTTTATAACTTCTGTGTCCTTTCATGGAATAAATTATAAGGTGATTGGCCCTGATTTTGCCAGTTGTTAAGTACTCCTTGTAGTTTCAACATACCAGTTGACGTAATCTTTAGAAGTCACCACTAACTTTAATTTTATTTTTTAACAATAAGTGAAAACAATTGGAGGTGCTTTGCTGGTTCCTCAAAACCTTAGTGTTGGATTCCTGGTTCTTGGCAGATAATATCCATGGTACCTCATGTTACTCTGGGTTCTACCAAATTTAATGAACTACATGTATTGGAAGCACTAAAAGCTGATTTTCTTTAATTTTAGATTACAGTTAACATAATGGATTTTTCTTTGAATTGTTTCTCACAACTATTCTTTAAATTTACCAAAAGACCAAAACATCCAAATTATAAAACTAGTTAAGTTTATCATTCATAAGAAGATGTGTGGATGTGTGTTTCTTTTATAAAGTAGTTGTTGCTTCTGATTAGAAACCACAGTCATATAGACAAACTTCATGTATCTGAAAGCTTTTTAGATTTACTTAACTGCTTTACTGTAATTTTCATTTAAAATGGGATGATTCAGCCTCTGATCTAAGTCCTGTCAGTTCACCAAAGGAGCAATGAATTTTGAGTTATTTTTTTACACTCTTCATCCAAGAGCATATCTTTTACTTCAGTGACACCAGACCTTTTTTTATAATTCATCACTGATACTTAATAAACAAAAAGAAAATCACATTCTGCTAAAACTTCTTGGGTATGTCTCTTTTAGAAATTGTATGCCAGTTAATATGCATGTAGTTCAGCTCTTAAAGACCAGTCTTTAAAGTCTTCAGCCAGAATTTGCCTCCTGAAGCTCTTTAAAATGGCTTCCAAAAAGGATTTGCTAGATTTCTGAACTGAGTAGGCTCTTAATGATTCAATATGCTCCCTCATTCTCCTCCTACTTCTTAAATTGAAAGCTCCTTCATAGCATCTAGGTGCCCTGAGTCATCATGGCTAACCTCTAAAGAAAAATTGTCACATGGAAAAACTCACCATGAAATAAAATTGTCAGAAAACAATCTGAGTCAGAGATCATTCATTGATCACAGTGATGCAACCTAGAGATTGGGGACTTCATTTAAATCTTTGAATGTACTTACATGTAAGTCTTCGTTATAGGACTTGTAAATTATGAGGACTTGTTTATTCTCAGTTAATTTTTAATTGGTTTGATTTTTGCTATTACATATAAAGGATTTTATATTGAATAAATGTATCAGAGAGGATTACCAGGAGGATTCAGGATATAAAACCACTATACCAGAAGTTAAGAGACTTAAGAGTTCTGTCCATTTATTTAGTACGCACCTCATAGATTTCATTTAACCTCTCTGGGCCTTAGTTTCCTCATCTTTACAAGGTCAGCAACTCTGTGATTGCCCTCTTTGGAACCAACCCATGGCAGATACAGCTAGTAGCTGACCCCATCCCAGCTTCATACTCCCTTTTTGGTACTGCACTGTCAGCAGCTATATAGTTGGCATTCTTGTTGAAGTCTGTCACCTCAACCTTATAAAGTCCCTTCCATCTCCATGATTCCATGAGTTTAAATGACTTGCCAATAGACAATCTGTCTCTTCTTTCTGAGTCTTTACTGTTTTTTTACATTGAACATTCAGAATTGAAACTTATTCTGTGAATTAAGAATTCTATGTAGTCAGAAATGGCATGTTTATGTTTTGTGTAATTCCATAGACTGAATGTTTGCGTCCCCCCGAAATTCACATGTTGAAACCTAATCCCTAATATGGTATTTGGAGGTAGGACCTTTGGGGGAAGGGATTAGGTCATGAAGACAGAGCCCTCATGAATGACATTCGTGACCATAAGACTCTTGAGAGATCCCTCACTCCTGTCAGTGTGAGGACACAATGAAAAGATGATCATCTAGGAAAGCAGGCCCTCACTTGACACCAAATCCACCAGTGTTGATCTGGGACTTCCCCAGTCTCCAGGACTGTGAGGAATAAATCTCTGTTGTTTATAAGCCATCCAGTCAGTCTCTGGTATCCTGTTCGAACAGCCCCAATGGGCTAAGACATATCGTGACGTTAAAAACAAATACTGGAGAAAATTCATGGGAACACTTAAAATTCCTAGTGGAGTGGAAACATTAAAAGTGGTTAGTGATGACTTGATTTAAACTCCTTTCAATTCCTAAATGTTTCTATGGCAGAGCTTCAGGTTAGTGAGGTTCAAAGTGATGTGTCTGTTTGAAGGGCACATATGAAGCAGAATGAATACTACTGAGAGGCAAGCATTCTAACTCTGCGCACTTGTTTAACCTGGTTAGTGTCTTCATCTGTGTAATGGTATCAGACCATTGCTTCTCAAACGTTAATGTATTAGGCAGATTACCTGGGGGTCATATTGAGATGCATATTCTGATTCTCTAAGTCTGGATGAGCCTTTGAAATTCTCTGTTTTTAACAAGCTCCCAAATGTGTTCTTGCTGTGTACTGTGGAACATTTATAAACGTGTTAATGATGGTTTGAGGTTCTTCTGCCCGGATCTTCAAATCTTAACTCCACTTCATTAAACTCATTTTTGAAGCCTCATTTTTAAGTTGTTTTGCATCATTTCTTAAGGACAAGAACCGAGTCTTGGTTTTCCTTTTTACCTGGTGCCCATTATTGTGCTTAACATACAATCAGGAAAATTCTAGTAGACTATAGTTTCATTGTGGAATATTTCATCAATACAGGCTTCCTTGGGTGGATGGACATTATGGGAGCTGGAGGTAGAAAGAAGGGGGACTCAATATAATGATCAACATATCTCAAATATTTGTTACTGTTCTGATAAAAAGATACATAGGTACATTTAATAAAATCCTGTTAACTCTATATAGCTGTGGAGATCACTTGCTATCTCCAGATTGCTCAATTTAGGGATACTTTCTTCGGTATTTAGTTACTTGACCTCTCAGCAACATTTGAGATTGTTGACTACTTCCTTTTTGAAGCATTCTTCTTCACTTCCAGGACATCATACACCATACACCAGCCCCTTGATGCTGTTGCTTTTTAAAATTGCTTTCCGGAGCTGCTGCTGCTCTTTCAGATTCCTGAATTTTTGAACTCTTTAATGTTTCCTCTTAGACTTTCTTTTCATACTCTGTACTCATTTCCTAGGTAATTTCATCTGTATTTTGAAGATTTCCAGGTTTATATTTCCAGCCCAAGCTCCAGACCTGTATATATAATTGCTTCTTACTCTCCGTGGATGTCTCAAAACCTCAAATTCCCATGCTCAAAGTCAAACTTACAGGAGCCTCAAGAGTACCTGGCTATAAAAGTTTTTGAAGAGTTATTTACTACCCTTCATAGAAATTAATTTCCACTGTTGTCCCCCTCCCCACCAATTCTTTTTCGCAAAAGATAGTTTCCATATTAATTATTTTAAAATAATTGGCAGTATAAATATTCAAGTAAATAGAAATTAACTGTCAAAAAACTATAACAATAAACCTTTATTGAGCTGTTGCTATGTGCTAGACAGTTGGTTTAATTTTCAAAACAACCCTTTGAGGTGGGTAATAGTATATTGTTGAAAAGTAATAGTCTCTAATGCTTATTTATAAGTATCGACTCTTAACCAAGACTTCTCAAGTTCCCATTCCAGACTTATTAGCTGTATGACCTCTGGTAACTTACTGATGTGGGCCTCAGTTTCCTCATCTATAAAACAGAGATGATATTATCTCTCAAGAACATTATTAGAAGTTAAAGAATAAATATGTAGGGGCGCCTGGGTGGCTCAGTCGGTTAAGCGTCTGACTTCGGCTCAGGTCATGATCTTGAGGTTCGTGGGTTCGAGCCCTGCGTCGGGCTCTGTGCTGACAGCCAGCTCAGAACCTGGAGTCTGGTTCAGATTCTGTGTGTGTCTCTCTCTCTGACCCTCCCCTGCTGATGCTGTCTCTCTCTCTCTCAAAAAAAAAAAAAAAAAAAATTAAAGAGTAAATATGTAAAGCTCTTTCAGAAATACCTGGCATCTATTAACGATAAGCACTGTGTACATCTTAATGTTACTACTTACTATCTTAGGTTTACAGGTGAGGAAATTGAACCAGTGTAGGGTTGGTCCAAGACTTACAGCTATTAAATGACAGTGCCAGGAGTCAGCATAGACCGTCTGACTCCAGAACCCATTAACCACTCTGTTTTACTTCATCTCAACTAATAATAATCTGTCTTATCCTCTTGCACAAAAGAGGTCATATTAATGGTCTCATTGTGGTCATGAGAGTATTGTAATTCATTCTAGCACTCTTACCTGGTGTTTAAAATGTAAAAGATCTCAAATATGCAGGTACAAGCTCATTTTAGTAATGATATGAGAAACACAAGGATATACATTTTAATTCCATCTTATTCTGCATGCATTGTTTATTTTTCTCATGTTAGCAGTTAAGGCACAAATCCCTAGGAAGCAGAAGTACTGATTTTATATTACTCTTAGTGTCTTTAGTTGTTGTGAATTACTTACTCTGTTAAATCTTCTGCTAAATATTTTCAGAATGACTTGGGAGCTCAAAAGCATGTCATATTCACATAGTATACTTAAAATCAATAATTTTATTATTATTACCTCTTTTAATAATTTAATAAATATGTAGTTATTTGCCTATTTTTTAAAGACATTTCAATTTCCCAAGGAAAAGTTTTCCTTTTAATTTTATCAATGCTTTTTGAATAGGAACTTCAATTTTAGTATTTTGAGGTCTTTGTATTAGATTCTACATGTAGTTTAATCTGCTTAATTTTAAAAGCTTTAGTCCCTGACTCTCATTTAGGCCTTTAGTAAAAGAGTGCATCTGGTTGTTATTTACAGTTTCTATAGATGATTTACTCTCCCACTCCCCATTGCTTATTATTTTTTCCATTGTTGGTTATTTTATTCTTACTTCTTTGTGGCAAAAAAAAGAAAAAATTCCTTTGTGTTAAGACAATATAAAGGCAGAAGATATAAAGTCTTTTGTAGCCTTTGAACTTAGCAAGGAGGGGGTTTTGAGAAGGAGAGTAGACTGAACAACCAGAATCATTTATGAGGAAGTCTGTTTTACCTTGTTTTTGGAACTGAATTCTCTGGCCTAGAATATTTACTCTTGAGGGATATAAACACACTTAAAATAGTTGTTATATCAGTTAAGACTCTATTGAGACAGAAAACTCCACTCAAACTGGCTTAAGAGAGGAAAAGATTTATTGGTTTGTGTAAACTGCACCAGGATAGGTGTGGCTTCAAGAATGGCTCCACCCAAGGCTTTAATAATGTCAGCACTCAATTTCTGTGCTTTTCTTGGCGCTGCTTCCTCCCTGTTGGCTTTATTCTCCAGCCCTACCTGAGCAAAAGATAACTTTAATCCCTTGAGCCCCTAAATCCTTACAGTGTCATCTGTATCTGGAAAAAGTGACCATCTTTTTCCTAGAAGCCCCGCAGCAAAAGTCTCATTGCATTTTACTGGCTCGGACTGGCCTGCTCCCTTTTTGGCCATGGGAATGTAAAGCTTGGCCTGTCTGGGAATGAGCTGTATGCCCAGCCATCAAGCTTGAGGGCACAGTCAACTCCACCAGATATACATAAACTATAACTTCCAAAAAGGAAATGAAGATACCATTATATTATAGGGAGTGTGAATGTATGCTGGGCAGCAGTAAATAGATGTCCTTAACTCTTGTTTGTATCTTTTCTGGGTGTTTTTTTTTTTTTACATTTATTTATTTTTGAGAGACAGAGCATGAACAGGGGAGGGGCAGAGAGAGAAAGAGACACAGCATCTGAAGCAGGCTCCAGGCTCTGAGCTAGCGGTCAGCACAGAGCCCGATGTGGGGCTTGAACCCTCGAACCAGGAGATCATGACCTGAGCTGAAGTCGGACACTCAACCGACTGAGCTATCCAGGTGCTCCTGTATCTTTTCCGTTTTAAGGGTTAACTGGACTCATCTAAGGAAGACCAATTTAATTTTTTTTAATTTTATATTTAGTGCTAATTTGGAGTTTATATGACTTCACTTCCAAATTACTGTTTTAAAGCAATATATAAATGGGAATTGCTAGTACTTTTCACCTTTGAAGAGCTTTGAGAATATCAGAATTTTTAAATGTGGTCCTACTTTAGCAAATACTGTGCTATTAATTTTCGTATTAGCTATAATAATCAAATTTGCTGATAACTAGTTCTTGTGATACACAACAGTGTCTTTATGGATTCCATGTTTTTCTATATTAATACTTCTTTAATGCCTTGGGCAGACTGGGCTTTGAGACAAAAAGTTCATAAAGAACTTCCCCTAGATACTCAGGGCCTTGGGGGGAGGAGGAGCAGTAAGGGGTGATGAGAGACATTGACAAAGGCTTTATGTATTCATTACTGGAACTGATATTAGTCTGAAAATGGAAACTCAAAAAGAAAAATTAAATACTTATTATACTTTTACTCTTTTTAACACCAAAAATATGAAATGAAGTGGAAAATTATATTTAGATTTCAGTCTCTAATATAATCATATGGAGGGCTCCTTAGGTCGTTCCTTTTTTTTTTTTCTCCTTCCATTTCTTTCTTATGTTACATTATTATATGTGAATGAGTACAAACATCCCCATAAGGCTTTACCATTCTATAGTATTTAGGAAATTTTAGGTGTTTTTTCTTTTAAATCTCTTGACACTATAGAAATATTTATTCTTTACTCACCAAATTAAAATGAAGAGTTCATGATATCTAACTTAAACATATATTTAAATTTTCTTTTCCTTTATTAAGTTCTGCAAAATGAGCAAAACAGTTTTTCCCTTAGAGAAATTTTCAGCTTTAATAGGAGATAGCACAGGATTGTACCTACTTAACATAAAGCTGGATATAAGGATAAGTGTTCAGAGGATAAGGAAAGACCTCCTGATTGGAAAAGGCATACCAAATAGATCCTGCAACATCAGAATTTTTACAAGTAAATAGTGATAACATTAAAACAACTATTGTTTACTGAGCATTTATTGTTTCTTTTTTTGTCAAAAAAAGTTATGTATCATTTTAAATCTGGGGAAAAGCTGGAAGAATTTGAATTATGGTGGATCCTAAAGACAACATGGTTTAAAACTTAAAAGTAATGGAGATTATTGGGACACATCAAATGGGAAGTTTTCTATTTCAGCTACCACAACAACACTTTGTAGTATAAATAAAAGTTGAAAATCATTTCTAACAAAAATTACATTGTTTCTCAAGAGATAATCAATGATTTGAATAAAAACTTAATAGTATATACATTACCTTAGAAGGTGCTAGATTAATCTTCTAACGTAAAAGAAATTCCAGTGATTGTGTATGAATCAACAATATTAGCAATTGTAGTCTGTACTCTACATCTGCTAGAACCAACAATGTATTTATTTGCTTAGTTTTTATTTATATATTAATGTGTTTTACAAATAAAAGTTTGATCATTTAAAATGGATTTTCCAAAATACAGTGTGACTTTAAATGAGTGGTCTTAGAAATTTATAAATACTCTAAATATTTACTGAAGAACATTTTTATAATCACAAAAAAGGAATAATATCTCATAAGTTATTAAGAAGTTACGTCCTTTGTTGAAGTACTAAGAAGAGATTAGACAGCACCTATTCGAATGTGATTTTAATTGCAGTTTATTGAGTTACATGTCAAAGAGCCAAATTAGTTTAAACAAAATAAGATTTGAATTTATGGTATTCTGAGCCTAGTACTTTTTCATTGAATGTCAAGGGTATGTTAAAGTTTCTACATTTATGTTTCTCTGCAAAAGATTGTTCTGACAGTAAGTTTTAAGTCATTTTCACAATTTATTGCTGTCTAAAAATTTCCCTTGAGTTCACATTTTGTTCTGAATGTCTTGGTTTCTTTCCTCCACCTACACACCGTGTAGAAGGCAAGTGAAGCAGGAGTTGCAAAGTAACACAGTGAATTTAAGAACCCTGGCTTATTTTCAAAACAAAATAAACCTTTATCATTAGATTGCTTTTTATTGATATCACAAAGGAGGTGGGGGGGTGCTTTTGGCAAGTGTTCATTAAATGTGCAAATGACCTAATTGATTTAGCAGGAATGAATAGGAAGCTTTGCCATTTGTCCTTATAGATATTTGGCTTAGTAAACACAGTGATAAACCACATACTTTATGGTCAAGGGTTAAAACAAACAGTCCACCAGACTTAACTGACCAAATATCAGCAATTTTATGTCCAAGTCAGGGCCTTCAAAGAGAAAAAACAATATGTTAATTAGAATCTTGTTTATTTCTTTTTTTTTAATGTCTTTATTTTGAGACAGAGTGAGCGGGGGAGGGGCAGAGAGAGAGGGAGACAGAGAATCTGAAGCCGACTTCAGGCTCTGAGCTATCAGCACAGAGCCCGAAGCGGGGCTCAAACCCACAGACTGTGAGATCATGACCTAAGCCAAAGTCAGATGCTTAACCAGCTGAGCCACCCCGGCGCCCCGAATCTTGTTTATTATAAAAAATAATTATGTTAACTTACATAAAGTCCAATTCTTTGACAAATGTTAATATGTGAAAATATTAATAGAGGAGATCCTTGCTGAGAATAGTAAGCTGTATGCAATTCAAAGATATGTGTAGAAATTTAAACATACTATCATATACTTTACAATGAATCTCCAATAAAAGTAGGAGTCATTATTAGGACCAATAATTAGAGATGACAATAGAAATAACTTAATAATTTTTTAAAAATTCGTTATGGTTTGTCACATTAGTTCAATTCAGTCTCTAACGGTTTTAAAAATGTAAAATTTTAGGAAATTTTTGAGGTCTTATAAAAAAATGTTTTCCCTTAAGTGAGAGGAAAAGAAGAAAAATTTTGATGGCAATTAAAATGTATACAGTACTTTTAAAAAGTACATTTGAAAATCTGATCTTTTAAAAGCATAGAAGTGTATCATATATAATTTTATTTGCTTATATGATGAAAAGAAAGATATCAGAAAAGGGGAAACAATTCTATCTCCTAATAGCTCCTTTAAGAGAGGAGTATTTCTCACTTAATCTTTGTATCTGCAACTCCTAGCGCTGTACCTGATCCTCGTAGTCATCCTGTAAATGTTTACTGACCTAACCTCAATTTTAGAAATTTTATAATAGGACAGTATTATCTTTCTGGGCTTTAAAACTATACTCCTCCCCTCCCCACACACCCTCTTTTGTATCTCAATTATGGTACAAACATGTTCTCAGTTTTGAGTGTGAAGAAAACTGGTTGATACTTTCATCTCCCCAGTCTTAGCCTGAGCTGAAATTACTCAAAAGGGAACTCGACTTAACAACATACCATCTTTTCAGGTATCTAGAGCATAGAATATAGCTTCTGAATGATATGCATGGGAAGAGTCTGTTTTTATCTGAGAGGATTGATGGAAGGTTTTCCAGTGGTCAGTCCTAACAAATGTTGTTAGAGGGAAGCTAAATTCTAACATTCAAATGTTAACTGAGGCAAAAGCCTAGATTTTATTTTCCAGGTTAGTTCCACTTTCAGGTATAGCAATCCTTTGACAACAAGGAATAGAACTAGGATTAGCAAAATTGCAGTTGTTGGAGGGGTTCATTGGAAATACAGTTTGAGAAAAAGTTAAAACAGCATTAAATGAATATTTGGCACAGCATCATTCCAGAAGACATCCACTTCCAATGCAAGTCATATTCACCAGTGTTAAAAACCTGACTCACTTAACATTGGGCAGGAAACTTGCTATGATGTCATGATCTACCAAAGCATAGTCTCACAATAAGTGTATAATGAAACATGCCTCTGAAAAGGTTTCAAATCAACTCTTAATGGCATGGAATTTGATGGGTTTTATGCTTTCCTTCTCCCTTGTGTTGTTTTTTTTAGTAAGCATCAGCAAAAAGGGGTATTAACAATCTGGGCTTTTGCATATTAATGTGTTTTAAGGGAATCTGTGTTTTGTTTTTGGTTTTTTTTTTGGCCTGTAGTTTGTCCATTGTTGAAAAAATAACAAGGTAGAGATTTTCTCTATTGTGAAGTAATAAAGGGGAATCAGTAATTGCTGACATACTTTTTGTTTGCACTGAACTGAATTTTTTTTAATGAAGTTTTATATTTTGGTGTACAAATCTTAAAAGTCATATTGGTGAGTGATTTCTTTGGTTTTCTTCCAGCCTGCCTCAACCAGCTTCTCATTCCTGTAGGTAAACTCAGGCTTAGTCAAAATTGTCCTAGTTCTCAGTACCCAAAAGTATAAAGACCTTGTCCAACATCAAACAGATTTCTTTTGATCACTTTTGACCTGGCTGGTTTCAAATAGTTTGATAAACATCTTCCAGCTGCATATATGGTTTCTTATTCCTTTTACAAACTTGCATTGCAGAAACGTCTATGTAACTCATCTCACTCTGGGAGCCACATTACTGGCCTGTTCTTGATCCATTCACTCTGAGAAAAAATAAAGATATAAACCCATCCCTCTCTGGTGACCCAAACAGTCTCCTGCCTTCCTTAGGAAAAGAGCTTTCCCTCTGGGAGAAGTTGAACAATAACATACACAAATGCTGAGGGAGCCCACATACCAGCATGCTATATTCATCAATATATATTTTACAATTTCCTAAATACTAAACAATTGCCAAGACACCTGAGGAGAATCAGTAACCAGAAAAAAAAGTCCAGGCTGCCTGTGCCTTTGTGGCCTTCCATACATTATTACTTTGTCCATTTTGTCTTCATACATATGGCATATATTTCCCTCTCCATCTTCAGATTCACTTTTCTTGTATCAGTTTAATCTCTCTGAAAGACAACTCTTTCTTTGAGATGACTTTCCAAGAACCCCCAAAGTGAATTTTATGTATGCTACTACAACCTAAATTTCAGGTCACTCTGTCTGAAAATTCCACCCAAATTTGATATAATTTGACATAATACTGTATTTTATCGTAGACATTTTTGGCAGACAACTTCTGGCCTTGGTTTGATTGATTGACCTTTGCTGTGTAGAATGGTGGAAAGGACAGGGGCTTAAATTCACATCACAACTTTTGCCACTCAGTTTCAAAATGACCTTGAGTAAATTATTTATCCTGATTTCCTCATCTATTAGAAGACAAGTTGTAAAGATTGAGTTTAACAACAAAGTTCTTAATACCTGCTACCCAGTAATTGACACATTTGTTTTCTTCCCCTCTCTGAAACCTTGTTTAAAGACTTTTGATTAACTCTGGATCCTTAAGGTCCACTGTATCAGGCACTTCTTTGCCTTTCAGCTGCATCTCATTCAGTTATTAGACATTTATTTGGTGCTTGCTGATGGTGACTGAGCTTACAGAGACATGCTCCTTGATTTCCACAGACTTACTCTCATCGGTCTCCTAACCATTCACTTTCCTCCAGGGAACCTTTTTACTTATCCTTTCTTGAGCACTCAATCCAGTTTTTACTCCTTGCCTTTTTTGTCTTGATGCATGTGTTTGTTCCACCAGAACTGCCATTTCTCTGCTTATCTAAAAAAACCCTTCTGTGAAGATTGCTCTGGATCCTCTTCCACCAAAGTGGTAATACTTTTCTTTGAAGTCTTTCAGTATCTATGTCTTTTGCTTTAATATAGTGTCTGTCCTATACTGATTTAGGTTGGGCTGACTAAAGAAACAAGTGGTGGTGTAGGGAATTATACCTTTTGCATTCATTTGAATACTCCCAAAGCTTCTGGCATCTTCGTGAATGTTCACTGATAATTTGTTGGATTAGTAATTGCATTACTAGTTACTCTAGATGCACGAAATTAAAAGTAAGGAGATCACAGCCCTCAGTTTGAAAACTACTCAGACATCTAAGTTAATTAAACTACAAGGGAAACCTACAATTGCTATTTTTAGTAGAAAAAAATCATTAACATCCTTTTAATGGAAAATACCAACCTAGAATATTGGAAGAGGGATGGTTCTTTATAATCTTGTCATGTAGAGATAGCATCATCTGGTAACCTAGAAATAATAGCTTTTAAACTATTTTTAGCTATTTAACCAAATAGGATCATAAGCTATTATTTGTAGCTAATATCTCCTTTCGTAACAAAGTAGTAAATGTAAGTAAAGTATATCCCCGAGTTGGGTAAGTCATACTAGTAAATTATGGAACATGAGGAGTGGGGAATGGGAACCCTGGATGTCTAGCCTGTTAGTCAAAAGTAAAGATAGCCTGGGATTTGTGGCTGGCATTGGGAGTGGGATGGTTTTTTGGGATTGAGCACTTTAACTTGTGCGATCTGAGTTACCTCCAGGTAGATAGAGTCAGTTGAAATGAATTGTTGGACACCCACTTGGTGCCAGGGAATTGATGAATTGACTGGTGTTAAGAGGAAACGCTGTGCTCAGTTGCATTGACTGAAGGTGATGTAAAATATCAGCAAAACATAAACTAGAAAAACTTGTGTCTACAATTAAAGCTATATTAAAATAATATGAGGTTAGGAATTCCAAGCCTAATTGTGAATTTTGTCATTTCTGGTACAAAAAGCATTTAGTTCAGAAAAGTCTTAAGCTCTGTTTGTGAAAACTTGTAGAATGTTCAAATTATTACTTCCCTCAGTTTCTCTGGTTCAACAAGTAGTAGGAGTTAAAATATTTAGAATTTTTTAACTTATGCAAGTTCTAAAGTTGCAGAAGTTCTTCTGATCTTTTATTCTTTAAAAGATCAGTATTTGAATTCTAGATGAATGCCATCATTCAGTGACCTCAAGTCTATGACAGAGTTGTTTTTTTTAATGTGGTAATATTTTGTTATTTATTATGACAGCTTTATTGAGATATACCATACAGTTTACCCACATCATCATGATAATTTTAGAACATTTTCATCACCTGAAAAAGACACCCCATAGCCTTTAGCCATCACTCTCCAAACCCCAGTTCCCTGCCTTTACCCTAGTTAACCACTAATTTTACTTTCTGTCTGTGGATTTGCCTGTTCTGGTCATTTCATGTAAATGGAATCATACAACATGTAGTCCTTTGTGAGTGGCTTCTTTCATTTACATGTTTTCAAAGTTCGTTCATGTTTTAGCATTTATCAGTACTGTCAAAAGTTCATTTAAAAAAATAAGTAAAATCAGTGAATCACTTATGTAGAAATTAGTAAGAGTTTACTGTGTATACACCAAAATGACAGTTCATAAACTGGGAACACTCAAACCAAAACATGGAATGAGGCTCAGATATTTGCAATATTGAAATTTCCTTAAACAGAATTGGTAACCTGTCACCCCTTATCAATTTGAGGGAATTATTTTGTTTATGATTTTTAGAAGTGACCCAGGTCAAGTTAACTTCACCTGTCTTGCATAATAAGCTAAATTAAACTTTGCTTGTATGACTGCTCAGGGAGTTTTCCAGACTGGTCACCATTTGTGTTTTATTTTAACAGTTCTTTATTCGTTTTTATTGCCAGATATTCTATTGTATGGATATACCACATTTTGTTTATTCATTTATCAGTTGGTAGACATTGGGTTGTTCCATTTTTTGACCATATGTTTAATGCTCTTGTGAACATTCGTGCACAAGGCTGTTTGTGGACATATGTTTTCATTTATCTTGGATGTCACCTAGGAGTAGAATTCCTGGGTCATACAATAACTTTATATTTAATCTTTTAAGGAACTGCCAGACTGGTTTCCAAAGTGCACCATTTTACTTTCCTACCAGCAGTGATTAAGAGTTCTAGCTTTTCCACATCCTTGCCAATACTATTTGTCTTTTACTGTGTCATACTAGTGGCTGTGAAGTGGTATCTCATTGTGATTTTTATTTACATTTCCCTAATGGCTAGTGAGTTGAGCATTTTTTCATGTACTTACTGCTCATTTGTTCATCGTTTTTAGAGAAATGTTTATTCAGATCCTTCACCAGTTTTTAATTGGGTTTATATTTTTATCATTTAATTGCAAGAGTTCTTTATATGTCTCTAGATATAGATATATCTCTGTGAGATAAGTGATTTGCAAGTATTTTTTCCAATTCTGTAGGTTATCTGTGGCAGTACTTTTGACACCTATGTTTCTTTGGTTTGTTTAAGGAGACTTCCAGGTTAGCAAAAGCCTACAAAGTGGGAGAGTGAGCAGACAATTCAGGGAGGCATAGCCTCTCTGTGAGCAAAGAGAAACAAATCTCCATGGTATGCCTATCATCAAATTTTTATTTATGTAAATTTTAGCTTTCTCTTTATGATATAAATTTAAACAACCAACACAGCAAATAATAGAGCTAAAGGTGAATCTTTGTGATAATACTTGCAAGGTACAAGGTATGAGTTACTTGTTGGCTGACTGGTCTGTTCTTTAGTGCTTGTACTATTGCCTCCAAAACTAATGAAACAGACTAACATAGAGGTCAAAAGATCTATTAGCTAGCTCCACTACATAGCCCTCCAGCCTCCTCAAATATCCTACCCTCTATAACCTATAGATTTTTCTCATCTATAAAATGAGGAAATTGAACAGAAAAAATGTGCTAATTGAATAGAATATCCTTTAAGGTTCTTTCCAGCTTTAGAATGTGATTATATGGTGCAATAATACCTGTGACTTTCTTCTTCTACTTTCTTCTTCCTTTCCTCCATTGTTGAAAAATCTTAGGCCCTGGTATACCTTTTCCTCGAAAGGAATGGAGTTAGATGGATTTGGCAAGTAAAAAACCAGACACAGGTAGATACTTGGTAAAGACATGATAGAATAGCCAGTGCCATCTGTGTGGGTTTGCTTATGGATTAGAAGAGCATGGCCTGTGCATCATCAGTGAGGCAGAGCTAAAGGATGAAATAATTTACACACCTGCTGTGGGTGTGGCTAGAGGTGAAGGGACTGTCAGGAATGAGTCCTTGATTGTATCCGTGGAAGTTTTCAGAGATCATTAGAGAAGAAGCAAGCTTTCAGAGGTTAGTTGTGTCAAAAGGTGAAATCAAAACCTAGGCTGTAACTAGTAAGAAAAATAGGACCATAAGAAAAGAAACATCTGAAAAGGCCTAGAAATTGTGAGGTAAGTGTACTTTCTTTTGTTTAGTCTTTTTCTGGAATGATTATTATTTATTTTTTAATGTTTGTTTATTTTTGAGAGAGAGAGAGAGAGAGAGTGTGTGTGTGTGTGTGTGTGTGTGTGTGTGTGTGTAAGTGGAGGAGGGACAGAGAGAGAGGGAGATACAGAATCTGAAGCAGGCTCCAGGCTCTGAGGTGTCAGCAGAGAGCCTGACACAGGGCTCGAACCCACAAACTGTGAGATCCTAACCTGAGCGAAAGTTGGACACCCAACCGACTGAGCCACCCAGGCGCCCCTCTGGAATGATTTTTAAAAGTTTTCAGGGCACTAAAAGTTTATCATTGGTCCCCAAGTTCAACTGAGATATTTGCCAGAACTTCAGACATTGTGGATAGAGACAAGGAAATTTAAGACACCTGTAAGGCAAGCTAGCTATGGAAGAAGAGTAGGAGAAAGGTCACTGAGATTCAGGTCCATTTGCCAGTGTTTGGGAACTTCGAGTCCCACCAGCCAACAAAAGTACTTAAAGTTTTCTTGTATTTGACTGGTCTACATGATATTACTATTCAGACATTATTGTAAATAAAGCACATGTGAAAAGCAAAAAGTAGAATTCAGACTGGCAGAGAAAAGCTTGGAGATTTAAGTTTAGCCCTTCTCTCCCTTATGAATATGGGTCTTTGTTTCATTATAAAAATAAATCACCATACTCAGAAAACATGGAGGTTTTGTCTTTAATGTCTTCTTAGAGTTAAGAAAACTATATTCTCTCAGGAGACTATTTGGTATAAACAGAGAGCTTGAAATACATAAGGAACTTTTATAGTCTTAATGCTTTAATTTTAATCATTAAGGTAATTCATGATGATAGCATATGAGCTATTAATATCCCATTTACCTTAGTTGTTGAGCAAGAAACACACTCCCAAAATTAAGAGAGTTGGTGTGTTGGTCTAAAGACTGGCAGGTCCTCAGGTTTTGTTGTAGAATCAAGTTTAAGGCATAGTCAGTCACAGACTGCATTCTATTTAGTATGAGTATTGAACCTGTCATGTCCGGCTTCTTGAGCGGTTTCATCAGCCTGGAGTCACATGACAAGGCAGGATCACCAAATAGCAAAATCTTAGAATATGCCCAGATCATTTTTACAGATACGTTTCCTGGACTGGACATGCATCTACACCAGTTAAACAAAAGCAGGATACCGGAGCAGATTTACTTCACAGTAACCTTAAAGGCCTGCTGCCAGCAGAATGGGCAAAAGAAACATAACGCAGACTCACTGAAGAACAGCTTCAGGGCAGGTGACACAGATAGGGAATGCTGGGAAGTAGCAGAAGTAAACTTGCAGCTATAAGATAGAGGGAGATTTAATTTGTGCCAAGGCATTAGGTGACAAGGTATTATTAGACTTAGGCCAATCAAAAGCATTTCTTTTTGTGTAAGAGAATATCAGACCCTAGATTCGAGTTGGACAACAGTTTAATGGGTGGAGAGTATAGATGGTTTGCATAGGCAGCTTATTGAGCAGGTATAAACCAGCATTTATTCTTATGACTTAAGTAGCATGTTTTTTAAAAATCTTAAATTAAGCACAAAGCAGATTCACCTTTGACTGTGTTAAGGAATAGACGAGTTCCATATACAACCCTTCACCATAAGAAAACACATTTCTTGAATGGGGGAATTTGGAGTAGCAAGAAGTTAACTCTTCAGATGAAGTTTACAAGGAGGATGATTTAAAAGCAGCTGAAGTCTGTACTGAAGGGTGTGCCCAGTAGCTATTTGATGAAGCTTAAACAATACCAACTCGCCTCTGGATATGGCTGTTGATTCTCTATGTTCGTGAGCACCAAATGAATCTAATTTATATTAAAATACAAAATTAGAGATTAAAAAAACATGATCAGTTGAAAATGTGATCAAATGTTCACCTGTTCTTATGCTTGGGATAATGTAGTGTTTTGTAACAAGACCAAAATAGTCTGATTCATTAGATAGTGCTAAACAGACACTGTTTCTTTACATATGAATTGTGTCGATGCATCTGTGTTTTTTAATGGAATGTTTCTTAACAATATTATACCAAACTGTTAAAAATAGGCTATTACACTATGATGAAAGGGTATTTCAGTATCTTAGTTATACTTCTGACATTTTTAGATTATGTAGTTAATTAAGTCAGCCTTTTAAGAAATAGAATACTGCCTTTTCAGGTATCTTATTCCATAACTTGAAATTAAGCCTGTGTTAAAAACTGTTCTCTGCTTCCCTCTTACTTCCGTTTCTTCCCATTTGGGCCACAGACTTCCTTAGGGAGGAGGTGAGGGAGAAGTGAGTTCTCACTTCAGCCAATAGAATTTAGAATTATATAGTGTTTACCTATTTTGCGTAAGACAAGCCCACCCACACACATTGCGAAGTGCTTAAGTGAAAGAACCCTGAGCAGGCAGCTATTCAGTGTGTGATTGCAAGTGTAATTGGGAGATGCTTTCATACTATTTGGATTTTATCTTCTGCTGTGAAGGTTGTTTATCTAGCTTGTGGTGATATAGCGATGGAATAAAGAGGTAGGTATTCTGTAGCTTAATGTTAAGTGTCACATTGTCAGTGCTTCAGGCTTTTAGGTAAGGTTGTTATAGGAATGATTTGAATCATAATCAGATTGCTTACGTTTAATTTTTTCACATTCAGCGTTAGAAGTATGTTATGTATGAATTATATTTCCTTCTGTTTTAGGGAAAGGGTTGAATAAATCTCAAGTTCCAAGGCTTTTTGTGTTGTTAGGGAGGCTTTACACTATTAATCTCACCTCCCATCAGTCCTAAAGAAAACTAACTGCAGGTGTTTATTGCCCATTGACTACAGATACCTGAAAACTCTTCATTTGTAATATTTTTCCAGTCCAAGCTAGAGTATGTAGTTTTTTACATGCTTTAGAACTTAATGTTGTCCATTGTTTTCTTTTGAATTACAAATTTGAGAATTATGTTGCTCTCTGTTGGAAGGCAGAGTGATGGTGCTGTTATTGTACTTTGGTTAGCTATTAACAGCTTATTCAGAATCATGTCTTTTGACCGTAAATCTCCTCTTGAAATCCTCTCAAAGAGATCTAGGCCTTTGAGAGAACCACAATTTACTATTTAGACATTTTCACAAGATAGGGAAAATTATAAAGATTTTGTTTAATATTGACAGTCTTGCTTTATAAGGATTTTAAGTAATGTTTCTACTCTGAATGTTTTGTTGTTCTTCCACTGATATGATAGGAAGAGGTTTAATAATTTTAGATCTGATAATTTTAGATCTGATGATTGATGAGAGGAGATGCTTTCTGCTATAAAATGAACAATCATAAGTTCCCCAGTATTCTTTTCTGAAGCATTGTGTTTTCATTTAAAAAATGGTTATAATTGAGATTTTGTTTCTTTTTATAGGAAATTTATTAAAAATGGAATCTGTTTATTAGAGTACTGCTGCCCAGTAATGTGTGTTCATTTTTTATCAAATTTTCTAATCAGTTTGTGAGAGGGAAGTACTCACTCTCTTGTACATGTATAAAATGGAAATCAGTAACAAGAGAATAGTTGCAAATTAGGAAAAACTGATCATAATAATTTTACATAATTGGGGTATTTGTAATGTGATAATAAACATTAATCCAAGTGGAGAGAGGAAATTTGTAGAAATACCTCAGCTATATGGATGTATCATTTTCCTAATGAAAAGAGTTAAATAGGAATACCACACTGAATGATTTAAAATATTCACTCTGCTAAAAAATAGATGTTCTTAGCCTCCCACACACAATGTCTCTAAATTACTGCTATAAAAATTTATGGGAAAAACATTATGATTTGGTCAAAGAAAGATCAGCTGCTACTTCTGAGAACTTTTCATGAACCAGAAACTTTTTTTATTAGTGAGATTAATAATAGTTGTCATCTTTTAATGATTATCTCTTTCTATAGGTAGCTGATCTTACTGTTAAAACAGTATTGGAGATTCATTTGTAATTTGAATTCTCAACTACAGTTTTCTTTTTTCAGTCCTTTTTAATAGAACTTATAATGGTATTACAAAACTATTATAAGTTAAAGTTCACTTCCCTGTAAGAGCAGCAAATACGTATATGAAATCTGTCTTGACTTAGGTGTACTATTTTTCCCCTATTAAAAATCAAACATTTATACAACATTCAACTTTGAAACTAACTGTGATGATTTTTGAGGACTTTGATTGTATTTCAGAGCCTGTTACATATTATAGGTAGTAGAAAACTAGAACTTAAATGTTACCATATTTACCTACAAAAAATCAATTGTAAACATTTGTTTAGATACTAAGAAACAAAGATGAATCTCTGAGAAAAGAAATCTAAAGTGATGGAGCAGTATCACCATAAATGAGCTGTGTATTATTAAGACCTACTTTGTATGCCTAACTAAACACATACTAGGTATTTAGCAAATACTTAAAAAATTTTTTTTTACTCTCACAGTTTGAATAATTTTAAGAGACCCAAAAGTCTATGACTTAAGTATACAGTGAGTAAACTGAGCAGATGGCCCAACATCCAAATCTCAAAGCAGCTTTGTTGTTCTTGCTCAGTCCTAGTGACAAATTCTATGAAGTATGAAAAATATTGTCACCATTTTATAGGTAGAGAAAATCATGTACTATAGAATAGGAGATTTGAGAATTCATGAAGAACCTGGATCTAGCCCTCATGACTGTCCAGGGCCAGAGTTCTCAGGGTTGACCCTAGGCAGTCATAATTGTCTCCTCTAGTTTGAAGAAAACACTATCATTTATGAAGTAATCAGTGAATAATTCAGGAAAGTCCTTGACTTTGTAGCTTTTCAAGATTTTGTTTAATGAAATGTATCAGAATTACAGGTTGATGCTGCTTATTCCTAACTCTTGCTCCCTTCTGTTCCTTTTCATAAATTCTTTTAGACCAGGATTCATGTGTACAGGTGGACAGAGCTCAAATTCAAATACTGTTAAAGATTTCAGTTACATGTAAATGTACATACATTAACTGAATTTACATGTATAACTGATTTAATCCCCAGAACAACCTTATGAGAAAGGAACTATTATAAACCCTCGCTTTATAGATAAGAAAATTAAATGTAAATGCATGAATTCAGGAACTATGATATTATTGCATATACAAAGTGTTTTCTTTAAAGCTTTTTTTTAAATAGTTATTTTTGAGAGAGAGAAAGAGAGAGAGTGTGCACGCCACTGGGAGAAGGGCAAAGAGAGAGGGAGACAGGATCTGAAGTGGTCTCTGTGCTGTCAGCACAAAGCCCGACATGGGGCTTGAACTCCCAAACCATGAGATTGTGACCTGAGCTGAAGTGGGATGCTCAACCGACCAAGTCACCCAGGTGCCCCCAAAGTGTTTTCTAATAAAGCCACAGCATTAATGGTAAAGTTGCCCTTAATAACGTTTTTTAATAGTGTGCATAAGGTTTTTTTTTTTTTAAAGGAAAATCCATGAAACATCGTTCTGCAAAAATCTGGTCAGTGTGGTTATGAATCTGTTATCACTCAGTCCGTCAAGTGGCCACACTTGTGTAGTAACAACTTTCTTGAGCAAGGGGGCTGTGGATGGGCAGTTTGATATCAGAGAAAGAATGTGAGACATGGGAGGCGCTGTGACTTGACAGGACCAGCACAGCTTGGATGTATTGCACCTTTAGATTGGGAGAAAGCTGAAAGGAGGAGGCGAAGTCTGAATCTTGAATTCATTAAAGGGCTGTTTTGTGTGTTCTATTTTTGTCTCTTTTTTACTTTTTATTTTGAAGTAATTTTAGCCTTATAGAAAAATTGGAAAAATAATTCAAGTTTACATATACCCTTTACTCGGCTTTCCCTAATGTAAACAGTCTAAATAACCAGATTGTATTGATCAAAACCAGGAAATTAACACTGGTACAATATTATTAACTAAACTATAGACCATATTCAAATGTAAACATTTTCCACTAGTGTCCTTTTTCCGTTCCCGGATCCAGTTCTTGATCCCATATCCCAGGTAGTTATTGCATCTCCTTAACCTCTTCCAGTTTGGGAGTTTCTCAGTCTTTGTCTTTTATGACTTTGGCACTTTGACTGAGTACTGATAGTTATTTTGTGGAATGTCTGTCAATTTGGGTTGGTCTGATGTTTTCTGATAATTAGATTGAGGTTATACCTTTTTTGGCAGTATACCATGGAAAAAAGTGATGTGTCCTTGGTGCATCATAATCAAGGCATACATGATCTCAAAATGTCTTAATATGGATAATGTTATCCTTGATCAGTTGGTTAAAATGGAGTCTGTCAGGTTTTCCCCACTATGAAGTTTCTGTTTTCTCCTGTATAATTAATAAATTTCTTGGGGGAGATATTTTGAGACCATTGTTGTTGCTTTTTTTTTTTTTTTTAATGCATATAACTTGGCCAGTGTTTCAAAAAAAAATAAGGACTAGAGAAACCCAGAAATATCTAGGAGTAATTTAACTGTTCAAATAATTATTACATAATACTCTTTTTGGAAGAGCCCATAAGATTAATATGGTTTGGTTTACTCTTAGAGATTAAAAAGATGACCGTGGACTCATTGTTGCATTTTTAATGGCTGGAAAAGTGGTTGGGAAAAATCCATTTTATTCATCTTTTCCAGGTTTAAATTTTACTCAAGGGACATTTAAATTAAGCTTTAAACAGTTCATTGAATTACTGAGAAATTTAAAATATCTAGTCAATATTGTAGTTTATTTCCATGTTAAGACAGTAGAATTTATGTAAGTTCTGTTTAATATTTTATAGTAGGAAGAGTTGAGGCATTTTCTTGTGTGTTGTTTAGTTTCCCATTGTAGTTCTCCCCTGTACCCACCACCCACATGTACTTTTAAACTCAATTATTTCAGCAGTTCCAGAGAACTAGCTAGAGTTTGAGTTGTAACCTTAGGTTTCTTATCTATAAAATAAGGGTTGTAATAGTTCCTACCTCATAAAGTTGTTCTGAGGATTAAATCAGTTAATACATGTAAAGTGCTTAGGACAGTGCTTGGCACAGAGACAGAACCCAGTAAATGTTAGCCACTATGAAAAAAAAAAGGTAGCATAAGCATGAGTTGACTGCCAGTGTTGGGTGCTGACTTTAGAAAATGATAGAATTTTCCATGAATATACTTTTATCCGATGTTTTTGTTCCAAATAGCTGTCAAATCCCACTGAATTTGCTCCTTTCTGCAGACTTTTGTTCGGGACTTTAGTGGTTAAACCTAGGGGAATTTCTAGTCTTGCTTTCTGAGAAGCATATTACCATTTTCAGAACTTCAGTAACCTGAAAGGGTCGCATACAGGCCAAGTATGGGCAGGGACAGTACAAATGTTTGAGGCCTTAGTTGTGTCTTTTTAAATACACTTCTAGGGGCACCTGGGAGGCTCAGTCAGCTAAGCATCCAACTTCAGCTCAGGTCATGATCTCATGGTTTGTTTGTTCGAGCCCCTCATCCAGCTCTGTGTTGACAGCTCCTGGAGTCTGCTTCAGATTTTGTGTCTCCCTCTCTCTGTCCCTCCCCTGCTCACATTGCCTCTCTCTTTCTCTGTCTCTCTCTCAGAGATAAATAAAACATTTTTAAAAATTTTTAAATAATACATTTCTAGGTGTAGGGGATCAAGTGATCATTGAGGTCAGCCAATCAGGAATACTGCCCTGCAGTTTTTTCTTGCTTGTCCCTTTTTAGGGAGTACCTGAAGGCGTTCACCCATAAGCTATCTTGACTCACTTCAAATACATATTTTTCTTCCTGATGGTACCAGGAATTTGCCTTAGTGTAATAACCTGCTTTTCACCTGACGTTCCTTTCTCCCTTTCCATTTTTTAAACAACCATACAAAGTCCATTTCATTTACTGAAGTGTTTTTTGTTGATTGCTACCAGGAAACAGGATTGACAAATAAAGTGAGCAGTAAGGAAGTGACAAAGTTTCAAACAGTCTCAAAAAACACTAGTCATAGTTGCATAGTTGTTACTAGTCTATACTGGAGTGTAACTTGTTTAGTTTATCTTACCCAGCTATACTTCCTAGTTTCTCTCCTAAATGGTCCCATGATAAGGCCTTCTATTCTTATGTAGGAGTTAGCCCCCACCCCCCAATCTTGGGTGGGATTTGATTGGTGGTATCAGAAAACCCAGACTACTTAACTTAGAGGTGCCACAGTTTCTCAATTTATAAAACGGGGATAAATGATTATACTTGATATAGTTGTGATAGAAATTAAATGAGTTAATGTATGTTGAATTAAGATATGGGTTTCAGTTCTAGCTTTGCCAGATATTACCTGTTTGACCTTGAACCCAGTCAGTGGCCTTTCTGACTGACACACTCAGTTCCCTTATCTGGAAAATGGAGTTAATAAGACTTTGCTCTCTAATTCACAGGGCTATTGTGAGGGTCAAGTAAAATAATCTTATATGAAAGCACCTTGCTAATTAACATTCTGTGCCAGTGCAAGATAGACTTTAATCCAAGGTTGATTCAAATTGACACCCCTTTTGATTTAAAAAGATTTCCCCATGCTTTCCAAAGCTTGCTTTTAATTTCTCTAGATATGGACCCCCTAGGTCGAAAAGATATTTGCTTATCTGGCCTTCACAGATTAGCCTTTCCCTAAATGTCAGACTACCTAGCACTGGCCTATAAAACTACTTCTGTGGCCACCCCAACTTCAGTCCCTTTCCACTCTCTCAAGCAACCACTTGAGAGAGGTTGCTACAGTATTAAAATATTTTAAATGCACAGAAATATTAATAATTAATCAGCATCAAGGTAAGATGATAGTTCTTCGATTTTCACTTCCAGCCACTCTTCTCGATTCTAATAAAATGCTGAAACTGCAGCTACTTTCTAAGCCATTGCCTTCACTAACAGAAGGCTTAGCAATAACCCTTTAAGACATCAATATGACGTAAGAAAGCAAATATTTATTAAATATCTTACTCTGTGCCAAGCACTATGTCAAAAAATAGGGGAAATCCCCCTCCTAAAAGCAAATTGTAATCCTCAATTTGAGATTAGAACAGTGGTTCTCATAGGGTGAAAGGTGGGAAGGAGAGTAAGATATGGGGGGTTGGGGGGGAAGGTGGGACATTTTTGATCATTACAACTAGGAATGCTACTGGCATCTAGAGGGTGTAAAGGCCGGGTATTACAGAACCTCCTGCGGTGAACAGGCCAGCCACCCCACAATGTCAAAATATCAGTAGTGCCAAGGTTGAGAAACCCTAGTTTAGAGGAGCAGATATTGTCTGTGGGAAAGATGTTAACTGCTTTCCCATCAGGATGAAAATAATGTTGTCCCTATAAGTGGTAGAATATCAGCATGTCATTTGGCTATCCTAACAGGGAAGACTTGGGTGTTCACACATGAGGTGCCCTGTGTCTTGGGAAGGAGAACATGAACTTTAGTTCCTCTGTTGCTGTATTAAAAGCTAAAAGTCACTGACAAGCAGTAGTAACCTCATACTCAATTGTTTCTTCTTTCTTTCCTTTTATGGAAGAATGCTGCTTATTAATCCTGCTGATTATAAAAGAAGGAAGATGATTAGATTTTCACTCTTAACCAAGAAACTGCTATAAATTCACCTCCCTTCAGTCATCACTTTAATTGATTTCATAAAATGGCTCCATCACAAATATACCAAAACAGTTCTGTTTGAGTCATCCTTTTGAAATCATCCAAAGGGGAACTCTAGTGTAGATGAGAATCTGTTTGTCAGAGATAATATATGCAATCCACATTATGTTCTTCATCATAAAGAAGCATTTCCTGTTTTAAAACATTTTCCTTTTATTTTTCCTCAGCATCCCTTTATACCTGCTCACTTCCCCACCAAAATAGAAGTGTTCAAAAGATGATGTAAATATCTACGTAAGATTAGTTTTGTTCTTTGCTTAGTGTTTGTTTTGCTTTTTATTTTTCAGGGCAGGGATTTTGTATTTGTGTTTAGTAGGTAGTAAGCAAAAGGCTGTGTGCAATGTAAATAATAAAGGAAAAAATGTGTAATGTTGAGAGAGCAATCTGAAAAAAGATTAATTTCCCAGTTTTCCTTCTTAAATGAAACTGACAATTATATATTATAGAAAGTCATTCCTTGAGAAGAGTTGATATTAAAACAATTGTACTTCACTGGCCTTTAAAAAACAAATTATTAGAATGTTTTATTAGTCAAAGTAATGAGACTCTTTCTTAGAAATGTATATTTTATGGCTCATTTTTTTAAAAAGTTTTTCTCCACCTATACAGAAAATAACACTGGGACCCCTGGGTGTCTCAATTGGTTAAGCATCCGACTCTTGGTTTCGGGTCAGGTCATGATGTACTGGTTTGACAGTTCAAACCCCATGTCAGGCTCTTTGCTGCCACCATAGCTTGCTTGGGATTCTCTCTCTCTCTCTCTCTCTCTCTCTCTCTCTCTCTCTCTCCTTCCCTCTCTCTCCTTCCCCCTCTCCTCCCCTCCCTCTCTACCTCTCTCCTTCTCTCTGGCCCTCTCCTGCTCGTGCTTTGTCTCTCTCAAAATAAATAAACTTAAAAAAAAAGAACACTATTCTAGAATAGGTTTCTTTAAAAAAATTTGTTTAACTTGGGAAAGTCCCTGCTGATGAGAACATGCTTACTTTTTAAGGATCAAGCAGAGCTTTAAAATAATAAGTATTATATATAGAAAACAGCCTTATTATTTTAGCAAGATTTTTTTCTGTCATTTTTTTCCCCGTCTCAGAATTAGGGGCATTATTTAATATTAGTTTTGTTAGATCATCACATTGGGATAGAACTGAACATATGTGGTCAGACCAACTAACTTAATTGAATATCAACAGGTAGAGCCAGTAATTGAGTCATTAGAATTTATACATATACTCATTTCATATTCTCAAGTGACTGAATTTAGGAATTAATTTTGAAGAACTCTGTATCTTATTTAGATTTTAAATACAGAGAATATATAAAGAGAGTGAGTCCAAGAGCACTATCCAGCAACTGGGTTTTGTTAAAGATTTTGAACCATTGTGAAAATCATGGCTCTTCAGAACATGTAAAGATTCTGACAACGTTTTTCCAACAGTCACCTATCACCATGTTTTAGAACTGCAATTGAAGGTTCCTGGTGAAGTAGCTATCGTGGCAAATGTTATTCATATCATAGTTTAAGAATACCAGTTTAATATAGCATTGATGATATGCCATTGGAATTTAAGAAAACTGTTTTATCTTGGGTCATTTAACTGTATAAACAATACTACTAGACTGTTTTATTATAGGTTTTAGATTATTAGATACAGAAATAGAAGCCAAGTTTGAGTGTGTTCTGTGATTGAAACTTTGATATCACTGATTAAATATCCCCAAATCAGGCCTTCTAATGTATCTAAGCAGAGTAAGAATAAGTATAATTGGAAATCTATTGTTTTTCTTGGCTAATTAGGCCAAGGGCTCCAGGAAGTATAGAATGGTCGTTATATGCTAGCCCTACTCTAGTTACTTGTCAAAACTAAAAATTGTTCCTTTTGCTGTAGAGGCAATGGGGCCAAATCTACAGTCCTATATGTACATTACTTGTAAAGTCTTATGTTAGAAGCAGATGGTCTCATATTTTTTACAGCTCCAAAATTCTCATCATTCTACTTTAGTCCCATCATTTTTAGAGATGAAGAAACATTGCTTTGTTCAAAGAGAGCTAGAAGTAGAACATGGGCTAATATTTGCTGGCCGTGTTATATGCTAGTGTCAGCCAAATATGGGCATTCATTTATATCACTTTCAGATTTCAGGTTTGTATACTTACTATTTAGTACCATTTAAATTGACTTACCTCTTTAAGTAAAGTTTTTTTTTTAAAGGAAGGTTTTACTACTATAAATGGAAATTATCACTTCCTAAAATTACAAAGTAACTCTAAATAGGAGTCCAAATCAAGACAAAGCTATGTTACTAAAATTTAATTTAAACCTTAAATTTAATTCTTATTATTAGATTTTTAATTCTTGCTGTTCTTGGTCAGAAATGTGTCAAAGCAGTGTTTTCATATTTGATGGCAGTACCTTAATTGTCTAAGAAGAAAGGCACAGTTACAGCTTCTAATTAAGCTGTGCTTAGTGTTTTATAATGGGATGCTTCTTTATGGGGGAAATAAGAATGTACGAATTTTTGTTTGTACATTAAGGGACGATTTAATATAGTTCAGAAGGTCTTGTTATATGGAACCAAAATTTTTCTTTAGTTAATTTGACTTAATTTGTCTTAAAACTCTTAAGTTTTCACACTGAAGGTTTTAGATAGCTTTATATTGTTTCTTTTTCTAAATGAGGGATAAGATCCGTATAGTTTTACTAAAATAAAACATTTCTCTGGGGGGAAGTTCATCTGGGAAGATGAGAGGATTTTATAGTGTATTTGAATGTTGGAAATGTATGTTTTTTGAAAATAGTTCTTAAGCATGGGGGTTCCTGAGTGGCTCAGTTGGGTGTCCGACTCGGGTCAGGCCATGATCTCACGGTTCATGGGTTCAAGCCCTGGGTCAGGCTCTACGCTGAAGCTCAGAGCCTGGAGCCTGCTTCAGATTCTGTGTCTCCTTCTTTCTCTGCCTCTCCCCTCACTTTCTCTCTCAAAAATAAATAAACATTATAAGTAGTTATTAAGCATGTTTTATTTCTTTAAAATAATTAGTTTTTTTTAATTTACTAGTAAAAATTAATGTGTCTGAATTGCTGGTCTAAATGTGTATGTCAGTTACAAGAGATAAAAGAAGGTGAAATGGCTAAGCCTTCTCCTTTTGCTTGTTCTTACTAATTGGGCTACAAATAGTCTGGGTTGTCTTCTCTCTGAAAGTGCTGCTGTAGAGGCTGTATTTAACTGTACTTTAGAAAGGCATTTTTCTTTCATGAGTGTCCTGTGAAACCTGTTGGTGGAAGTAAAAACCCAGGAGACTGTCATGGGTTAGCTAATAAGAGTTTTGTTGTGAAACCTTTGTAACAGGTCTAACAAGAAGACCATAGAAAGAATAGATGCAGGAATACCTGATCCCATTAAACTACTGATGAAGAGACATGATAGTATTATGGGTTATTGTAACAATTTCTCTGGCTTATCAGAAGTGTTAGTGTTGTTTTCCATATGTGTGTCAAATTTATAGTTTTTAATAAGGCTTTTTTTTTTTTTTTTTTTTTAAGAGAGAGCACTTGCGAGCAGAGAAGAGGGGCGGGGGATAGGGAGAGAGAATCTTAAGCAGGTTTCATGCTCAGCACAGAGCCTGATGCAGGGTCTCAATCCCATGAGCCTGGGATCATGACCTGAGCTGAAATCAAGAGTCAGATGATCACCTGATTGACTCACTCAGACACCCCTTAATTAAGGGCATCTTTACACAATTTCCCCCAGTAGTAATATCTTGCAAAACTACAGTAAAATACCACAACCAGAATATTGACATTGGTAAAGATATAGAACATTTTCATTCACCACAGGGGTCCTTCCTATTCTCCTTTTGTAGGCACACCCACTTCCTTTTTACTCCCACCCCCTCCTTAACTCTTGGCAAACATTTATCTGTTTTCCATTGCTATAATTCTGTCATTTCAAGAATGTTATATAAATAAAATCATTTGTGTAATCAATTGAGGTTGGCTTTTTTTATTCAGCATCTTTCTCTAGAGATTCATCCATGTTATTTCATATACCAGTAGTTTATTCCTTTTCATTGCTGAGTACTATTTCACAGCATAGATGTACAACAGTTTAATCAGTCACTCAGTAAAGAATATCAGGATTGTTCCCAGTTTTTGGCTATTATGAATAAGGTTGCTATAAATATTTGTGTACAGATTTTGTAACATATGTCTTCATTTCTTTAGGATAAATGCCCGGGTGTACCATATATAATTGTCTTCAATATTTCCTTTACATGCATTTAGAACCACACCAGACAGTGTTAATAATTTTTGCTTTAACTTTCAGACATAATGTAGAAAAGCTTATTGTATTTACCCATACTTTTACTTACCATGTTGTTTCTTCTTTTCTGGTGTTCCAAGGTTCTTCTCTTTTATCATTTCTCTTAGAGAATTTACTCTAGCCATTCTGTTAGGGTAGATCTATTGGTGACAAATGTTCCCTCACCTGAGACTGTCTTGATTTCTCCTCCATTTTTGCTGGGTATAAGATCCTGGGTTGACAGTTCTTTTAGCAAACCTGAAAAAAATGACCTCCTTTCTTATGATTTCAATAGTGACTGATAAGAAATCCACTCTCATTCCAATTGCTCTTCCTGCCCCATAAGTAAGGTGTAATTTCTCTCTGATTGCTTTCAAGATACTTTCTTTGCCTTTAGATTCCAGAAGTTTAATTATGATGTATCTTGGAGTGGATTTTTTCAGGTTTATGCTGTGTGAGATTTGTTCAGCTTCTTGAATCTGTGGTTGTGTTCCTCTTTCTAAATTTGGTAAGTTTTGGCCATTATATATCTTTGACTGCTTTTTTAGCTCCCTTCTCTTTCTCTTCTCTCTCTGGGGTCCAGTGATACAGACCTTAGATCTTTTGCTATGGTCTCACAAGTCTATAAGACTCCGCTTGCTCTTTTTTCTCTTTGTTTCTTTGTTTCTTTCTCTTCCTTCCTTCCTTCCTTTCTTTCTTTTCTTCTCCTTCTTCATTCTTCTTTATTCTCCTTCTTTCTTCTTCTTCTTTGGGTCTTTTCTCTCTTATTTCTATCTTCCAATTCACTGATCATTTATTATGTCCCTTCTATTCTGCTGGTGAGCCCATCCTAAAAAGTGAGCTTTTAAATCTTGTTTTTTTGTCAAGACTTTCTGTATTTTTGTTTGTCCCAAATATGTTTGTGATTGCTTATTAAAACATTTTTATCATGGTTGGTTTAAAATCTTTGTCAGGTAATTCTGACATCTCTGTCATCTCAGCTTTGGTATTTATTAATTATCTTTTTGCATTGTCTTAAGTCTTCCTGGTTCTTACTACAATGAATGGTTTTCTATTGAAACCCAGCTGTTTTGTTATTAAGTTCTGAGACTCTGGATGTTATTTAAACCTACTGCTTCCACTGTCTTTTTCTGACACTGCTTTGGCAGGGGAATAGGTACTGCCTCCTTATTACTGCCATGTAGACATAGAACTCCAGGCCCCCTACCCAGCCTTCATTGACATCCAAGGGAAGGAGATCCTTGTTACTGTCAGGTGAGGTTGGAAGTCCAGGCTCCCCGTATGGCCTCCACTGACACAGTTAGAGTAGGAGTGGGGACATGTTACCAACCAGTAGGGTGGAAATCCTAACTCCCTACTTAGCTGCCCTCACAGTTCCTTGGTTGTCAGGGGCAAGGGACTCTTCATTAAGGCCTCCTGAGGTGGACATCAAAGCTCCCCACTTGACTCTTGCTTGTATGGGCAGGGGTAGGGCCAGTGGTTTCTGTGGTGGTTGGCTACAGTAGAGTGCCTGTTGTCAAAAGTTACATGTCTTGCTAAGGCTGCCCCTTTTTCCTTCCTTTAACTAGAGTGAACAAGGTTTGGGGGTGGCTTCTTTTTGTCTCTGCCAATTGACATTTCCAGATTGCTGGATTCTTCAGCTCTAAATCTGGGATATATTAAGCAAAAAGAAAACCCAGAGAACTCAGCACAGTGTCATTCCTTATGCCCCAAGGTCCCTAGCTGGTCTACTTTCTCTCTACTTTTCAGAGTCGTCTTATATTTTATATATAATATCCAGAGTTTTTAGTTGTAGCTAGTGGAAATAATAGAGAAAAATACTCCTACTCTATCCTCCTAGAAGTGGAAATTTCCAAATTTACATTTTTAAACTATTTAAACAGTTAGACCAAATATATAACCACTATAGGGGAAAATGTCACACACTTTATATATAATGTGATATATTTTGCATAATATTGTGCTCACAAAGACTGCTAGAAAATAACCCTTTTTTTAATTTTTTTAAATGTTTGTTTATTTTTGAGAGAGAGAGTGAGCGGGGGAGGGACAGAGAGAGGGAGACACAGAATCTGGAGCAGGCTCCAGACTCTCAGCTGTCAGCATAGAGTCTTATGCAGTACTCAAACCCATGAACCGCAAGATCATGACCTGAGCCAAAGTTGGACGCTTATCCAGCTGAGCCACCCAGGCTCCCCAATATCTTTATTTTAACTGAAATTTATTGTTCACATTATTAATGAAGACTTTCCCCCTCTAGGAGATAATGCAAAAGGTGTCCAAGGCTCCTGACCAGTGAACAAAGATTTGAGAAAGACAGCCAAGCTCATGTTTTCTCCTGACCAAGAAAATCATCCATCCAAAGCACCAGTAAAATATGGTGAACTCATTGTCTTAGGGTAAGTTTCCCCATTTGATGAGACATAAAATTGAATAATACATAGTAATTTTGGCATCTAAATTAAAACTACTTTTTAGAATGTATTTCCTACCTATTTTCAAAAACAGTTTAAAAGCTACAAGATAATATTACCTCAAAATAATGTCGATAATATTAAATCAAGAAACTCTTTTAATTCTCATTTTTATGCCATCTCTTATAAGTGCTCTAATATGCATAAACTTTGCCTCACCCTCACCCCCAGAAAGCACAAAGCTTCTTAAAGATAAAATAATGTATTTATCTGAAGTCATATAGTCATTACATATGTATTCCCTAGCCCATCTTTTAGAAAAGTTTGCCTTAGCTGACTTTACCAAAATCCCTTCCCCCCTTTAGGTCATTTCACATAGGTTAGCATTTATGTGTTCCTTTGTCCCTCTGAGAACATTGTTGCTTTGTGCTTCTGGCCCTGTGGTTCTTACGATAGAGTTGTATAGGCCTGATGATACGATGACACTGAAGGCCAGGATCTCACTGCTTATTTGCTTCCTAAACATTTCTTATCCATTTACATAGACACAATCTAAAGATGGAGGAACCGATGATTCTGTTATTTCAGTTTATTCAGTCTAAACTTGGCATTAATGAAAACAGCGACACAATTGTCAGTCTATTAGCTAGAAATCTCAGAAACTAGAAATTGTAAAGTGTACTTTTCCTTTCTCTTCTGTCTGGAAAACAGCTTTCTGTACATTACAACATGTTTTAGAATCAGGTTGGTACAAGTTCTTGTTTAAGTGAGAATGTGTCCATTGTTTGAGATGAGAGAGTAAAAGAAACTAGGAAGATGATAGGGAGTTAATGAGCTTGACTGGAAGTCAGGAATGCTACATTCCAGTGTGTAGTCCAGAATTGCTAGTTATATGTGACCTTGGGCAAGTCACTTAACCATTCTGGGCCCTAGGTTCTCTTCAGTAAAATGACAGACAAGATGATCTAAGACCCTTTGAGACCTAAAAATCTTTTTTCTCAAAAACAACTTAAAAGATTAGAAACTTAGATAGTAACCATGATGTTACAATTTCAAATCACATAGATCTTAATGTATTAATAACAAACAGCTTTTAACTCCAAAAAATTATTCCAAGTTAAATTATTCTACCAGGAAGTTTGAGTCTTTTGAAGACCAGAATTTTTTTTTTTTTTACGTTTATTTTTTATTTTGAGAGAACATGCTTGAGCATAAGCAGTAGAGGGGCAGAGAGAGAGAGAGAGAGAGAGAGAGAACCCCAAGCAGGGTTCGACTCCCAAGAGTTGGACGCTCAACTGACTGAGCCACCTAGGTGTCCCTGAAGACTAGAATTTAAAATTGAATATATGATTTAAACTGCCTTTCTTAGCCCAGCAGTTTCCCAGTTAATCCTTGGCAGTAGTGGTTGTCTCTGCATCTGGCACTCTTGGTGACTTAAAAATAATACTTCTTTCCAGCCCTCTAGGAGAAATAAAGCTGGATAAGGTCAGTTTGGTGTTGTCACTACTTAGAAAAGAGCTTTGAGCTATGGAAACGCAGTGAGGGAAGAGACAGCATATCCTCAGAAGAGAAACAAGTCATGGAACTTGGCAGATTGAAGGGTCAGGTACCCACAGTGGGGCTGGTGGCATCACACAGCCTAGAATTAGTAATGTATTAACTAAGGGACACTGCTCTGAACTCTGATTAGCAAGGACTTTCTCCAGGAGAAATCAGTGCGTTTTATTTTTTATAAAGAGTCAGTATAATTTCTGTATGTGGCAGGTGTGAGTTTCCTCCTCTTCCTTGTTAGCCACTAATGTAAGCCATTTTACAATTATATTCTCCTCCAGCCTCAAACCGGCCCTGGTCCCTGCCTCATTTTCCCTCAGATTGACTAACTACATATGAGAGACCAGCAAAACAAAGATTTTGTTAAAGGGGATAGGACAGTGAATGAGGAGAGTATTATTAAGACACTGTTCATGCCAGAATGAAGCAATAAAGAATGAAAAAAAAGCAAGACAAACACCTGGATTCAAATTCTAGTTTTTCCATTATCATTTGTATGATCTTCAGAAAATGACTTAATTTCTGAGTCTCTAAGGAATTTTATTCCTCTGAAGAATAACTTAATTCCTAACCTATAAAAGTTGAGTGATGCCAGTCTCAAGAGTTTCTATGAGGATGGATTAAATGAGATGCTATATGGTAGAGAACACAATAGTGCCTAATACATAGTTAACACCCAGTGTTTTGTTGTGAACTTCTTTTCCTATTCAGTCCTCACTTACTTGCTTATTTTCAGGACATACTATGTTATCATGGAGAAATGGTTACAAGATCTGAACAACAAAAGTATATTTAATCACTACTTAGCAGGCATCTAAGTTGGACAGGTTTTGCCAGTATGTGAATATGTATGTATGCATTCAAGTCACTGAGACTTATCAAACAAGTCTAAAAATTCTTTATTTCAAAAATTAAGCTATTTAAATGACAAAGGAGATTCTGTTTTAAACAGTTCATACTGTACTTTTGAAGATTGTATTAGCACATGCAAACATTCACCTTTAAAAAATATAGAATGAGTCCTAAGGAATCAGATATGCCATTAATCAGCCCTTGATTATCTTGAATAAAAGAGGAAAGAAAAATATATATAACTTAAGACTATTTATAATCCAGAAAATTTTCTTTGTGACTTGGAATGTAACCAGAATCTCATTTTGTTTCATACTCATAGACAGCTGGTATGGGGATCAGCAATTACTAGACAGAATTTGAGATACTTACAGTGTGCTAATAGATGATTAATTGGGGATTGATCCTTACTGAAAGGCAAAGTAAAGCATTTAATTTAAAATTGAGTGGTTCTTAAAAGAGATGACCTACACTTTTTCCCCCCACCAGGTATAATGGATCTCTCCCAAACGGCGATAGAGGAAGAAGGAAAAGTAGATTTGCTCTGTTTAAAAGACCTAAGGCAAATGGGGTGAAGCCCAGCACTGTGCATATTGCTTGTACTCCTCAGGCTGCAAAGGTAAAAAACAAATAAACGCAAAATAAAATAAATCAGCTAACTTGGAGAAATTGAAAGACATGTACATGTTGTTTATATTCTCTAGCATTCACTTCACATTCTGTACCAGAAGTTTCCTTTTGTTTGGATGGGAGAAGACACTTTGGAGACATAATATTTGAAGGGCTGCCATATGGAAGGCCATCAGATTTTTTTTTTTAAGTGACAAACCAGGATCAGTGGGTGGAAATTAGAAGGAAACATTCCCTTTTCTTATTTAAAAAAAAAAAAGGCATTCTTTTTTATTAAAAAAAAAAAAAAAAAAGTAGATTGGGGCCAGGGCTTTATCCATTATTTAGAATTGTACAGCTATTTGCCCTGAGAAGTAGGGAGTTCCACTGTTACCAGAGGGGGTCTTTCCTGGGCTGGGTGAGAAATGTAATATATAATAAGCATACTCAGGTTCTAGAGGCATAGTTGGAGGTGATTTTTTTTTAACTAAGTGTCTTTATCAGAGATTCTCTGTATGCTCATATGTTTTGTTTACTCATTCTATGACCCCTCATAGTTCCTTTTCTTTTTTTTTTTTTTTTTTTTTTTTTTTTTAATTTTAGAGAGCATGAGTAGGGCAGAGGGGCAGAGGTGGGGAGAGAGAGAATCTTAAGCAGGCTCCACACTCAGAGTGGAGCCTGATGCGGGGCTCAATCCCATAACCCTGGGATCATGACCTCAGCCAAAATCAGGAGTTGGACGCTCCACCAACTGAGACACTCAGGTGCCTCTGACCATCATAGCTTTTAACATAGTGCCTTGCACAAAGTAGACCTCAGTAATTATTAAGACGAATTAAAGCTGTAAAAGCAAATACTCAGCTGTATCTACAGAGTAACTCCTCAGTCTCCTGGCATATTTAATGCTCTTAGCTCCTTTTTCTTTCCCTACCAAAATCTCCAGAACCTGAGCCATTTCAGAACATGTGGGCTTTTCCTGGAGTAGTAGACAATTAGGGGGAATTTCAAATCTTTGCATTTCTATGAATTCCTCCACTTCCAATTTTGTAACACAAACTTTATTTGATACTGTGTTGAGTGAATAAACATTACAAAGTGTTCCTCAGCTTCTGGAAGTACCTGTCCCTTTAGCTAAGCAGCCCGGGATGTGCACTAACATTATTACCATCTGAGGCATAGCTTTGTAAGCTAAATAAATGAGAGCCAGAGAAATTGGCATGTGATAACTTGTTTTAGGTCATAGCTCAAGTCCTGAAGTTAATTGGATTTGTTTGTGTCCAGTGTAGTGTCTACAACAGTCCTCTTGCTTTTACGAGGCCTTCTGTATTACTGTGTGAGACCCAGTGAATGTAGGAAAGGGACAGTTTCTTTTAGGTGTCTCTTTTTGCAGAGAAGGGATGTGCTAATAAGCAGGTAGTGAAAGTGAATGGCTAATTGATCCAACCTGAGGAACTTTATTCCAGAATCGCCCCTGCAGGATTGCTCTTGCAGGTGTGACAGTTCTTTATGCAGGATTGTCACACATATTGCAGGACATTTAATATGCTTATCCCAACCACTAATGCCATTTAAGCCTTCAAATCACTGTGACAGCCAAAAAATTCACCTGTATATTTCCAAGTGCCACTTACACAGCTAATACTGCCCCTGGTTGAGAACCACTATCATAGGGAAAATATTTATGATCTCACTTCTAAAATACCCTATTCTGGGGCAGTCATCTAGGATATGATTAAACCCTGCTTTTCAGTCCAATGAGAACTTAATTTGACATAGTTGTTACTCTTAATCTAAGAGTAGGTTTAACAGCTAAAAAAGCCAGGGGTTACAGTCTCAAAGTACACAAAAACTTGTGTTTTCAAATCTCTTTAACCATTAAGAATTAACTTCCAAGGTTTTGGGCAATTATTTGATTGAAAAATCATTTCTTTATGCTGAATTGAAGTAATTACAGGTTTTAAAAACCTGTAAAACAATTATATAATGTTTATTTTTAAAATATTAACAACATGCATGGGAATGATCTACAGTGTACTTAATGAGGTTGGATACTTCTGTGAAGAAAGGAGAGTGAGAAGAACATGTAAGCAGTATTGATATTATCTGATGAATTGAATTTCTTTTAAGAAATCAGAAGCAAAAATGGCATTATTATGCTTTGATAATTGGTACCCAGGTGTTTTGTTTATTCTCTTTAAATATTTGAAAATTTCACAATCTTAATTAATTTTAAAACTATTGTTTTAGGGCTTTATCTATTACAGATTATCTATAAATTGAAACCAAGTAAAGATTTATAATGCCAAAGTTCTAAATAAGAAACATTTTTAAATTTAGCTTCTTTGCTGTGTATAATCATTCTTTTCTGTCTTTGTATCTGTTTTCCTTTTACGCAATCTGTTTCCACTTCCTTTGTGCAGGTTTTCCCCCTTTCTGATATTATCTTAAACTCATATACATAGAAAACGCCTGAAAACAAAACCAAAAAGTTCTTTTTAGCAATGTTTTTGGTTTGGGATAAGTCAGAAGTACAGTCGTAAGCATTATGTTCATTTCCTTTGGTAATGTTTAATCATTCTATGAATTTTTCCATATCTGGCCCCGAATATGGCAAATATTTGTCATCTGTAGAGTCACAGAATGGTTAAGAAAACCAGATAGCTCTGCTTGTTGGTAACTAATTATAACTCTTTGAGTTACTTTAAAAATAATTTTCTTCATTATCTTGAAAAATGTTGTATTCTCTCCTTATTAAAGCAGTATTGAGTACTGTTTTCAGTTTCTACATGGGGTTTGATTTTGATTACTTTATAACTTAAAATATTTGTAAGGGAAACCCAGGTTTTACAGTGTTTTTATACAATGAAAGTACGCTCTTACTCTCTAACATCTTCAGATTATTTTTGTATACTCCACTCGCCCGAGAAGCTACTGTCACAGCCTGAGGGTTATGGAAGAGTTATTGTTGCTCCCTTAAATTTCAGGAGAAGATGTGTCAAATATGTAATACATTATTTTCCTTTTTAAATTTTGATTTGGTTACCCTACTAGCTAATTTTTGCTATTAATCTTTTCTTTCTTAGGCAATAAGCAACAAGGACCAGCACAGCATATCATATACCTTGTCTCGGGCCCAGACAGTGGTGGTTGAATATACTCATGACAGCAACACTGATATGTTTCAGGTATTAGGACATCTGAATTTTTTTTCCTTAAGAAAACAAAGTTAACCTATTGTCAGTGGCTTTTCCTGTGTTTCAGATTAACGATTATTATATTTTAATCATGTGTTTCATTAAAATATATATTGATTTCTAAATCTCACATATAGAAGTCAGCATAGCATGGTTAAGAAATAAGCTCTGAAATCAGAATTCCTAGGAAACATTACTTAGCCATTCTGTGCCTCAGTTTCCTCCTGTGAAGTACAGGTAATAGAGCTTCCCTCGTAATGACATTTAGGAGGCTTAAATGTGTTAGTACACATTAGTGGTAAACACTTAGCTATTAATAATAGTAGTTATAGTAATAGTTCAGTTAGTTGTTATTATCCCAAAAGAGGAACCAAGAAATATTGTGCACATATTTATGACCGTTTTCTGCCACTATTTCCCACCTTCCTCTCGAGGCAACAAAACGTATGGGCAGTCTCTAACTGTCCGTGTCATGTATGTGGCCAGGCTCGTTTTTCAGCACATATTTGCTCCAAGCTGCTGATGCAGTAAAAGGTTTTTTTCTCTCATTTTGGTACCAATCCAGTGCTGATGTTTTTATAAACTTGATAGATGATAAAACAGTCCAACCCAAAGGTGTAAACGAAATTCATGATGTCTTCTCCCTTACTTGGTTTTGTAAAGCCCTGGGTTTTTTTGGAAACAAATAGGATATAAAGTACCTGTTAATGTTGCTCTTTTTCTTTTTTATGTTTATTTATTATTGAGACAGAGACAGAGCATGAGCGGGGGAGGGGCAGAGCGAGGGACACAGAATCTGAAGCAGCTCCAGGCTCCGAGCTGTCAGCACAGAGCCCGATGGGGGGCTCGAACCCACCGACGGTGAGATCACGACCTGAGCCGGAGTCGGACGCTTCACCGACTGAGCCACCCGGGCGCCCTGAATGTTGCCCTTATAATTACTGTCCCAGTGCTTTTCAGGTTTTCTTTATTTTACAAGATTGAACATGGAAAGGCCTGGAGGTGCCTTTAATTATAATCAATAACAAAATATTTCTGTGAAGTCACTCACTCCCCTTCTAATAGAATACTGAATTTTCTAGAATACTAGCTCTATAGTTAAGATTAGAATATGGATATATGTTTATGTATTTCTTGCTTTTTCGAAAAAAAATTAACACCCTTAATGAAGATGAAGGTTGGGGTCTTGATGAGAACCTAATACAAGCTTTAGGATGATTTTCCACATTGTTTTTCACTGACAGCCAATTAAAATTAATGCGCTTAATTAGCTTTTTAAAAGAATCAGTATGCTATCTAGATGTTTGACCCCAGACTAGAATTTTAGTTTCAGATAATACCTTAAATTTATTTGTGTATCCCTTATTTTTTGTCAATAAATTTACTGAAATCTTGTGAGTTAAATGTTACAAAGTTAGGTGGGGGCAAAATTGGGATTAAACCAGGCATTCTGAATTATGGAACAGTGTCTTTACCATCTTATGGAGGTTCTTAAATAAGTTGCACCGTTTTTGGTTTTCTCCTTTTCATAAAGGAATGGAGAGTTTTTCCTAATATAATAGTCATGATGCTCCTTCTACAAGCATTATATCTATGGAAAACCCAAATATTTCTATGTCAAAAAAAGAGACACATCAGGAACTACCCTGATAAATTAGTCAGTCTTTGAGAAACTGGTTTTATAAGCATTCTAGGATTGCCTGCCTTCCAAACTGAACAAGGTCATTTATTGTTCAATTCATTAGCTATCCAAACTCCAGCTCTGTGTTGGTGAACACTATGAAGTAAATAAAGGAGACATTACTAATTGATCGTATTCATAGGCTACACTAGTAGTCTAAATGTGAAGCTTCTGATTGGATTGAAGAAGGGTGAGGGAAAGACATTAATAGTAGTGCCTTTTTATCCAGGCCTTTTTTTTTTTTTTAAGTCAAATTGAGTAGGATTTTGCCAGTCCAGCCAGTAGAAAGGTATTCTGACAAAAGAGATGGCAAAGTACACAGTGTACAGTGTACAAATGTACAAAGTACACAGTAGATTGACAAGCTGCTTGTAGCTAGAATATACTTTTCGTGTAAATAGCAATGATATGAAATTAAGCTGGATTGGTGGGAAGCAAATTGTGAGGTCAGTTCCTAATTATTATAGAAATAAGAAACTAAGAAGTTTGGATA